>JAVGWX010000008.1:8793070-9247351 GCA_036924085.1 Ariolimax columbianus
GGGAGGACAACTTAAAAGAATGGGCCAATCGTCGACCAGAAAAGGCACAGGCAGCGGCCGCTGACAGAGAAGGGTGGCGTGGGGTTGTAAGGATGTCTTCACGTGTGACCCAGCGACCTCACCGGTTACGGGATGACCTGAAGTGACCTGACCTGACCTGATTCTAACAATCACAAAATCGGAAACTGGTAATTGAAAATTTAAATGGTTGAAGATTACAGTCAGAACTAGCTGGTGTAATGTAACAAATCAAAATTGTTCTTGTTTTGAATCTCTTGAATCTTAAATATAGTTGTGACCAGATTTTGTTACATAATCTAACCACCAGATGGGCACTATCTAGTGTCTAATAGGAAAAATAAAGTTAAACTGATGCAGATTCAATTATAAACATATGTTTTCTTTGATTTCAATGTAAATTATTTTAGATATTTAAAAAAGGCTCAGGAGAAAGCAAAAAATGGAAGCAAATCTACTGACGCCAAGCGATCTGAAAAAAGCCAGAAGAAATATCCCAAAGGTTAAACGCTCTTAAAAAAAGGCAAATTGTGTACAATTTGGCCGTAAAAAGGCTAATATGGCAACCCTGACGCAGTGCTGCACAGCGGTGAGGGACACTGTGGGGAAGGCGCGTGGAACGGTGAAATAGCGCGCTTCTCCATCTTCGGGATAATTCAGGATGTAATTCACAGTTTGTGCCTGAATTGAATGGTATGTTTTATGTGTATATGTAAATGTGTATACCTATATTGGCATGCATGACTGCCTGCCTGAATGTACGTCAGCCTGTCTGTGTGTGTGCTGTCTGTGTATGTGTGTGTGTGTATGTGTGTGTGTTTGTTCGGGTGGGCTCGCGTGGGCATGTCTCCATATATATATATATACTGGCGGAAAGGTCTGTGCAAGTCATTCGTTTCTGTCTTCAAGCCAGGAACTAGATACGTGTGACTAGTACAAAAATGGCATTATTGCTTTGTCTAGCGCTAATGATGGTGTCAGTCGAGATGAAGTCCAGCGAGTTGGAACTGGAACACGTTCGGGTGAAACGTAAGTATATCGATGTCTGTTCATTCCTCAGAACATTCACTCATTCTCCTCCACATCAGAAAATGTCTTCAGACATCAACTCATTCATTCATTCATGATTGATTCATTCAACAACTCAGTTATTTATTCATCAATTGATTCATTCTAAAGCGCATTATTGTGTCATCGCATTAATTAATTTATCAAATTATTTATCAATAAAATAATTGAATCATCAAGCCAATCATTCATCAAATCAATCACTTATATATCAATTCCTTCACTCAAGAGAAGATTTAATTTTTATCCATTTTCCTACAATCTCCAACTCATTCCTAAACAAACGCAATCATTTATTTATTACTCTTTCATTCATTTATTTATTACTCTTTCATTCATTTATTTATTACTCTTTCATTCATTTATTTATTACTCTTTCATTCATTTATTTATTACTCTTTCATTCATTTATTTATTACCTTTTCATTCATTTATTTCTTGCTCTTTCTTCGTTCATTCTTCAACTCATTCATTCATGTATTCACTTTTTTAGTTCATTCAATCATTCGTTTATCTAATCAATCGTTCCATGATCAACGTATCTATATATTCAGCAATCAATAGATTAGTTGTCACATGCATTCTTTCATGAACGCATTCATTTATTCAGTAACTAAATCAGTAATTCACAAGCTCATTAAAATACCATATTCCTTCTTTCTATCATCGACTCATTGATGGCAAAGATGGCGCCGTAACTGGCTGCGCGTCTACATTTCTCTACTGTTTTGGATCATTATGGATGCCGCCAGACCACGGATTTGCCTGGAATTCACACTAGTCGACGACTTACACTTGTGTTCACGGATACGTGGAGTTGTTTTCAGTCTGGACTTGTTATTTCGTTCTTTTTTTGTGATTTCTTCCATCCGTTTATCCTGGTCTGGACGCCGGCTGAATGGCGCTACGCTTAAACTAGTTATACGTGTGTGGTATCTCACGGGTCAGTTCTGCCGGTTCACCTTCACGAATTTGGCGTGTTGGAATTTTAGATGCTACTATGATGAACGGAATACAGCTGGGGAGAGATGCCAGACTCACTCACACGGTGAGTGTTGTCCATACGACCGCTTGTGGTTATCGAAAAGGCACGACAAACTGCGTTAGAGGCCTTCTCACCTTTCTACCCTGCGGGTTACATGTTTACGGAAAGGCTTCGGTGGTAACCCTGAGGCAAAATCTGCATCCTATACTATCTCCAGTCGTCTCGATGAATGTCTTGCCACTGGCAAAAGGTAGCTTAGGCTCTATGAGTGAGGTTGACAAAAGGCGCAGTTTCGTCCTCACTTTAATCCAAATCTCCGCGCAAGTTACCCATTTCAGCGGACACAGCAAGAGATACGACTGTCCACACGGCTGAACAAAGAGAGTGGTCTTCATCACTTGTGATGGACAAACTATCATCATCGACTCATTGATTCTACGACATAATCAGCGTTTCTTTCTTTCCCCAATTCACTAACTTAATGATCATCCTCACATTGTTTCATCCGTTCATTCATTAAATCATCGACATAGTCATTCATTCATCGATACACCTTTGCACCATTCACCTCATGCATTCACAATTTGATTTAGTAGCCCGTCTTTTATTATTGGTTTTAGGGTCTTCATTTTTTCTGCAGATTGAGGTAACGACCTTTTGTCCAACTCTGTTTAAGGTCACCTGTACTCAACAGGCACCAAGTCTTACTGCTTTTTGCTCCCGTTTTAGTCCCTGACAACAAACATTCATAATTTCATTCATCAATAAAATAATCATTGATCAATGCAATCATTCATTGTTAGTTCATTCATGATCTCTTATCGGTGTTTTGTTTTCTTTGGTAGCTTCTCTTGTGGTATTGATTGTCTGCTGGTATTGTTCCTATTGTCCTATCGACTGCTTTCTGTTGTAGTTTTCCTTGTTAAATTGATTGCCTCTTATGTTTTTTACCCATTGACCGCTGTCTTATGGTGTTTCATTCTTCATATCAAATGTCTTCTGATGTTGCAGAAGGTCGCTATAGACGAGAGGTAATGGAGCTTGCGCAAAACAGTGGGGTTTAAGATCCGAAATGTATCAACCCCCACTCCTCTGTGGTTTCAAGTGAATTTGGAGAACGTGTTTAGTCATATTAAAGATTTATCAAAACTCAGATATCCTTTGAAAATCGATAAGAGCTTTCTGTAAAAGGAACATTCTGTAAAGTAATGAAATTCCTATCCAAAACGCAATCTACGTACGTCACAGAGGTCTAGAAAGCCGCAGGAAGTTACAATTGCAAACTACAAATCTACTACCGACATCCTTCGCTACCTTGAATCAGGCATAACCAGTCTGTTTGAAAACCAGATCTCAAAATATTCTGGTTTCGTTCTGTTTGTCCCATTGCCTACTCGCTTGTGTAACTTCTTCTTTCTTCTTCTTTTGTCGACTCACTTTCTACCGGGTTGTAGCGCAGTGTCGTCTCACTTTCTACCGGGTTGTAGCGCAGTATCGTCTCACTTTCTACCGGGTTGTAGCGCAGTGTCGTCTCACTTTCTACCGGGTTGTAGCGCAGTGTCGTCTCACTTTCTACCGGGTTGTAGCGCAGTGTCGTCTCACTTTCTACCGGGTTGTAGCGCAGTGTCGTCTCACTTTCTACCGGGTTGTAGCGCAGTGTCGTCTCACTTTCTACCGGGTTGTAGCACAGTGTCGTCTCACTTTCTACCGGGTTATAGCCCAGTGTCGTCTCACTTTCTACCGGGTTGTAGCGCAGTGTCGTCTCACTTTCTACCGGGTTGTAGCGCAGTGTCGTCTCACTTTCTACCGGGTTGTAGCGCAGTGTCGTCTCACTTTCTACCGGGTTGTAGCACAGTGTCGTCTCACTTTCTACCGGGTTATAGCCCAGTGTCGTCTCACTTTCTACCGGATCATAGCCCAGTGTCGTGGTAAATATTTGTCTTTCGCCTCTCTCGTGGCCCGAGTGAAACTTATCCCTACTTTACGGCAGGTTTCGTTTACGAAGTTAATCCATCTTTTCGTCGGTATACTTCTAGCCCTTCTTCCTGATCCTGATGTTCTCCTGTAGAATGTTGTATGAATAGTGTGATCTGGTTACATTCTCAGAAAGTGGTCAAACTATTTCACTCTCTGTTGCTCGATGTAGGCAGGGAATCATTCCAACCTTCTCCCGATTATCCATATTTGGTATTTTGTCTCTCCTGGTGTTCTTAGTGACCTTTCAGAGGCACCGCATTTCACAGGTGGCTAACTTTCGTTCCTTGACACTTTACAATGACCCCATCTGGCACTGCTAGCACTTGTAACTTCCCTCCTTAAATGTATTGCACTCTGATGTTCTTGTTGCCCTAATTACTGCTCACCTCTTCAGATTCCTTCGTTACATTTTTTTGCCGTCTGATATTATTTTTGCCCCATTGAATGCTATCTTGTATACTTTCCTAGTTACATTATTGCCCTCTGATGTCCATTGGTTTCCTGTTGACTGTCCTCTTATGGTGCTCCTGATGTTATATTGTTTATCCTGTGATGATGTTCCCTTTTTGTTCACTGCTTTCTCTCTTGCCTACTTTCTCTTTTCATATTGCTGGTCCTTTTATGTCGTCTATCATGTTTTAATAACACACAATGTAAGCATTGAATCCAGTAACAAATTCTTGCTGCTTCTTACATATCGCCCACTTTGCCTGTTAGGAACCACAGCCTTACAAATGACCAAAGCAAGCGTCATTAATTTCATTGCATTTTTTGTTTAATTTCCTCAGGAGCTGAGAGGTGCTATGGTACTCTGGGATGTTTCTCTACAGACTACCCATTCACCAATAAGATGAGGCCAGCGGTAGTTCCTCAATCGCCGGACACAATTAAGTGAGTCACTTAGTGTGTATGCTTAGTTGTATAAGTGTACCCATGATTATATCATTTGTTATTTTCCAGAAAGGTTAGCCATGTGTGTCGATGAAACCACGAGGCATGCCTGAGCAACCTTTCCCTGATGTAATACTGAAATCTTTTGAGCATATCTGAATCAATTTTGAAAATATCGTTATTAAGCTGCAATTTGTTTGCTTTTTAAGTTTTCCCATATTTTGTACATTGACTAGACACCCTTTCTCCTAGTTTACTGGCATCCCGTCTTTTTTAAAACTTGTCCAAGTAGTTTAGTAATACCTGTGTAGAAGTGTCAAAGTCTGTTTTCTTATCTCTGCCGAGATACCGTCGTGACCAGTGGTTTTACCATCCTTCAGGATTTATTGTGGGTTTATGATTTCTTCTTTGCTTTGGTTTCTCAGAAATGACTATCTTGATGAACTGGTCTATTTAAAAGTTATTCAACAGAACTTTTTCTGTTGCTTGTTCTGCTAATCTATTCATAGTCTCAAATGTGTTAGAAATCTAATTTCTTATCTTATCTTTATTAAAGCCATTTGCTAGCTATTTTTTCCTTGTCAGAATCTCTGCTGTTGTCTTTCATATTTCCTGTTGCTGCAGCTTCAGTGTTCTTTTTGTCACCTCATCAATATGTCTTCTCTTATTGCTGCTGATGCTTTTTCTTCCTTAAGTGTTGAGTTCATTGTATTTTTCATGAGTGTTGGGTCTAGTATTTCAGGTTTTGCGCTGTTCAACTTCTTCATTTTTCTTGTTTGATTTTGTTCCACAGTTTCTACTGTTATCCACGCTTTGTGATGACATCCCCGTTTCCCTAGAACGTCTTCACAAATTACGCTCTATTGATATATCTGCGCCTGTCGTCAGTGTTATTCTCCTTTGCGCCCCTACGTCTAGTTGTTGTAACAATATTACATATTCGTTATCGTAACTTTAAATGTGTTTTGTTTCTTCCTGGTTCCTGAAGATCCCACACTTATCTGTTGCTTGTGGTTATATGTTTTTGTATATCATTTTAGTTCAAACCTTATTTTGGCTATCAGAAGATGGGGATCTAATGTCACGCTATTTCCATTGTGTAATCAAGATCCGTACCTTTTGTTTACATATATGGTCAGTCTCAATCTTTGTGCTGTTGTCGTGTGTTCCGTGGTATCGTGTTATCCATGATGCTTTGCCTGATGTTTAATGTGGAAACATGCTGTCAGAAATCACTCATTTTATTTGAAGGTCAGACATCCACGAGCAACTCTCCACTTTCATCTCTAGTCCGGATACCTCATTTTGTTGGTGTGATCTCTTCAAACCCGATAATATGATACATCATTTTATTGGTGGGATCTCTTCAAACTCGATAATATGATACCTCGTTTTGTTCGTGGGATCTCTTCAAACCCGATAATATAATACCTCGTTTTGTTGGTAGGATCTCTTCAAACTCGATAATATGATACCTCGTTTTGTTAGTGGGATCTCTTCAAACTCGATAATATGATACCTCGTTTTGTTAGTGGGATCTCTTCAAACTCGATAATATGATACCTCATTTTGTTGGTGGGATCTCTTCAAACCCGATAATATGATACCTCGTTTTGTTGGTGTGATCTCTTCAAACTCGATAATATACTTCGTTTTGTTGGTGTAATCTCTTCAAACCCGATAATATAATACCTCGTTTTGTTGGTGTGATCTCTTCAAACTTGATAATATGATACCTCGTTTTGTTGGTGTGATCTCTTCAAACTCCATAATTTGATACCTCGTTTTGCTGGTGTGATCTCTTCAAACTTGATAATATACTACCTCGTTTTGTTGGTGTGATCTCTTCAAACTCGATAATATGATACCTCGTTTTGTTGGTGTGATCTCTTCAAACTCGATAATATGATACCTCGTTTTGTTGGTGTGATCTCTTCAAACTTGATGATATGATACCTCGTTTTGTTGGTGTAATCTCTTCAAACTTGATAATATGATACCTCCTTTTGTTGGTGTGATCTCTTCAAACTTGATAATATGATACCTCGTAGTGTTGGTGTGATCTCTTCAAACTCGAAACTATGATACCTCGTTTTGTTAGTGCGATCTCTTCAAACTCGAAACTATGATACCTATTTTTGCTGGTGTGATCTCTTCAAACTCGATAATATAATACCTCGTTTTGTTGGTGGGATCTCCTCAAACTCGATAATATGATACCTCGTTTTGTTGGTGTGATCTCTTCAAACTCGATAATATGATACCTCGTTTTGTTGGTGTGATCTCTTCAAACTTGATAATATGATACCTCGTTTTGTTGGTAGGATCTCTTCAAACTCGATAATATGATACCTCGTTTTGTTAGTGGGATCTCTTCAAACTCGATAATATGATACCTCGTTTTGTTAGTTGGATCTCTTCAAACTCGATAATATGATACCTCATTTTGTTGGTGGGATCTCTTCAAACTCGATAATATGATACCTCGTTTTGTTGGTGTGATCTCTTCAAACTCGATAATATACTTCGTTTTGTTGGTGTAATCTCTTCAAACCCGATAATATAATACCTCGTTTTGTTGGTGTGATCTCTTCAAACTTGATAATATGATACCTCGTTTTGTTGGTGTGATCTCTTCAAACTCCATAATTTGATACCTCGTTTTGCTGGTGTGATCTCTTCAAACTTGATAATATACTACCTCGTTTTGTTGGTGTGATCTCTTCAAACTCGATAATATGATACCTCGTTTTGTTGGTGTGATCTCTTCAAACTCGATAATATGATACCTCGTTTTGTTGGTGTGATCTCTTCAAACTTGATGATATGATACCTCGTTTTGTTGGTGTAATCTCTTCAAACTTGATAATATGATACCTCCTTTTGTTGGTGTGATCTCTTCAAACTTGATAATATGATACCTCGTAGTGTTGGTGTGATCTCTTCAAACTCGAAACTATGATACCTCGTTTTGTTAGTGCGATCTCTTCAAACTCGAAACTATGATACCTATTTTTGCTGGTGTGATCTCTTCAAACTCGATAATATAATACCTCGTTTTGTTGGTGGGATCTCCTCAAACTCGATAATATGATACCTCGTTTTGTTGGTGTGATCTCTTCAAACTCGATAATATGATACCTCGTTTTGTTGGTGTGATCTCTTCAAACTTGATAATATGATAACTCGTTTTGTTGGTGGGATCTCTTCAAACCCGATAATATGATACCTCGTTTTGTTGGTGGGATCTCTTCAAACTCGATAATATACCTCGTTTTGTTGGTGTGATCTCTTCAAACTCGATAATATACTTCGTTTTGTTGATGTGATCTCTTCAAACCCGATAATATAATACCTCGTTTTGTTGGTGTGATCTCTTCAAACTTGATAATATGATACCTCGTTTTGTTGGTGTGATCTCTTCAAACTCCATAATTTGATACCTCGTTTTGTTGGTGGGATCTCTTGACACTCGAAACTATGATACCTCGTTTTGTTGGTGGGATCTCTTGAAACTCTAAACTATGATACCTCGTTTTGTTGGTGGGATCTCTTGAAACTCGAAACTATGATACCTCGTTTTGTTGGTCGGATATCTTGAAACTCGAAACTATGATACCTCGTTTTGTTGGTGGGTTCTCTTGAAACTCGAAACTATGACACCTCGTTTTGTCGGTGGGATCTTTTGAAATTCGAAACTATGATACCTCGTTTTGTTGGTGGGATCTCTTGAAACTCGAAACTATGACACCTCGTTTTGTTGGTGGGATCTCTTGAAACTCGAAACTATGATACCTCCTTTTGTTGGTGTGATCTCTTTAAACTTGATAATATGATACCTATTTTTGTTGGTGTGATCTCTTCAAACTCGATAATATAATACCTCGTTTTGTTCGTGTGATCTCTTCAAACCCGATAATATGATACCTCGTTTTGTTGGTGTGATCTCTTCAAACTCGATAATGTACCTCGTTTTGTTGGTGTGATCTCTTCAAACCCGATAATATAATACCTCGTTTTGTTGATGTGATCTCTTCAAACTCGATAATATGATACCTCGTTTTGTTGGTGGGATCTCCTCAAACTCGATAATATGATACCTCGTTTTGTTGGTGTGATCTCTTCAAACTTGATAATATGATACCTCGTTTTGTTGGTGGGATCTCTAGAAACTTGAAACTATGATACCTCGTTTTGTTGGTGGGATCTCTTGAAACTCGATAATATGATACCTCGTTTTGTTGGTGGGAACTCTTCAAACTCGAAACTATAATACCTCGTTTTGTTGGTGGGATCTCCTCAAACTCGATAATATGATACCTCGTTTTGTTGGTGTGATCTCTTCAAACTCGATAATATGATACCTCGTTTTGTTGGTGTGATCTCTTCAAACTTGATAATATGATACCTCGTTTTGTTGGTAGGATCTCTTCAAACTCGATAATATGATACCTCGTTTTGTTAGTGGGATCTCTTCAAATTCGATAATATGATACCTCGTTTTGTTAGTTGGATCTCTTCAAACTCGATAATATGATACCTCATTTTGTTGGTGGGATCTCTTCAAACTCGATAATATGATACCTCGTTTTGTTGGTGTGATCTCTTCAAACTCGATAATATACTTCGTTTTGTTGGTGTAATCTCTTCAAACCCGATAATATAATACCTCGTTTTGTTGGTGTGATCTCTTCAAACTTGATAATATGATACCTCGTTTTGTTGGTGTGATCTCTTCAAACTCCATAATTTGATACCTCGTTTTGCTGGTGTGATCTCTTCAAACTTGATAATATACTACCTCGTTTTGTTGGTGTGATCTCTTCAAACTCGATAATATGATACCTCGTTTTGTTGGTGTGATCTCTTCAAACTCGATAATATGATACCTCGTTTTGTTGGTGTGATCTCTTCAAACTTGATGATATGATACCTCGTTTTGTTGGTGTAATCTCTTCAAACTTGATAATATGATACCTCCTTTTGTTGGTGTGATCTCTTCAAACTTGATAATATGATACCTCGTAGTGTTGGTGTGATCTCTTCAAACTCGAAACTATGATACCTCGTTTTGTTAGTGCGATCTCTTCAAACTCGAAACTATGATACCTATTTTTGCTGGTGTGATCTCTTCAAACTCGATAATATAATACCTCGTTTTGTTGGTGGGATCTCCTCAAACTCGATAATATGATACCTCGTTTTGTTGGTGTGATCTCTTCAAACTCGATAATATGATACCTCGTTTTGTTGGTGTGATCTCTTCAAACTTGATAATATGATAACTCGTTTTGTTGGTGGGATCTCTTCAAACCCGATAATATGATACCTCGTTTTGTTGGTGGGATCTCTTCAAACTCGATAATATACCTCGTTTTGTTGGTGTGATCTCTTCAAACTCGATAATATACTTCGTTTTGTTGATGTGATCTCTTCAAACCCGATAATATAATACCTCGTTTTGTTGGTGTGATCTCTTCAAACTTGATAATATGATACCTCGTTTTGTTGGTGTGATCTCTTCAAACTCCATAATTTGATACCTCGTTTTGTTGGTGGGATCTCTTGACACTCGAAACTATGATACCTCGTTTTGTTGGTGGGATCTCTTGAAACTCTAAACTATGATACCTCGTTTTGTTGGTGGGATCTCTTGAAACTCGAAACTATGATACCTCGTTTTGTTGGTCGGATATCTTGAAACTCGAAACTATGATACCTCGTTTTGTTGGTGGGTTCTCTTGAAACTCGAAACTATGACACCTCGTTTTGTCGGTGGGATCTTTTGAAATTCGAAACTATGATACCTCGTTTTGTTGGTGGGATCTCTTGAAACTCGAAACTATGACACCTCGTTTTGTTGGTGGGATCTCTTGAAACTCGAAACTATGATACCTCCTTTTGTTGGTGTGATCTCTTTAAACTTGATAATATGATACCTATTTTTGTTGGTGTGATCTCTTCAAACTCGATAATATAATACCTCGTTTTGTTCGTGTGATCTCTTCAAACCCGATAATATGATACCTCGTTTTGTTGGTGTGATCTCTTCAAACTCGATAATGTACCTCGTTTTGTTGGTGTGATCTCTTCAAACCCGATAATATAATACCTCGTTTTGTTGATGTGATCTCTTCAAACTCGATAATATGATACCTCGTTTTGTTGGTGGGATCTCCTCAAACTCGATAATATGATACCTCGTTTTGTTGGTGTGATCTCTTCAAACTTGATAATATGATACCTCGTTTTGTTGGTGGGATCTCTAGAAACTTGAAACTATGATACCTCGTTTTGTTGGTGGGATCTCTTGAAACTCGATAATATGATACCTCGTTTTGTTGGTGGGAACTCTTCAAACTCGAAACTATAATACCTCGTTTTGTTGGTGGGATCTCCTCAAACTCGATAATATGATACCTCGTTTTGTTGGTGTGATCTCTTCAAACTCGGTAATATAATACCTCGTTTTGTTGGTGGGATATCTTAAAACTCGAAACTATGATACCTCGTTTTGTTGGTGGGATCTCTTTGAACTCGATAATATAATATCTCGTTTTGTTAGTGGGATCTCTTCAAACTCGAAACTAAGATACCTCGTTTTGTTGGTGGGATCTCTTGAAACTCGAAACTATGATACCTCGTTTTGTTGGTGGGATCTCTTGATACTCTAAACTATGATACCTAGTTTTGTTGGTGTGATCTCTTGAAACTCGAAACTATGATACCTCGTTTTGTTGGTGTGATCTCTTGAAACTCGAACCAATGATACCTCGTTTTGTAGGTGTGATCTCTTCAAACTCGAAACTATGATACCTCGTTTTGTTGGTGGGATCTCTTCAAACTCGAAACTATGATATCTCGTTTTGTTGGTGGGATCTCTTGAAACTCGAAAGTATGATACCTCGTTTTGTTGGTGTGATCTCTTGAAACTCGAGACTATGATATCTCGTTTTGTTGGTGTTATCTCTTGAAACTCGAAACTATGATACCTCGTTTTGTTGGTGGGATCTCTTGAAACTCAAACCTATGATACCTCGTTTTGTTGATGAGATCTCTTGAAACTCGAAACTATGATACCTCGTTTTGTTGGTGTGATCTCTTGAAACTCGAAACTATGATACCTCGTTTTGTTGGTGTGATCTCTTGAAACTCGATACTATGATAACTTGTTTTGTTGGTGGGATCTCTTGAAACTCGATAAAATAATACGTCGTTTTGTTGGCGGGATCTCTTCAAACTCGAAACTATGATACCTCGTTTCGTTGGTGGGATCTCTTGAAACTCGAAACTATGATACCTCGTTTTGTTGGTGTGATCTCTTCAAACTCGATAATATACTTCGTTTTGTTGGTGTAATCTCTTCAAACCCGATAATATAATACCTCGTTTTGTTGGTGTGATCTCTTCAAACTTGATAATATGATACCTCGTTTTGTTGGTGTGATCTCTTCAAACTCCATAATTTGATACCTCGTTTTGCTGGTGTGATCTCTTCAAACTTGATAATATGATACCTCGTTTTGTTGGTGTGATCTCTTCAAACTCGATAATATGATACCTCGTTTTGTTGGTGTGATCTCTTCAAACTCCATAATTTGATACCTCGTTTTGCTGGTGTGATCTCTTCAAACTTGATAATATACTACCTCGTTTTGTTGGTGTGATCTCTTCAAACTCGATAATATGATACCTCGTTTTGTTGGTGTGATCTCTTCAAACTCGATAATATGATACCTCGTTTTGTTGGTGTGATCTCTTCAAACTTGATGATATGATACCTCGTTTTGTTGGTGTAATCTCTTCAAACTTGATAATATGGTACCTCCTTTTGTTGGTGTGATCTCTTCAAACTTGATAATATGATACCTCGTAGTGTTGGTGTGATCTCTTCAAACTCGAAACTATGATACCTCGTTTTGTTAGTGCGATCTCTTCAAACTCGAAACTATGATACCTATTTTTGCTGGTGTGATCTCTTCAAACTCGATAATATAATACCTCGTTTTGTTGGTGGGATCTCCTCAAACTCGATAATATGATACCTCGTTTTGTTGGTGTGATCTCTTCAAACTCGATAATATGATACCTCGTTTTGTTGGTGTGATCTCTTCAAACTTGATAATATGATACCTCGTTTTGTTGGTAGGATCTCTTCAAACTCGATAATATGATACCTCGTTTTGTTAGTGGGATCTCTTCAAACTCGATAATATGATACCTCGTTTTGTTAGTTGGATCTCTTCAAACTCGATAATATGATACCTCATTTTGTTGGTGGGATCTCTTCAAACCCGATAATATGATACCTCGTTTTGTTGGTGTGATCTCTTCAAACTCGATAATATACTTCGTTTTGTTGGTGTAATCTCTTCAAACTTGATAATATACTACCTCGTTTTGTTGGTGTGATCTCTTCAAACTCGATAATATGATACCTCGTTTTGTTGGTGTGATCTTTTCAAACTCGATAATATGATACCTCGTTTTGTTGGTGTGATCTCTTCAAACTTGATGATATGATACCTCGTTTTGTTGGTGTAATCTCTTCAAACTTGATAATATGATACCTCCTTTTGTTGGTGTGATCTCTTCAAACTTGATAATATGATACCTCGTAGTGTTGGTGTGATCTCTTCAAACTCGAAACTATGATACCTCGTTTTGTTAGTGCGATCTCTTCAAACTCGAAACTATGATACCTATTTTTGCTGGTGTGATCTCTTCAAACTCGATAATATAATACCTCGTTTTGTTTGTGGGATCTCCTCAAACTCGATAATATGATACCTCGTTTTGTTGGTGTGATCTCTTCAAACTCGATAATATGATACCTCGTTTTGTTGGTGTGATCTCTTCAAACTTGATAATATGATAACTCGTTTTGTTGGTGGGATCTCTTCAAACCCGATAATATGATACCTCGTTTTGTTGGTGGGATCTCTTCAAACTCGATAATATACCTCGTTTTGTTGGTGTGATCTCTTCAAACTCAATAATATACTTCGTTTTGTTGATGTGATCTCTTCAAACCCGATAATATAATACCTCGTTTTGTTGGTGTGATCTCTTCAAACTTGATAATATGATACCTCGTTTTGTTGGTGTGATCTCTTCAAACTCCATAATTTGATACCTCGTTTTGTTGGTGGGATCTCTTGACACTCGAAACTATGATACCTCGTTTTGTTGGTGGGATCTCTTGAAACTCTAAACTATGATACCTCGTTTTGTTGGTGGGATCTCTTGAAACTCTAAACTATGATACCTCGTTTTGTTGGTCGGATATCTTGAAACTCGAAACTATGATACCTCGTTTTGTTGGTGGGTTCTCTTGAAACTCGAAACTATGACACCTCGTTTTGTCGTTGGGATCTTTTGAAATTCGAAACTATGATACCTCGTTTTGTTGGTGGGATCTCTTGAAACTCGAAACTATGATACCTCGTTTTGTTGATGAGATCTCTTGAAACTCGAAACTATGATACCTCGTTTTGTTGGTGTGATCTCTTGAAACTCGAAACTATGATACCTCGTTTTGTTGGTGTGATCTCTTGAAACTCGATACTATGATAACTTGTTTTGTTGGTGGGATCTCTTGAAACTCGATAAAATAATACGTCGTTTTGTTGGCGGGATCTCTTCAAACTCGAAACTATGATACCTCGTTTCGTTGGTGGGATCTCTTGAAACTCGAAACTATGATACCTCGTTTTGTTGGTGTGATCTCTTCAAACTCGATAATATACTTCGTTTTGTTGGTGTAATCTCTTCAAACCCGATAATATAATACCTCGTTTTGTTGGTGTGATCTCTTCAAACTTGATAATATGATACCTCGTTTTGTTGGTGTGATCTCTTCAAACTCCATAATTTGATACCTCGTTTTGCTGGTGTGATCTCTTCAAACTTGATAATATGATACCTCGTTTTGTTGGTGTGATCTCTTCAAACTCGATAATATGATACCTCGTTTTGTTGGTGTGATCTCTTCAAACTCCATAATTTGATACCTCGTTTTGCTGGTGTGATCTCTTCAAACTTGATAATATACTACCTCGTTTTGTTGGTGTGATCTCTTCAAACTCGATAATATGATACCTCGTTTTGTTGGTGTGATCTCTTCAAACTCGATAATATGATACCTCGTTTTGTTGGTGTGATCTCTTCAAACTTGATGATATGATACCTCGTTTTGTTGGTGTAATCTCTTCAAACTTGATAATATGGTACCTCCTTTTGTTGGTGTGATCTCTTCAAACTTGATAATATGATACCTCGTAGTGTTGGTGTGATCTCTTCAAACTCGAAACTATGATACCTCGTTTTGTTAGTGCGATCTCTTCAAACTCGAAACTATGATACCTATTTTTGCTGGTGTGATCTCTTCAAACTCGATAATATAATACCTCGTTTTGTTGGTGGGATCTCCTCAAACTCGATAATATGATACCTCGTTTTGTTGGTGTGATCTCTTCAAACTCGATAATATGATACCTCGTTTTGTTGGTGTGATCTCTTCAAACTTGATAATATGATACCTCGTTTTGTTGGTAGGATCTCTTCAAACTCGATAATATGATACCTCGTTTTGTTAGTGGGATCTCTTCAAACTCGATAATATGATACCTCGTTTTGTTAGTTGGATCTCTTCAAACTCGATAATATGATACCTCATTTTGTTGGTGGGATCTCTTCAAACCCGATAATATGATACCTCGTTTTGTTGGTGTGATCTCTTCAAACTCGATAATATACTTCGTTTTGTTGGTGTAATCTCTTCAAACTTGATAATATACTACCTCGTTTTGTTGGTGTGATCTCTTCAAACTCGATAATATGATACCTCGTTTTGTTGGTGTGATCTTTTCAAACTCGATAATATGATACCTCGTTTTGTTGGTGTGATCTCTTCAAACTTGATGATATGATACCTCGTTTTGTTGGTGTAATCTCTTCAAACTTGATAATATGATACCTCCTTTTGTTGGTGTGATCTCTTCAAACTTGATAATATGATACCTCGTAGTGTTGGTGTGATCTCTTCAAACTCGAAACTATGATACCTCGTTTTGTTAGTGCGATCTCTTCAAACTCGAAACTATGATACCTATTTTTGCTGGTGTGATCTCTTCAAACTCGATAATATAATACCTCGTTTTGTTTGTGGGATCTCCTCAAACTCGATAATATGATACCTCGTTTTGTTGGTGTGATCTCTTCAAACTCGATAATATGATACCTCGTTTTGTTGGTGTGATCTCTTCAAACTTGATAATATGATAACTCGTTTTGTTGGTGGGATCTCTTCAAACCCGATAATATGATACCTCGTTTTGTTGGTGGGATCTCTTCAAACTCGATAATATACCTCGTTTTGTTGGTGTGATCTCTTCAAACTCAATAATATACTTCGTTTTGTTGATGTGATCTCTTCAAACCCGATAATATAATACCTCGTTTTGTTGGTGTGATCTCTTCAAACTTGATAATATGATACCTCGTTTTGTTGGTGTGATCTCTTCAAACTCCATAATTTGATACCTCGTTTTGTTGGTGGGATCTCTTGACACTCGAAACCATGATACCTCGTTTTGTTGGTGGGATCTCTTGAAACTCTAAACTATGATACCTCGTTTTGTTGGTGGGATCTCTTGAAACTCTAAACTATGATACCTCGTTTTGTTGGTCGGATATCTTGAAACTCGAAACTATGATACCTCGTTTTGTTGGTGGGTTCTCTTGAAACTCGAAACTATGACACCTCGTTTTGTCGTTGGGATCTTTTGAAATTCGAAACTATGATACCTCGTTTTGTTGGTGGGATCTCTTGAAACTCGAAACTATGACACCTCGTTTTGTTGGTGGGATCTCTTGAAACTCGAAACTATGATACCTCCTTTTGTTGGTGTGATCTCTTCAAACTTGATAATATGATACCTATTTTTGTTGGTGTGATCTCTTCAAACTCGATAATATAATACCTCGTTTTGTTCGTGTGATCTCTTCAAACCCGATAATATGATACCTCGTTTTGTTGGTGTGATCTCTTCAAACTCGATAATGTACCTCGTTTTGTTGGTGTGATCTCTTCAAACCCGATAATATAATACCTCGTTTTGTTGATGTGATCTCTTCAAACTCGATAATATGATACCTCGTTTTGTTGGTGGGATCTCCTCAAACTCGATAATATGATACCTCGTTTTGTTGGTGTGATCTCTTCAAACTTGATAATATGATACCTCGTTTTGTTGGTGGGATCTCTAGAAACTTGAAACTATGATACCTCGTTTTGTTGGTGGGATCTCTTGAAACTCGATAATATGATACCTCGTTTTGTTGGTGGGAACTCTTAAAACTCGAAACTATAATACCTCGTTTTGTTGGTGGGATCTCCTCAAACTCGATAATATGATACCTCGTTTTGTTGGTGTGATCTCTTCAAACTCGGTAATATAATACCTCGTTTTGTTGGTGGGATATCTTAAAACTCGAAACTATGATACCTCGTTTTGTTGGTGGGATCTCTTTGAACTCGATAATATAATATCTCGTTTTGTTAGTGGGATCTCTTCAAACTCGAAACTAAGATACCTCGTTTTGTTGGTGGGATCTCTTGAAACTCGAAACTATGATACCTCGTTTTGTTGGTGTGATCTCTTGAAACTCGAACCAATGATACCTCGTTTTGTAGGTGTGATCTCTTCAAACTCGAAACTATGATACCTCGTTTTGTTGGTGGGATCTCTTCAAACTCGAAACTATGATATCTCGTTTTGTTGGTGGGATCTCTTGAAACTCGAAAGTATGATACCTCGTTTTGTTGGTGTGATCTCTTGAAACTCGAGACTATGATATCTCGTTTTGTTGGTGTTATCTCTTGAAACTCGAAACTATGATACCTCGTTTTGTTGGTGGGATCTCTTGAAACTCAAAACTATGATACCTCGTTTTGTTGATGAGATCTCTTGAAACTCGAAACTATGATACCTCGTTTTGTTGGTGTGATCTCTTGAAACTCGAAACTATGATACCTCGTTTTGTTGGTGTGATCTCTTGAAACTCGATACTATGATAACTTGTTTTGTTGGTGGGATCTCTTGAAACTCGATAATATAATACGTCGTTTTGTTGGCGGGATCTCTTCAAACTCGAAACTATGATACCTCGTTTCGTTGGTGGGATCTCTTGAAACTCGAAACTATGATACCTCGTTTTGTTGGTGTGATCTCTTCAAACTCGATAATATACTTCGTTTTGTTGGTGTAATCTCTTCAAACCCGATAATATAATACCTCGTTTTGTTGGTGTGATCTCTTCAAACTTGATAATATGATACCTCGTTTTGTTGGTGTGATCTCTTCAAACTCCATAATTTGATACCTCGTTTTGCTGGTGTGATCTCTTCAAACTTGATAATATGATACCTCGTTTTGTTGGTGTGATCTCTTCAAACTCGATAATATGATACCTCGTTTTGTTGGTGTGATCTCTTCAAACTCGATAATATGATACCTCGTTTTGTTGGTGTGATCTCTTCAAACTTGATGATATGATACCTATTTTTGTTTGTGTGATCTCTTCAAACTTGATAATATAATACCTCGTTTTGTTCGTGGGATCTCTTCAAACCCGATAATATGATACCTCGTTTTGTTTGTGTGATCTCTTCAAACTCGATAATGTACCTCGTTTTGTTGGTGTGATCTCTTCAAACCCGATAATATAACACCTCGTTTTGTTTGTGTGATCTCTTCAAACTCGATAATATGATACCTCGTTTTGTTGGTGGGATCTCCTCAAACTCGATAATATGATGCCTCGTTTTGTTGGTGTGATCTCTTCAAACTCGATAATATGATACCTCGTTTTGTTGGTGTGATCTCTTCAAACTTGATAATATGATACCTCGTTTTGTTGGTGGGATCTCCTGAAACTGGAAACTATGATACCTCGTTTTGTTTGTGGGATCTCTTGAAACTCGATAATATGATACCTCGTTTTGTTGGTGGGAACTCTTCAAACTCGAAACTATAATACCTCGTTTTGTTGGTGGGATCTCCTCAAACTCGATAATATGATACCTCGTTTTGTTGGTGTGATCTCTTCAAAACCGGTAATATAATACCTCGTTTTGTTGGTGGGATATCTTAAAACTCGAAACTATGATACCTCGTTTTGTTGGTGGGATCTCTTTAAACTCGATAATATAATATCTCGTTTTGTTGGTCGGATCTCTTCAAACTCGAAACTAAGATACCTCGTTTTGTTGGTGGGATCTCTTGAAACTCGAAACTATGATACCTCGTTTTGTTGGTGGGATCTCTTGAAACTCTAAACTATGATACCTCGTTTTGTTGGTGTGATCTCTTGAAACTCGAAACTATGATACCTCGTTTTGTTGGTGTGATCTCTTGAAACTCGAGACTATGATATCTCGTTTTGATGGTGTTATCTCTTGAAACTCGAACCTATGATACCTCGTTTTGTTGGTGGGATCTCTTGAAACTTGAAACTATGATACCTCGTTTTGTTGATGAGATCTCTTGAAACTCGAAACTATGATACCTCGTTTTGTTGGTGTGATCTCTTGAAACTCGAACCAATGATACCACGTTTTGTTGGTGTGATCTCTTCAAACTCGAAACTATGATACCTCGTTTTGTTGGTGGGATCTCTTCAAACTCGAAACTATGATATCTCGTTTTGTTGGTGGGATCTCTTGAAACTCGAAAGTATGATACCTCGTTTTGTTGGTGTGATCTCTTGAAACTCGAGACTATGATATCTCGTTTTATTGGTGTTATCTCTTGAAACTCGAAACTAGGATACCTCGTTTTGTTGGTGGGATCTCTTGAAACTCGAAACTATGATACCTCGTTTTGTTGATGAGATCTCTTGAAACTCGAAACTATGATACCTCGTTTTGTTGGTGTGATCTCTTGAAACTCGAAACTATGATACCTCGTTTTGTTGGTGTGATCTCTTGAATCTCGATACTATGATAACTTGTTTTGTTGGTGGGATCTCTTGAAACTCGATAATATAATACGTCGTTTTGTTGGGGGGGGATCTCTTCAAACTCGAAACTATGATACCTCGTTTCGTTGGTGGGATCTCTTGAAACTCGAAACTATGATACCTCGTTTTGTTGGTGTGATCTCTTCAAACTCGATAATATACTTCGTTTTGTTGGTGTAATCTCTTCAAACCCGATAATATAATACCTCGTTTTGTTGGTGTCATCTCTTCAAACTCGATAATGTACCTCGTTTTGTTGGTGTGATCTCTTCAAACCCGATAATATAATACCTCGTTTTGTTTGTGTGATCTCTTCAAACTCGATAATATGATACCTCGTTTTGTTGGTGGGATCTCCTCAAACTCGATAATATGATGCCTCTTTTTGTTGGTGTGATCTCTTTAAACCCGATAATATGATACCTCGTTTTGTTGGTGTGATCTCTTCAAACTTGATAATATGATACCTCGTTTTGTTGGTGGGATCTCTTGAAACTGGAAACTATGATACCTTGTTTTGTTGGTGGGATCTCTTGAAACTCGATAATATGATACCTCGTTTTGTTGGTGGGAACTCTTCAAACTCGAAACTATAATACCTCGTTTTGTTGGTGGGATCTCCTCAAACTCGATAATATGATACCTCGTTTTGTTGGTGTGATCTCTTCAAACTCGGTAATATAATACCTCGTTTTGTTGGTGGGATATCTTAAAACTCGAAACTATGATACCTCGTTTTGTTGGTGGGATCTCTTTGAACTCGATAATATAATATCTCGTTTTGTTAGTGGGATCTCTTCAAACTCGAAACTAAGATACCTCGTTTTGTTGGTGGGATCTCTTGAAACTCGAAACTATGATACCTCGTTTTGTTGGTGGGATCTCTTGAAACTCTAAACTATGATACCTCGTTTTGTTGGTGTGATCTCTTGAAACTCGAAACTATGATACCTCGTTTTGTTGGTGTGATCTCTTGAAACTCGAACCAATGATACCTCGTTTTGTAGGTGTGATCTCTTCAAACTCGAAACTATGATACCTCGTTTTGTTGGTGGGATCTCTTCAAACTCGAAACTATGATATCTCGTTTTGTTGGTGGGATCTCTTGAAACTCGAAAGTATGATACCTCGTTTTGTTGGTGTGATCTCTTGAAACTCGAGACTATGATATCTCGTTTTGTTGGTGTTATCTCTTGAAAGTCGAAACTATGATACCTCGTTTTGTTGGTGGGATCTCTTGAAACTCAAAACTATGATACCTCGTTTTGTTGATGAGATCTCTTGAAACTCGAAACTATGATACCTCGTTTTGTTGGTGTGATCTCTTGAAACTCGAAACTATGATACCTCGTTTAGTTGGTGTGATCTCTTGAAACTCGATACTATGATAACTTGTTTTGTTGGTGGGATCTCTTGAAACTCGATAATATAATACGTCGTTTTGTTGGGGGGATCTCTTCAAACTCGAAACTATGATACCTCGTTTCGTTGGTGGGATCTCTTGAAACTCGAAACTATGATACCTCGTTTTGTTGGTGTGATCTCTTTAAACTCGATAATATACTTCGTTTTGTTGGTGTAATCTCTTCAAACCCGATAATATAATACCTCGTTTTGTTGGTGTGATCTCTTCAAACTTGATAATATGATACCTCGTTTTGTTGGTGTGATCTCTTCAAACTCCATAATTTGATACCTCGTTTTGCTGGTGTGATCTCTTCAAACTTGATAATATGATACCTCGTTTTGTTGGTGTGATCTCTTCAAACTCGATAATATGATACCTCGTTTTGTTGGTGTGATCTCTTCAAAGTCGATAATATGATACCTCGTTTTGTTGGTGTGATCTCTTCAAACTTGATGATATGATACCTATTTTTGTTGGTGTGATCTCTTCAAACTTGATAATATAATACCTCGTTTTGTTCGTGGGATCTCTTCAAACCCGATAATATGATACCTCGTTTTGTTTGTGTGATCTCTTCAAACTCGATAATGTACCTCGTTTTGTTGGTGTGATCTCTTCAAACCCGATAATATAACACCTCGTTTTGTTTGTGTGATCTCTTCAAACTCGATAATATGATACCTCGTTTTGTTGGTGGGATCTCCTCAAACTCGATAATATGATGCCTCGTTTTGTTGGTGTGATCTCTTCAAATTCGAAAATATGATACCTCGTTTTGTTGGTGTGATCTCTTCAAACTGGAAACTATGATACCTCGTTTTGTTTGTGGGATCTCTTGAAACTCGATAATATGATATCTCGTTTTGTTGGTGGGAACTCTTCAAACTCGAAACTATAATACCTCGTTTTGTTGGTGGGATCTCCTCAAACTCGATAATATGATACCTCGTTTTGTTGGTGTGATCTCCTCAAAACCGGTAATATAATACCTCGTTTTGTTGGTGGGATATCTTAAAACTCGAAACTATGATACCTCGTTTTGTTGGTGGGATCTCTTTAAACTCGATAATATAATATCTCGTTTTGTTGGTCGGATCTCTTCAAACTCGAAACTAAGATACCTCGTTTTGTTGGTGGGATCTCTTGAAGCTCTAAACTATGATACCTCGTTTTGTTGGTGTGATCTCTTGAAACTCGAAACTATGATACCTCGTTTTGTTGGTGTGATCTCTTGAAACTCGAACCAATGATACCTCGTTTTGTTGGTGTGATCTCTTCAAACTCGAAACTATGATACCTCCTTTTGTTGGTGGGATCTCTTGAAACTCGAAAGTATGATACCTCGTTTTGTTGGTGTGATCTCTTGAAACTCGAGACTATGATATCTCGTTTTGATGGTGTTATCTCTTGAAACTCGAACCTATGATACCTCGTTTTGTTGGTGGGATCTCTTGAAACTTGAAACTATGATACCTCGTTTTGTTGATGAGATCTCTTGAAACTCGAAACTATGATACCTCGTTTTGTTGGTGTGATCTCTTGAAACTCGAACCAATGATACCTCGTTTTGTTGGTGTGATCTCTTCAAACTCGAAACTATGATACCTCGTTTTGTTGGTGGGATCTCTTCAAACTCGAAACTATGATATCTCGTTTTGTTGGTGGGATCTCTTGACACTCGAAAGTATGATACCTCGTTTTGTAGGTGTGATCTCTTGAAACTCGAGACTATGATATCTCGTTTTGTTGGTGTTATCTCTTGAAACTCGAAACTAGGATACCTCGTTTTGTTGGTGGGATCTCTTGAAACTCGAAACTATGATACCTCGTTTTGTTGATCAGATCTCTTGAAACTCGAAACTATGATACCTCGTTTTGTTGGTGTGATCTCTTGAATCTCGATACTATGATAACTTGTTTTGTTGGTGGGATCTCTTGAAACTCGATAATATAATACGTCGTTTTGTTGGGGGGGATCTCTTCAAACTCGAAACTATGATACCTCGTTTCGTTGGTGGGATCTATTGAAACTCGAAACTATAATACCTCGTTTTGTTGGTGTGATCTCTTCAAACTCGATAATATACTTCGTTTTGTTGGTGTAATCTCTTCAAACCCGATAATATAATGTCCGTTTTGTTGGTGTGATCTCTTCAAACTTGATAATATGATACCTCGTTTTGTTGGTGTGATCTCTTCAAACTCCATAATTTGATACCTCGTTTTGCTGGTGTGATCTCTTAAAAATTGTTAATATGATACCTCGTTTTGTTTGTGTGATCTCTTCAAACTTGATGATATGATACCTCGTTTTGTTGGTGTAATCTCGTCAAACTTGATAATATGATACCTCGCTTTGTTGGTGTGATCTCTTCAAACTTGATAATATGATACCTCGTATTGTTGGTGTGATCTCTTCAAACTCGAAACTATGATACCTCGTTTTGTTAGTGCGATCTCTTCAAACTCGAAACTATGATACCTATTTTTGTTGGTGTGATCTCTTCAAACTCGATAATATAATACCTCGTTTTGTTCGTGGGATCTCTTCAAACCCGATAATATGATACCTCGTTTTGTTGGTGTGATCTCCTCAAACTCGGTAATATAATACCTCGTTTTGTTGGTGGGATATCTTAAAACTCGAAACTATGATACCTCGTTTTGTTGGTGGGATCTCTTTAAACTCGATAATATAATATCTCGTTTTGTTGGTGGGATCTCTTCAAACTCGAAACTAAGATACCTCGTTTTGTTGGTGGGATCTCTTGAAACTCTAAACTATGATACCTCGTTTTGTTGGTGTGATCTCTTGAAACTCGAAACTATGATACCTCGTTTTTTTGGTGTGTTCTCTTGAAACTCGAACCAATGATACCTCGTTTTGTTGGTGTGATCTCTTCAAACTCGAAACTATGATACCTCGTTTTGTTGGTGGGATCTCTTGAAACTCGAAAGTATGATACCTCGTTTTGTTGGTGTGATCTCTTGAAACTCGAGACTATGATATCTCGTTTTGTTGGTGTTATCTCTTGAAACTCGAAACTATGATACCTCGTTTTGTTGGTGGGATCTCTTGAAACTCAAAACTATGATACCTCGTTTTGTTGGTGGGATCTCTTGAAACTCGATAATATAATACGTCGTTTTGTTGGGGGGATCTCTTCATACTGGAAACTATGATACCTCGTTTCGTTGGTGGGATCTCTTGAAACTCGAAACTATGATACCTCGTTTTGTTGGTGTGATCTCTTCAAACTCGATAATATACTTCGTTTTGTTGGTGTAATCTCTTCAAACCCGATAATATAATACCTCGTTTTGTTGGTGTGATCTCTTCAAACTTGATAATATGATACCTCGTTTTGTTGGTGTGATCTCTTCAAACTCGATAATATGATACCTCGTTTTGTTGGTGTGATCTCTTCAAACTTGATGATATGATACCTATTTTTGTTGGTGTGATCTCTTCAAACTCGATAATATAATACCTCGTTTTGTTCGTGGGATCTCTTCAAACCCGATAATATGATACCTCGTTTTGTTGGTGTGATCTCTTCAAACTCGATAATGTACCTCGTTTTGTTGGTGTGATCTCTTCAAACCCGATAATGTAATACCTCGTTTTGTTTGTGTGATCTCTTCAAACCCGATAATGTAATACCTCGTTTTGTTGGTGGGATCTCTTGAAACTGGAAACTATGATACCTCGTTTTGTTGGTGGGATCTCTTGAAACTCGATAATATGATACCTCGTTTTGTTGGTGTGATCTCTTCAAAACCGGTAATATAATACCTCGTTTTGTTGGTGGGATATCTTAAAACTCGAAACTATAATACCTCGTTTTGTTGGTGGGATCTCTTGAAACTCGAAACTATGATACCTCGTTTTGTTGGTGTGATCTCTTCAAACTCGATAATATACTTCGTTTTGTTGGTGTAATCTCTTCAAACCCGATAATATAATACCTCGTTTTGTTGGTGTCATCTCTTCAAACTCGATAATGTACCTCGTTTTGTTGGTGTGATCTCTTCAAACCCGATAATATAATACCTCGTTTTGTTTGTGTGATCTCTTCAAACTCGATAATATGATACCTCGTTTTGTTGGTGGGATCTCCTCAAACTCGATAATATGATGCCTCTTTTTGTTGGTGTGATCTCTTTAAACCCGATAATATGATACCTCGTTTTGTTGGTGTGATCTCTTCAAACTTGATAATATGATACCTCGTTTTGTTGGTGGGATCTCTTGAAACTGGAAACTATGATACCTTGTTTTGTTGGTGGGATCTCTTGAAACTCGATAATATGATACCTCGTTTTGTTGGTGGGAACTCTTCAAACTCGAAACTATAATACCTCGTTTTGTTGGTGGGATCTCCTCAAACTCGATAATATGATACCTCGTTTTGTTGGTGTGATCTCTTCAAACTCGGTAATATAATACCTCGTTTTGTTGGTGGGATATCTTAAAACTCGAAACTATGATACCTCGTTTTGTTGGTGGGATCTCTTTGAACTCGATAATATAATATCTCGTTTTGTTAGTGGGATCTCTTCAAACTCGAAACTAAGATACCTCGTTTTGTTGGTGGGATCTCTTGAAACTCGAAACTATGATACCTCGTTTTGTTGGTGGGATCTCTTGAAACTCTAAACTATGATACCTCGTTTTGTTGGTGTGATCTCTTGAAACTCGAAACTATGATACCTCGTTTTGTTGGTGTGATCTCTTGAAACTCGAACCAATGATACCTCGTTTTGTAGGTGTGATCTCTTCAAACTCGAAACTATGATACCTCGTTTTGTTGGTGGGATCTCTTCAAACTCGAAACTATGATATCTCGTTTTGTTGGTGGGATCTCTTGAAACTCGAAAGTATGATACCTCGTTTTGTTGGTGTGATCTCTTGAAACTCGAGACTATGATATCTCGTTTTGTTGGTGTTATCTCTTGAAAGTCGAAACTATGATACCTCGTTTTGTTGGTGGGATCTCTTGAAACTCAAAACTATGATACCTCGTTTTGTTGATGAGATCTCTTGAAACTCGAAACTATGATACCTCGTTTTGTTGGTGTGATCTCTTGAAACTCGAAACTATGATACCTCGTTTAGTTGGTGTGATCTCTTGAAACTCGATACTATGATAACTTGTTTTGTTGGTGGGATCTCTTGAAACTCGATAATATAATACGTCGTTTTGTTGGGGGGATCTCTTCAAACTCGAAACTATGATACCTCGTTTCGTTGGTGGGATCTCTTGAAACTCGAAACTATGATACCTCGTTTTGTTGGTGTGATCTCTTTAAACTCGATAATATACTTCGTTTTGTTGGTGTAATCTCTTCAAACCCGATAATATAATACCTCGTTTTGTTGGTGTGATCTCTTCAAACTTGATAATATGATACCTCGTTTTGTTGGTGTGATCTCTTCAAACTCCATAATTTGATACCTCGTTTTGCTGGTGTGATCTCTTCAAACTTGATAATATGATACCTCGTTTTGTTGGTGTGATCTCTTCAAACTCGATAATATGATACCTCGTTTTGTTGGTGTGATCTCTTCAAAGTCGATAATATGATACCTCGTTTTGTTGGTGTGATCTCTTCAAACTTGATGATATGATACCTATTTTTGTTGGTGTGATCTCTTCAAACTTGATAATATAATACCTCGTTTTGTTCGTGGGATCTCTTCAAACCCGATAATATGATACCTCGTTTTGTTTGTGTGATCTCTTCAAACTCGATAATGTACCTCGTTTTGTTGGTGTGATCTCTTCAAACCCGATAATATAACACCTCGTTTTGTTTGTGTGATCTCTTCAAACTCGATAATATGATACCTCGTTTTGTTGGTGGGATCTCCTCAAACTCGATAATATGATGCCTCGTTTTGTTGGTGTGATCTCTTCAAATTCGAAAATATGATACCTCGTTTTGTTGGTGTGATCTCTTCAAACTGGAAACTATGATACCTCGTTTTGTTTGTGGGATCTCTTGAAACTCGATAATATGATACCTCGTTTTGTTGGTGGGAACTCTTCAAACTCGAAACTATAATACCTCGTTTTGTTGGTGGGATCTCCTCAAACTCGATAATATGATACCTCGTTTTGTTGGTGTGATCTCCTCAAAACCGGTAATATAATACCTCGTTTTGTTGGTGGGATATCTTAAAACTCGAAACTATGATACCTCGTTTTGTTGGTGGGATCTCTTTAAACTCGATAATATAATATCTCGTTTTGTTGGTCGGATCTCTTCAAACTCGAAACTAAGATACCTCGTTTTGTTGGTGGGATCTCTTGAAGCTCTAAACTATGATACCTCGTTTTGTTGGTGTGATCTCTTGAAACTCGAAACTATGATACCTCGTTTTGTTGGTGTGATCTCTTGAAACTCGAACCAATGATACCTCGTTTTGTTGGTGTGATCTCTTCAAACTCGAAACTATGATACCTCCTTTTGTTGGTGGGATCTCTTGAAACTCGAAAGTATGATACCTCGTTTTGTTGGTGTGATCTCTTGAAACTCGAGACTATGATATCTCGTTTTGATGGTGTTATCTCTTGAAACTCGAACCTATGATACCTCGTTTTGTTGGTGGGATCTCTTGAAACTTGAAACTATGATACCTCGTTTTGTTGATGAGATCTCTTGAAACTCGAAACTATGATACCTCGTTTTGTTGGTGTGATCTCTTGAAACTCGAACCAATGATACCTCGTTTTGTTGGTGTGATCTCTTCAAACTCGAAACTATGATACCTCGTTTTGTTGGTGGGATCTCTTCAAACTCGAAACTATGATATCTCGTTTTGTTGGTGGGATCTCTTGACACTCGAAAGTATGATACCTCGTTTTGTTGGTGTGATCTCTTGAAACTCGAGACTATGATATCTCGTTTTGTTGGTGTTATCTCTTGAAACTCGAAACTAGGATACCTCGTTTTGTTGGTGGGATCTCTTGAAACTCGAAACTATGATACCTCGTTTTGTTGATCAGATCTCTTGAAACTCGAAACTATGATACCTCGTTTTGTTGGTGTGATCTCTTGAATCTCGATACTATGATAACTTGTTTTGTTGGTGGGATCTCTTGAAACTCGATAATATAATACGTCGTTTTGTTGGGGGGGATCTCTTCAAACTCGAAACTATGATACCTCGTTTCGTTGGTGGGATCTATTGAAACTCGAAACTATAATACCTCGTTTTGTTGGTGTGATCTCTTCAAACTCGATAATATACTTCGTTTTGTTGGTGTAATCTCTTCAAACCCGATAATATAATGTCCGTTTTGTTGGTGTGATCTCTTCAAACTTGATAATATGATACCTCGTTTTGTTGGTGTGATCTCTTCAAACTCCATAATTTGATACCTCGTTTTGCTGGTGTGATCTCTTAAAAATTGTTAATATGATACCTCGTTTTGTTTGTGTGATCTCTTCAAACTTGATGATATGATACCTCGTTTTGTTGGTGTAATCTCGTCAAACTTGATAATATGATACCTCGCTTTGTTGGTGTGATCTCTTCAAACTTGATAATATGATACCTCGTATTGTTGGTGTGATCTCTTCAAACTCGAAACTATGATACCTCGTTTTGTTAGTGCGATCTCTTCAAACTCGAAACTATGATACCTATTTTTGTTGGTGTGATCTCTTCAAACTCGATAATATAATACCTCGTTTTGTTCGTGGGATCTCTTCAAACCCGATAATATGATACCTCGTTTTGTTGGTGTGATCTCCTCAAACTCGGTAATATAATACCTCGTTTTGTTGGTGGGATATCTTAAAACTCGAAACTATGATACCTCGTTTTGTTGGTGGGATCTCTTTAAACTCGATAATATAATATCTCGTTTTGTTGGTGGGATCTCTTCAAACTCGAAACTAAGATACCTCGTTTTGTTGGTGGGATCTCTTGAAACTCTAAACTATGATACCTCGTTTTGTTGGTGTGATCTCTTGAAACTCGAAACTATGATACCTCGTTTTTTTGGTGTGTTCTCTTGAAACTCGAACCAATGATACCTCGTTTTGTTGGTGTGATCTCTTCAAACTCGAAACTATGATACCTCGTTTTGTTGGTGGGATCTCTTGAAACTCGAAAGTATGATACCTCGTTTTGTTGGTGTGATCTCTTGAAACTCGAGACTATGATATCTCGTTTTGTTGGTGTTATCTCTTGAAACTCGAAACTATGATACCTCGTTTTGTTGGTGGGATCTCTTGAAACTCAAAACTATGATACCTCGTTTTGTTGGTGGGATCTCTTGAAACTCGATAATATAATACGTCGTTTTGTTGGGGGGATCTCTTCATACTGGAAACTATGATACCTCGTTTCGTTGGTGGGATCTCTTGAAACTCGAAACTATGATACCTCGTTTTGTTGGTGTGATCTCTTCAAACTCGATAATATACTTCGTTTTGTTGGTGTAATCTCTTCAAACCCGATAATATAATACCTCGTTTTGTTGGTGTGATCTCTTCAAACTTGATAATATGATACCTCGTTTTGTTGGTGTGATCTCTTCAAACTCGATAATATGATACCTCGTTTTGTTGGTGTGATCTCTTCAAACTTGATGATATGATACCTATTTTTGTTGGTGTGATCTCTTCAAACTCGATAATATAATACCTCGTTTTGTTCGTGGGATCTCTTCAAACCCGATAATATGATACCTCGTTTTGTTGGTGTGATCTCTTCAAACTCGATAATGTACCTCGTTTTGTTGGTGTGATCTCTTCAAACCCGATAATGTAATACCTCGTTTTGTTTGTGTGATCTCTTCAAACCCGATAATGTAATACCTCGTTTTGTTGGTGGGATCTCTTGAAACTGGAAACTATGATACCTCGTTTTGTTGGTGGGATCTCTTGAAACTCGATAATATGATACCTCGTTTTGTTGGTGTGATCTCTTCAAAACCGGTAATATAATACCTCGTTTTGTTGGTGGGATATCTTAAAACTCGAAACTATAATACCTCGTTTTGTTGCTGGGATCTCTTTAAACTCGATAATATAATATCTCGTTTTGTTGGTCGGATCTCTTCAAACTCGAAACTAAGATACCTCGTTTTGTTGGTGGGATCTCTTGAAACTCGAAACTATGATACCTCGTTTTGTTTGTGGGATCTTCTCAAACTCTAAACTATGATACCTCGTTTTGTTGGTGTGATCTCTTGAAACTCGAAACTATGATACCTCGTTTTGTTGGTGTGATCTCTTAAAACTCGAACCAATGATACCTCGTTTTGTTGGTGTGATCTCTTCAAATTCGAAACTATGATACCTCGTTTTGTTGGTGGTATCTCTTCAAACTCGAAACTATGATATCTCGTTTTGTTGGTGGGATCTCTTGAAACTCGAAAGTATGATACCTCGTTTTGTTGGTGTGATCTCTTGAAACTCGAGACTATGATATCTCGTTTTGTTGGTGTTATCTCTTGAAACTCGAAACTATGATACCTCTTTTTGTTGGTGGGATCTCTTGAAACTCGAAACTATGATACCTCGTTTTGTTGATGAGATCTCTTGAAACTCGAAACTATGATACCTCGTTTTGTTGGTGTGATCTCTTGAAACTCGAAACTATGATACCTCGTTTTGTTGGTGTGATCTCTTGAATCTCGATACTATGATAACTTGTTTTGTTTGTGGGATCTCTTGAAACTCGATAATATAATACGTCGTTTTGTTGGGGGGGATCTCTTCAAACTCGAAACTATGATACCTCGTTTCGTTGGTGGGATCTCTTGAAACTCGAAACTATGATACCTCGTTTTGTTGGTGTGATCTCTTCAAACTCGATAATATACTTCGTTTTGTTGGTGTAATCTCTTCAAACCCGATAATATAATACCTCGTTTTGTTGGTGTGATCTCTTCAAACTTGATAATATGATACCTCGTTTTGTTGGTGTGATCTCTTCAAACTCTATAATTTGATACCTCGTTTTGCTGGTGTGATCTCTTCAAACTTGATAATATGATACCTCGTTTTGTTGGTGTAATCTCTTCAAACTCGATAATATGATACCTCGTTTTGTTGGTGTGATCTCTTCAAAGTCGATAATATGATACCTCGTTTTGTTGGTGTGATCTCTTCAAACTTGATGATATGATACCTCGTTTTGTTTGTGTAATCTCTTCAAACTTGATAATATGATACCTCCTTTTGTTGGTGTGATCTTTTCAAACTTGATAATATGATACCTCGTATTGTTGGTGTGATCTCTTCAAACTCGAAACTATGATACCTCGTTTTGTTAGTGCGATCTCTTCAAACTCGAAACTATGATACCTATTTTTGTTTGTGTGATCTCTTCAAACTCGATAATATAATACCTCGTTTTGTTCGTGGGATCTCTTCAAACCCGATAATATGATACCTCGTTTTGTTGGTGTGATCTCTTCAAACTCGATAATGTACCTCGTTTTGTTGGTGTGATCTCTTCAAACCCGATAATATAATACCTCGTTTTGTTTGTTTGATCTCTTCAAACTCGATAATATGATACCTCGTTTTGTTGGTGGGATCTCCTCAAACTCGATAATATGATACCTCGTTTTGTTGGTGTGATCTCTTCAAACTCGATAATATGATACCTCGTTTTGTTGGTGTGATCTCTTCAAAATTGATAATATGATACCTCGTTTTTTTGGTGGGATCTCTTCAAACCCGATCATATGATACCTCGTTTTGTTGGTGGGATCTCTTCAAACTCGATAATATACCTCGTTTTGTTGGTGTGATCTCTTCAAACCCGATAATATAATACCTCGTTTTGTTGGTGGGATCTCTTCAAACTCGATAATATGATACCTCGTTTTGTAAGTGGGATCTCTTCAAACTCGATAATATGATACTTCGTTTTGTTGGTGTGATCTCTTCAAACCCGATAATATAATACCTCGTTTTGTTGGTGTGATCTCTTCAAACTTGATAATATGATACCTCGTTTTGTTGGTGTGATCTCTTCAAACTCCATAATTTGATGCCTCGCTTTGTTGGTGGGATCTCTTGACACTCGAAACTATGATACCTCGTTTTGTTGGTGGGATCTCTTGAAACTCTAAACTATGATACCTCGTTTTGTTGGTGGGATCTCTTGAAACTCGAAACTATGATACCTCGTTTTGTTGGTGGGATATCTTGGAACTCGAAACTATGATACCTCGTTTTGTTGGTGGGTTCTCTTGAAACTCGAAACTATGACACCACGTTTTGTTGGTGGGATCTTTTGAAATTCGAAACTATGATACCTCGTTTTGTTGGTGGGATCTCTTGAAACTCGAAACTATGACACCTCGTTTTGTTGGTGGGATCTATTGAAACTCGAAACTATGATACCTCGTTTTGTTGGTGGGATCTCTTGAATCTCGATACTATGATAACTTGTTTTGTTTGTGGGATCTCTTGAAACTCGATAATATAATACGTCGTTTTGTTGGGGGGGATCTCTTCAAACTCGAAACTATGATACCTCGTTTCGTTGGTGGGATCTCTTGAAACTCGAAACTATGATACCTCGTTTTGTTGGTGTGATCTCTTCAAACTCGATAATATACTTCGTTTTGTTGGTGTAATCTCTTCAAACCCGATAATATAATACCTCGTTTTGTTGGTGTGATCTCTTCAAACTTGATAATATGATACCTCGTTTTGTTGGTGTGATCTCTTCAAACTCTATAATTTGATACCTCGTTTTGCTGGTGTGATCTCTTCAAACTTGATAATATGATACCTCGTTTTGTTGGTGTAATCTCTTCAAACTCGATAATATGATACCTCGTTTTGTTGGTGTGATCTCTTCAAAGTCGATAATATGATACCTCGTTTTGTTGGTGTGATCTCTTCAAACTTGATGATATGATACCTCGTTTTGTTTGTGTAATCTCTTCAAACTTGATAATATGATACCTCCTTTTGTTGGTGTGATCTTTTCAAACTTGATAATATGATACCTCGTATTGTTGGTGTGATCTCTTCAAACTCGAAACTATGATACCTCGTTTTGTTAGTGCGATCTCTTCAAACTCGAAACTATGATACCTATTTTTGTTTGTGTGATCTCTTCAAACTCGATAATATAATACCTCGTTTTGTTCGTGGGATCTCTTCAAACCCGATAATATGATACCTCGTTTTGTTGGTGTGATCTCTTCAAACTCGATAATGTACCTCGTTTTGTTGGTGTGATCTCTTCAAACCCGATAATATAATACCTCGTTTTGTTTGTTTGATCTCTTCAAACTCGATAATATGATACCTCGTTTTGTTGGTGGGATCTCCTCAAACTCGATAATATGATACCTCGTTTTGTTGGTGTGATCTCTTCAAACTCGATAATATGATACCTCGTTTTGTTGGTGTGATCTCTTCAAAATTGATAATATGATACCTCGTTTTTTTGGTGGGATCTCTTCAAACCCGATCATATGATACCTCGTTTTGTTGGTGGGATCTCTTCAAACTCGATAATATACCTCGTTTTGTTGGTGTGATCTCTTCAAACCCGATAATATAATACCTCGTTTTGTTGGTGGGATCTCTTCAAACTCGATAATATGATACCTCGTTTTGTAAGTGGGATCTCTTCAAACTCGATAATATGATACTTCGTTTTGTTGGTGTGATCTCTTCAAACCCGATAATATAATACCTCGTTTTGTTGGTGTGATCTCTTCAAACTTGATAATATGATACCTCGTTTTGTTGGTGTGATCTCTTCAAACTCCATAATTTGATGCCTCGCTTTGTTGGTGGGATCTCTTGACACTCGAAACTATGATACCTCGTTTTGTTGGTGGGATCTCTTGAAACTCTAAACTATGATACCTCGTTTTGTTGGTGGGATCTCTTGAAACTCGAAACTATGATACCTCGTTTTGTTGGTGGGATATCTTGGAACTCGAAACTATGATACCTCGTTTTGTTGGTGGGTTCTCTTGAAACTCGAAACTATGACACCACGTTTTGTTGGTGGGATCTTTTGAAATTCGAAACTATGATACCTCGTTTTGTTGGTGGGATCTCTTGAAACTCGAAACTATGACACCTCGTTTTGTTGGTGGGATCTATTGAAACTCGAAACTATGATACCTCGTTTTGTTGGTGGGATCTCTTGAAACTCGAAACTATGATACCTCCTTTTGTTGGTGTGATCTCTTCAAACTTGATAATATGATACCTATTTTTGTTGGTGTGATCTCTTCAAACTCGATAACATAATACCTCGTTTTGTTCGTGGGATCTCTTCAAACCCGATAATATGATACCTCGTTTTGTTAGTGCGATCTCTTAAAACTCGATAATGTACCTCGTTTTGTTGGTGTGATCTCTTCAAACCCGATAATATAATACCTCGTTTTGTTGGTGGGATCTCCTCAAACTCGATAATATGATACCTCGTTTTGTTGGTGTGATCTCTTCAAACTCGATAATATGATACCTCGTTTTGTTGGTGTGATCTCTTCAAACTTGATAATATGATACCTCGTTTTGTTGGTGGGATCTCTTGAAACTGGAAACTATGATACCTCGTTTTGTTGGTGGGATCTCTTGAAACTCGATAATATGATACCTCGTTTTGTTGGTGGGAACTCTTCAAACTCGAAACTATAATACCTCGTTTTGTTGGTGGGATCTCCTCAAACTCGATAATATGATACCTCGTTTTGTTGGTGTGATCTCTTCAAACTCGGTAATATAATACCTCGTTTTGTTTGTGGGATATCTTGAAACTCGAAACTATGATACCTCGTTTTGTTGGTGGGATCTCTTTAAACTCGATAATATAATAATTCGTTTTGTTGGTGGGATCTCTTCAAAATCGAAACTAAGATACCTCGTTTTGTTGGTGTGATCTCTTGAAACTCGAAACTATGATACCTCGTTTTGTTGTTGTGATCTCTTGAAACTCGAACCAATGATACCTCGTTTTGTTGGTGTGATCTCTTCAAACTCGAAACTATGATACCTCGTTTTGTTGGTGGGATCTCTTCAAACTCGAAACTATGATATCTCGTTTTGTTGGTGGGATCTCTTGAAACTCGAAACTATGATACCTCGTTTTGTTGGTGTGATCTCTTGAAACTCGAGACTATGATATCTCGTTTTGTTGGTGTTATCTCTTGAAACTCGAAACTATGATACCTCGTTTTGTTGGTGCGATCTCTTGAAACTCGAAACTATGATACCTCGTTTTGTTGATGAGATCTCTTGAAACTCGAAACTATGATACCTCGTTTTGCTGGTGTGATCTTTTGAAACTCGAAACTATGATACCTCGTTTTGTTGGTGTGATCTCTTGAAACTCGATACTATGATAACTTGTTTTGTTGGTGGGATCTCTTGAGACTCGATAATATAATACGTCGTTTTGTTGGGGGGATCTCTTCAAACTCGAAACTATGATACCTCGTTTCGTGGGTGGGATCTCTTGAAACTCGAAACTATGATACCTCGTTTTGTTGGTGGGATCTCTTGAAACTCGAAACTATGATACCTCGTGTCGTTGGTGGGATCTCTTGAAACTCGAAACTATGATACCTCGTTTTGTTGGTGTGATCTCTTCAAACTCGATAATATACTTCGTTTTGTTGGTGTAATCTCTTCAAACCCGATAATATAATACCTCGTTTTGTTGGTGGGATCTCTTGAAACTGGAAACTATGATACCTCGTTTTGTTGGTGGGATCTCTTGAAACTCGAAACTATGATACCTCGTTTTGTTGGTGTGATCTCTTCAAACTTGATAATATGATACGTCGTTTTGTTGGTGTGATCTCTTCAAACTCCATAATTTGATACCTCGTTTTGCTGGTGTGATCTCTTCAAACTTGATAATATGATACCTCGTTTTGTTGGTGTAATCTCTTCAAACTCGATAATATGATACCTCGTTTTGTTGGTGTGATCTCTTCAAACTCGATAATATGATACCTCGTTTTGTTGGTGTGATCTCTTCAAACTTGATGATATGATACCTCGTTTTGTTGGTGTAATCTCTTCAAACTTGATAATATGATACCTCCTTTTGTTGGTGTGATCTCTTCAAACTTGATAATATGATACCTCGTATTGTTTGTGTGATCTCTTCAAACTCGAAACTATGATACCTCGTTTTGTTAGTGCGATCTCTTCAAACTCGAAACTATGATACCTAATTTTGTTGGTGTGATCTCTTCAAACTCGATAATATAATACCTCGTTTTGTTCGTGGGATCTCTTCAAACCCGATAATATGATACCTCGTTTTGTTGGTGTGATCTCTTCAAACTCGATAATGTACCTCGTTTTGTTGGTGTGATCTCTTCAAACCCGATAATATAATACCTCGTTTCTTTTGTGTGATCTCTTCAAACTCGATAATATGATACCTCGTTTTGTTGGTGGAATCTCCTCAAACTCGATAATATGATACCTCGTTTTGTTGGTGTGATCTCTTCAAACTCGATAATATGATACCTCGTTTTGTTGGTGTGATCTCTTCAAACTTGATAATATGATACCTCGTTTTTTTGGTGGGATCTCTTCAAACCCGATCATATGATAACTCGTTTTGTTGGTGGGATGTCTTCAAACTCGATAATATACCTCGTTTTGTTGGTGTGATCTCTTCAAACCCGATAATATAATACCTCGTTTTGTTGGTGGGATCTCTTCAAACTCGATAATATGATACCTCGTTTTGTAAGTGGGATCTCTTCAAACTCGATAATATGATACTTCGTTTTAGTGGTGGGATCTCTTCCAACCCGATAATATGATACCTCGTTTTGTTGGTGTGATCTCTTCAAACTCGAAAATGTACCTCGTTTTGTTGGTGTGATCTCTTCAAACTCCATAATTTGATACCTCGTTTTGTTGGTGGGATCTCTTGACACTCGAAACTATGATACCTCGTTTTGTTTGTGGGATCTCTTGAAACTCTAAACTATGATACCTCGTTTTGTTGGTGGGATCTCTTGAAAATCGAAACTATGATACCTCGTTTTGTTGGTGGGATATCTTGAAACTCGAAACTATGATACCTCGTTTTGTTGGTGGGTTCTCTTGAAACTCGAAACTATGACACCTCGTTTTGTTGGTGGGATCTTTTGAAATTCGAAACTATGATACCTCGTTTTGTTGGTGGGATCTCTTGAAACTCGAAACTATGACACCTCGTTTTGTTGGTGGGATCTATTGAAACTCGAAACTATGATACCTCGTTTTGTTGGTGGGATCTCTTGAAACTCGAAACTATGATACCTCCTTTTGTTGGTGTGATCTCTTCAAACTTGATAATATGATACCTATTTTTGTTGGTGTGATCTCTTCAAACTCGATAATATAATACCTCGTTTTGTTCGTGGGATCTCTTCAAACCCGATAATATGATACCTCGTTTTGTTAGTGTGATCTCTTCAAACTCGATAATGTACCTCATTTTGTTGGTGTGATCTCTTCAAACCCGATAATATAATACCTCGTTTTGTTTGTGTGATCTCTCCAAACTCGATAATATGATACCTCGTTTTGTTGGTGGGATCTCCTCAAACTCGATAATATGATACCTCGTTTTGTTGGTGTGATCTCTTCAAACTCGATAATATGATACCTCGTTTTGTTGGTGTGATCTCTTCAAACTTGATAATATGATACCTCGTTTTGTTGGTGGGATCTCTTGAAACTGGAAACTATGATACCTCGTTTTGTTGGTGGGATCTCTTGAAACTCGATAATATGATACCTCGTTTTGTTGCTGGGAACTCTTCAAACTCGAAACTATAATACCTCGTTTTGTTGGTGGGATCTCCTCAAACTCGATAATATGATACCTCGTTTTGTTGGTGTGATCTCTTCAAACTCGGTAATATAATACCTCGTTTTGTTGGTGGGATATCTTGAAACTCGAAACTATGATACCTCGTTTTGTTGGTGGGATCTCTTTAAACTTGATAATATAATATCTCGTTTTGTTGGTGGGATCTCTTCAAACTCGAAACTAAGATACCTCGTTTTGTTGGTGTGATCTATTGAAACTCGAAACTATGATACCTCGTTTTGTTGTTGTGATCTCTTGAAACTCGAACCAATGATACCTCGTTTTGTTGGTGTGATCTCTTCAAACTCGAAACTATGATACCTCGTTTTGTTTGTGCGATCTCTTGAAACTCGAAACTATGATACCTCGTTTTGTTGATGAGATCTCTTGAAACTCGAAACTATGATACCTCGTTTTGTTGGTGTGATCTTTTGAAACTCGAAACTATGATACCTCGTTTTGTTGGTGTGATCTCTTGAAACTCGATACTATGATAACTTGTTTTGTTGGTGGGATCTCTTGAAACTCGATAATATAATACGTCGTTTTGTTGGGGGGATCTCTTCAAACTCGAAACTATGATACCTCGTTTCGTTGGTGGGATCTCTTGAAACTCGAAACAATGATACCTCGTTTTGTTGGTGGGATCTCTTGAAACTCGAAAATATGATACCTCGTTTTGTTGGTGGGATCTTTTGAAACTCGAAACTATGATACCTCGTTTTGTTGGTGGGATCTCTTGAAACTCGAACCTATGATACCTCGTTTTGTTTGTGGGATCTCTTGAAACTCGAAACTATGATACCTCGTTTTGTTGGTGGGATCTCTTAAAACTCGAAACTATGATACCTCGTTTTGTTGGTGTGATCTCTTGAAACTCGAATCTATGATACCTCGTTTTGTTGGTGGGATCTCTTGACACTCGAAACTATGATACCTCGTTTTGGTGGTGGGATCTCTTGAAACTCTAAACTATGATACCTCGTTTTGTTGGTGGGATCTCTTGAAACTCGAAACTATGATACCTCGTTTTGTTGGTGGGATATCTTGAAACTCGAAACTATGACACCTCGTTTTGTTGGTGGGATCTATTGAAACTTGAAACTATGATACCTCGTTTTGTTAGTGGGATCTCTTGAAACTCAAAACTATGATACCTCCTTTTGTTGGTGTGATCTCTTCAGACTTGATAATATGATACCTCGTATTGTTTGTGGGATCTCTTCAAACTCGAAACTATGATACCTCGTTTTGTTAGTGGGATCTCTTCAAACTCGAAACTATGATACTTATTTTTGTTGGTGTGATCTTTTCAAACTCGATAATATAATACCTCGTTTTGTTCGTGGGATCTCTTCAAACCCGATAATTTGATACCTCGTTTTGTTGGTGTGATCTCTTCAAACTCGATAATGTACCTCGTTTTGTTGGTGTGATCTCTTCAAACCCGATAATATAATACCTCGTTTTGTTGGTGGGATCTCCTCAAACTCGATAATATGATACCTCGTTTTGTTGGTGGGATCTCTTGACACTCGAAACTATGATACCTCATTTTGTTGGTGGGATCTCTTGAAACTCTAAACTATGATACCTCGTTTTGTTGGTGGGATCTCTTGAAACTCGAAACTATGATACCTCGTTTTGTTGGTGGGATCTCTTAAAACTCTAAACTATGATACCTTGTTTTGTTGGTGGGTTCTCTTGAAACTCGAAACTATGACACCTCGTTTTGTTGGTGGGATCTTTTGAAATTCGAAACTATGATACCTCGTTTTGTTGGTGGGATCTCTTGAAACTCGAAACTATGATACCTCGTTTTGTTGGTGGGATCTCTTGAAACTCGAAACTATGAATCCTCGTTTTTTTGGTGGGATCTCTTGAAACTCGAAACTATGATACCTCGTTTTGTTGGTGGGATCTCTTGAAACTCGAAACTATGATACCTCGTTTTGTTGGTGGGATCTCTTCAAACTCGAAACTATGATACCTCGTTTTGTTGGTGGGATCTCTTGAAATTCGAAACTATGACACCTCGTTTTGTTGGTGGGATCTCTTGAAACTCGAAACTATGATAGCTCGTTTTGTTGGTGGGATCTCTTGAAACTCGAAACTATGACACCTCGTTTTGTTGGTGGGATCACTTGAAACTCGAAACTATGATACCTCGTTTTGTTGGTGGGATCTCTTGAAACTCGAAACCATGATACCTCGTTTTATTGGTGGGATCTCTTGAAACTCGAAACTATGATACCTCGTTTTGTTGGTGGGATCTCTTGAAACTGGAAACTATGATACCTCGTTTTGTTGGTGGGATCTCTTGAAACTCGAAACTATGATACCTCGTTCTGTTTGTGGGATCTCTTGAAACTCGAAACTATGATACCTGGTTTTGTTGGTGGGAGCTCTTGAAACTCGAAACTATGATATCGGCCCGACCTTGTGGTCTCCCATAATACCTGTCATTCTTAATTTCTTTATATTTTGAAAAATGGTGTGAAAATCTTTTACTGGTTTTTTTTTGCGATTAGTTAAACAACCTTGGGTAATCTGCTCTGTTCCTAAAAATCGACTTTACTGCACTCTGGGCATACCTATAGGTGAAGAGTTTGTCTTAGTAAATCGGGAATGGTCTGGAAACTGATGCTTCCTGTAGCTCGCTGGTTGTACCCACTAGCTCATGTCCCACTAATCTCGGACTTCGTTGAACTTGCTAATATCGATTGTGGTGTCGATATATAATTGTTTAACTTTAAAAAAAAATAACTTATGTCCATATCTAGTCTTCCAATAATGTGAAGCGAGGATGTCAGCTCTTTCGTTGAGCGGAACCCAATCATGTTTAGGACAGTACATGCACTACAGGATCTGCTAATTGTCAAGTTTTCTACATTAGAGTGATTGTGCAGCGACAAGGGTTCACATTGACCGACGCAACGCACTTGGCGCAGAATAGACGATTTAAGCTTTCCACGACGCTTAACGACACACGTGGAAAGAAAAACTAAGTTTTCTACAGCTGCCATCCTTTCATGTCATAGCCAGCCCTTCTATACCTTTGACGTGTGAATTGGGAGTCTGATGTCAGAACTTGGTTACAGAGGTCTCAGATAGCCACCTCAGAGCTGAGGCCAACGCGTTCATCTCAATTCTCGTACTGGAGGTTTTTGTTCTGTCTGCCCGACTCCACATTTTTTAGTGTGGTGAGGTGGCCACTTCACTTCCTCGCCGCCATTGCTTCATTAATAAGAGGTACCAATTCACAGAAGGAACCACTGGAGAGGATCGAGCTCACTTCGTGTACTGTGATAATCCAGCTCTACAATTCTACTAAACAGAAGCTCATTTATATATATATATATATATATATATATATATAATATAATATAACCTGAGTGGCAGAGTCGATAGACCGCTAGCATTAACGAGATTAGTGAAGATCGATTGGTCGATTGCGATACCCTCTTGAAGCGTGCTGAGACAGTCAACAAGCCAATGGACGGCCTGGCAGAATCGGTCCGGGACAAGAACATAACCCTAACACTAGAAGTCATGGGGAATCTGTCCGAGAGTGATACAGTCAGTCGGATTCTGGCGTCGGTGTCCTGTGTAGCTCCTTGTTCAGGTTTAACTGGGCGTGGGGGGGGGGGGGGGGGGGAGGGGACCCTTTCCATAAAGCTGCTTAATCAACCGAGTCGAAGGTGGACTGCGGACCTGAAGTCCTCGTGTACAGCCCACAGGGGACGATTGAAGACGCGGTGCAGTAGGACGTGGGGGAACACATTCCCCAGAACCGAGAGTACTGCTGAAGGTCTGTAATTACTGCAGTTTGCGATTCTTCCTGCTTTTGAACAGGGAGAAGACGATTCCATCGCACCAGTCGGCCTGGACGTGTCCCATCCTCCATACTTGCAGGAATAAGTGATGGATGGCAGAACTGATCCGGTCGATGGCGTGTTTCAACAGCTACTGCCGGATGTGATCCATGTCTGCTTCTCGTCCATCGCTGAGTATGAACTTTAACTTTAGCTGGGAGGTCGATGATAGTTGTCATGTCCGGGAGAAGATCCGTAGATTCAGCAAACATATCAGAGCATGAGGTTGCCGGTAGATTAAGAGCATGCGTGCAGTGCTCCTTCCACCTGTTCACAGTCATCAGAGCCGTCAGACTTGTTCATGAACTCCGTGTTTTTTTTTTTTATCTCGTTCTGCTTGCCTCCGGGACTGAGGAAGACCCTGATAGACGGGTCTGAGGTCATGGGATCTGAGACTAACTTCTACTTCGTCAACAATTTCGTTAAGAAAGTGTTCCTTGTCTGCCCTAGTCGCTGTGTGGAATTAGCCTTTCAGTATTCGTCATTCGGCGTGTTCATTGCGAAGCTTGGCTGAGTTCTTCTGGAGTATGATGTCATACGAGCTATCGAAGAGCCACTAATGACGTTTTCTAGTCATTAGGTGATAAGTCTGACTGCCTCGCATGTGGCGTTCTTTATGACGCTCATGCTGACTCCGGCCATGGAGAAGAGGGTCAAGTGCCGCCATGTTTCCCCTGACAGTATCGGCGTATTTTTCGGCGGCACTTGGGTTAGGCTTGAGAAGCTGGACATTGTATCTTAGGGTCGGCACAGGTTTTGGAGGAGCAGATCGACTGATGCAGTACGTGATCATCAGCAGACATGGGTCAGTATTGCCAGGTGCCTCAACATCCCGAAAAAGACGACAGGGGGTTGGTTACTTGGTTGAGATTTCTCGCAAGGATGTGGCCGAGTTCCTCCCTAGTCCTTTGATCGTTAGAGATCCTTGAGTAGTGGTGAAGGATTAAGCATGAGCCGGTAATCTTCAGGTTGAACGCGGCGCAATATAACAGAGACCTGTCTGAGTTGTCATTCGCATTTCCACTGCCAATCGAGTCCATGACTGACTCGTAACCACTACGCAGGGACTCTAAAACTGCATTGAAATCACCCAGTAGAATAAATTCATCATGAGGTTGAACTGTACCTGAGACAATAGGCATATCCTGGTAGAAATCGTCCTTGCCTAGGGTTGAGTTTCGTCTGTTGGTGCCTAGGCGACTATTATTGTGTGATGGCCGGTAGACAACATTATTAACAAATAGACTGATAACATTAACAGTAAACAGACTGATATCATTATATATATATATATATATATATATATATATATATATATATATATATATATATCAGGTCTGCAGTTCAATATGGCAATAGCCACTTATTTAATCAGTACACTAACATCTTAAAGACCTGACACTTGCGTAAACATCAACGTGTTGTTTGATTTTCCAAGGACCAAATTCCTCCTCTTTACTCGCAAGAACAGACACGATCCTCAAGAACTAGACGCCAGACATGTTGCAGAAGTATCAAGCCTCTGGACACAATTCAAAGGGCGGCCAACCAAGATTTTGATTCACGGTTTTCTAGAAGTTCCACTAAGTTTGCCATGGTGGAAGGTATGACAATAAACATTTACCTCTATTTTTCATCGACACATTTTCAATAATTGGTATATTCATATCAACTATCTGGAATTGGTGTCAGATATTTTTTTTTTTTATAGGATAGCAAATTGTGTTCGAACCAAATTCTACGCGTTCGCCTAATTCTACGTGGAGATACGAAATGATGTTAATATGTTGCAGTGCTAGACTGAACTATGTGAGAAAACACGGGAAGGGGTCGCCTTGGACAATATACACAGTGGCTGAAGTGAGTCATTACTGGTATGGCCAACCGTTTATGGGTTAAATGACCTTCAGCTCAATGTAGATCTACGTCCACAAGGGCTGCTGTGGGATGAGTCGCGTACAGAGACTATCTGAACTTCTGGCAGGGCCCCACTGAGCAGATGAATCCTAGAAGACATCCCGTGTCTCTTTCTTGGTATTGTGGCTCTACCAAGGTAACAACTTATGTCCACCTTCAAATATAATTAACATATGGACAAATTTAAACACACGATTCATCGCAGGGGATCAGGATAAAGTGTTCTGTCATCGATACATTGAGTGAAGTTCAATAAGAAGTGTAAAAATAGTTTAACAGTAAGGGGTGAGAAGGAGATCGAACAAAAGAGAAGAATTGCAAAGAGAAAAGGTAAAAGGAAATTAGATAGACTTGCCCAACAATGTATCCTCGTAGTACACTTGAACGCCGCAGCACCGAACAAAGTGCGGCCATTCTTTAAAAAAATTATTTACGATTTTATCATCATCATGGTCTACGAGACCAACTAAAAGGTGAATGTCATCGCCAAGTTTCCAGGTTACAGTTGCTACAACAACACATATGGACCAATCAAACGGGGACTGCTCACTTATGGTAAGCACGACCAAACCGCCACACATGGATTGATACTATCGCCTCTAGCGCTGAGGATGTCAAGCTGCGGGACATTCATGATCTGATCATTCAAGAGTTGAGAGTACGCGCGTTCATGTTGACCACCTGCCTGATGAGGCGAGATGGTTCTTTCTAACGAAACTGTCGGATGTGCGTGGCAAGAAGTGACTTATAGTCGGTGACTACAGTTGTAGATCAAATATTGGGGAAGCTCCACTAAAAACAAGCAAGAAATAGTTTTGAGTCAGGCACTTCTCAACATAGATCTGGCCATCTTGAATCAGTTCCTGTGGATCTGCACGAAGTGTAATGACGTCGTTTCTTAACATAACAGATAACAGAATAACAACATATACATATTAAACTGTTTCGGATATTGTATAAACGTTCATATTAACAATGCCTTGCATAGCTATGTAAACAATTATTTTAAAAATAATCATTAGCTACATGTGCATTATCATAAACCAGAACTTGGACGGATTTTCAAAGCAAAATTCAAGAAAATTCAACCTGCGAGGGATATCTAAGAACCTGAACCTCCTCACACAAAAATAGTTGACAGTCAATGAAGCAACAAATGCTTATTTGTCAAGGATTTTAAAATTCAAATTTTGCGAAAGAGGATAACATAAATGGTAGGGATAGAGGATGTTTAGGATCAAGGAAGAGGTTTACATAAATGATAAGGATAGAGGATGTTTAGAATCAAGGAAGAGATTTACATAAATGATAAGGATAGAGGATGTTTAGAATCAAGGAAGAGGTTTACATAAATGATAAGGACAGAGGATGTCTAGGATCAAGGAAGAGATTTACATAAATGATAAGGATAGAGGATGTTTAGGATCAAGGAAGAGGTTTACATAAATGATAAGGATAGAGGATGTTTAGGATCAAGGAAGAGATTTACATAAATGATAAGGATAGAGGATGTTTAGGATCAAGGAAGAGGTTTACATAAATGATAAGGATAGAGGATGTTTAGGATCAAGGAAGAGGTTTACATAAATGATAAGGACAGAGGATGTTTAGGATCAAGGAAGAGGTTTACATAAATGATAAGGATAAAGGATGTTTAGGATCAAGGAAGAGGTTTACATAAATGATAAGGATAGAGGATGTTTAGGATCAAGGAAGAGGTTTACATAAATGATAAGGATAAAGGATGTTTAGGATCAAGGAAGAGGTTTACATAAATGATAAGGATAGAGGATGTTTAGGATCAAGGAAGAGGTTTACATAAATGATAAGGACAGAGGATGTTTAGGATCAAGGAAGAGGTTTACATAAATGATAAGAATAGAGGATGTTTAGGATCAAGGAAGAGGTTTACATAAATGAAAAGGATAGACGATGTTTAGGATCAAGGAAGAGGTTTACATAAATGATAAGGATAAAGGATGTTTAGGATCAAGGAAGAGGTTTACATAAATGATAAGGATAGAGGATGTTAAGGATCAAGGAAGAGGACAACACATGTTAGAGATATATCATGTTTGAATCAAGGAAAACTACAACAAATGTTAGAGATATATCATGTTTTGAATTTAAAAAAAATACAACAGATGTTAGAGATATAATGTTTTGGATCAAGAAAAACTACAACAGATGTTAGAGATATATCATGTTTAGAATCAAGAAAAACTACAACAAATGTTAGAGATATATCATGTTTTGAATCAAGGTAAACTACAACAAATGTTAGAGATATATCATGTTTTGAATCAAGAAAAACTACAACATATGTTAGAGATATATCATGTTTTGAATCAAGAAAAACTACAACAGATGTTAGAGATATATCATGTTTTGAATCAAGAAAAACTACAACAAATGTTAGAGATATATCATGTTTTAATCAAGAAAAACTACAACAAATGTTAGAGATATATCATGTTTTAATCAAGAAAAACTACAACAAATGTTCGATATATATCATGCTTTGTATCGATGAAGAAAATAACATACATGTTAGGGATAGAGGATATTTTGAATCATAATTCAATATTTATTTTAATGTTACGGAACAATTGGCGTCCAAAAAGATGGTAGAAACAGATCATCTCTGACTTCACAGAAGAGATCAACAACAGTGATTTACGGATGTTGCACAAATTAGCCCATAACAAAGATACTTTTTAACATTATACAGCAGCGAATTAAAATAAGCAGCACTTTGAATGAGAGTGTTGGAAGCATAACGTATAGAGCTAAACAAAAAGTTTCTTCATGTGTTGTATAGAATATGGAAAAGCTTTTGACAGTCCCGAGAGGAGAATAACATCCGGTCAGACAAAACGTACTGATCAGACAATGTTAGTCAGGGTCAAGAGAAATATGCTGATCAGGACCCCACTTCTCTTACGTGCAGTTTTATCTTGAAACAGGCTGTATTATGACAGTCTGGCTAACGAGGTAGGGATCGAAGTAATCCCTGTAGTTAGTTGCCCGTTGCAAGCGATGATGGCGACATTATCAAATAGTTTTGTCTTAATGAAGTAACCTGTGCTGTATTTGGAGTGAGGCTCACGCAGATGGAGCCAAGCTTTGTACAACATCCTGTAGGGTATATATGCACCTTCACCACCACGCTCTGGATTTAAGGGAAGCTACTGCAACCTGCCACCCAACCCTATTTTCAGCATGCACAAAAGGGTAAACTTACTCATTGTGGGCATTCAACAGCAAAAACGATAGATTCCAGCATGAAAAGGTTATTGAGTGTCTCCAAGAAATTGATATAGAATCTGGGTTTTAGATGGGAAAGACACACTACACAGTTACTTGTATTGGAAAGAGGTAGTAACAGTAATGTCTGGAAAGAATTACTTACCATTAATTGTTATACAAGAAGATATGTGATAGATGTGTTCTCTCACCTTGTCAATTTGACATTAACACAATGATGCTGTTCAGACTGATATCGGGACTAACCATCAATGGAAAATTAATCGAGAATCTGAGATATATTGATCACACAATGTTTCATGCTGAAAATAAACAAACTTTGCAAGAACTGGTGAGGACATTTAAGAACAGAAGTTAGAAATATTGATAGGACATTAACATTAGCAAAACGAAAGCTACAACAATTAGCAAAAACATACACGAAAGTTTCAACAATTAACAAAACATACACGAAAGCTACATCAATTAACAAAACATACACGAAAGCTACAACAATTAACAAAACATACACGAAAGCTAAAACAATTAACAAAACATACACGAAAGCTTCAACAATCAACAAAGCATACACGAAAGCTACAACAATTAACAAAACAAACATGAAAGAGACAACAATTAACAAAACATACACGAAAGCCAACAGCAAACATCATAGTACACCAAGAAAAAGTGGAACGAAAAAAAATATTACCTGTATTTAGGGCAGAAAATAACATGTGATAATAGGTGTAAAAGGTAAGTGAAGAAGGGCATATGGATGGCCAAAGTCATATTTAAGAACATGAGAAATATGTTGACAACAGATAAACTAAAAATGAGTCATCAGGTGTTATGTGTATTACAATTACTTTTCAGTTCCGTATCATTAACATACAGCTCTTTATCATTAATATTCAGTTCCACCTCATTACTATTCAGTTCTTCCTAATTAACATACCGTTCTTCATCATTACTATTCAGTTCTTCCTCATTACTATTCAGTTCTTCATCATTAACATACCGTTCTTTATCATTACTATTCTGTTCTTCATCAGTAACATACAGTTGGGAAACGTGGACGATGAACAAATGGTTGGAAACAAAATTGAGGCACTTGAAATATGCAGAAGAATCGGACGTATTTCGTATAATAAAAAGCAAATAAATAAAAAAATGCTGGGTCTTCCTTCAGGACGCAATGGTATATAAGAAGAGCCACTTGTAAACCTGCTACCAAAAGAGACGTCCACAAGAGCAATATTCACTCAGCAGAAGTAGCTTGGAACAACAATAACAACACCAATAACAACAACAACAGCAACAATAACAACAACAACAATAACAACAATAACAACAATAACAACAACAACAATAACTGCAACAACAACAATAACAAAAACAATAACTGCAACAACCACAACAATAACTGCAACAACAACAATAACAACAACAATAACTGCAACAACAATAACTACAACAATAACTGCAACAACAACAATAACAACAACAATAACTGCAACAACAACAACAATAACTTCAACAATAACAACAACAATAACTGCAACAACAACAACAACAACAATAACTGCAACAACAACAATAACAACAACAATAACAACAATAATAACAACAACAATAACTGCAACAACAACAACAACAATAACTGCAACAACAACAACAACAACAATAACTGCAACAACAACAATAACAACAACAATAACTGCAACAACAATAACAACAACAATAACTGCAACAACAACAACAATAACTGCAACAACAACAATAACAACAACAATAACTGCAACAAAAATAACAACAACAATAACTGCAGCAACAACAACAATAACTGCAACAACAACAATAACAACAACAATAACTGCAATAACAATAATAACAACAACAATAACAACAACAATAACTGCAACAACAACAATAACAACAACAATAACTGCAACAACAACAATAACAACAACAATAACAACAATAACAATAATAACAACAACAATAACTGCAGCAACAACAATAACAACAATAACAACAACAACAATAACAACAACAATAACTGCAACAACAATAACAACAACAATAACTGCAACAACAACAATAACAACAATAACAACAACAATAACTGCAACAACAACAAAAACAACAACAATAACTGCAACAACAACAACAATAACTGCAACAACAACAATAACAACAACAATAACTGCAACAACAATAACAACAACAATAACTGCAACAACAACAATAACAACAACAATAACTGCAACAACAATAACAACAACTATAACTGCAACAACAACAATAACAACTACAATAACTGCAACAACAACAACAATAACTGCAACAACAACAATAACAACAACAATAACAACAATAACAACAACAATAACAACAACAACAATAACAACAACAACAATAACAACAACAACAACAACAATAGCAGTTATATTTCCGTTTAACTACTCTTATTAACATATTTGTTGGATGTTGTGGCATTGTCTGATGTAGTTTATGCAACAAGCGCCCAGAAGAGTCACACATGCTAGACAGGTCACGGGTTGATAATAGATTTTAAACTAAAATCTTGTCAAAAGTGTTGTTGGTTAGATTAGGGCCAACCATCCAAAACTATAAAAACGAAAGTCAATTACGGCAAATTTGACCACACAAACAGAAGCAAATGGCTTTGGTAATAGAAAAGACAAGGCCTCTGGAAAAGAGGAAATTAAGGCAACTGAGGGAAAACCGATAGTCTGCTCCACTGCCGACTACACTTCTAACTATCAGGAACAGAACCAAAACAACCACATATAATGTTAGAACATTATACCAGGCAGGAAGTACTGCACAGGTAGCTGAAGAAATGAAAACGATTTTCAACCTGGAGTCCTAGGACTGTGCAAAATAAGATGGACACAGTCAGGAAAGAAGAATATGATAATCGGGTAGATGACTATTTCCTCTGGAAATGTTTAGATGTAAAGATTACATCTGACGTGTTATATTTTGGGGCATATAACGGTATTTTTTTCAATGAAACAGGATATTATACAAGAACTGTTAACCAATGGAGACTACAACGTGATCCTAGTTGATTGGTCCGGTGGTAATAAACCCTTATACATTCAAGCCACTGCCAACACCAGAGTTGTCGGTGCTCAAATTAGCGAACTGGTTAAAGAGCTGACCGTGAGTACTCCACTTGCTTCATGAAGACCTTCTTTTGTTGTTTTTTATTTAGTGTTTACCGCCCTTCTATGCACACCACATGATCTGAATCAATATTTCAATTACTTCGTTAGCTTAGAAACATTCTAATTTTGAAATCGGCTCTGTTTGTATTTTACTGGAAAGCGTTCTGATGTTAAAACGTCAATTTGTGGCCGTAATTTACACTCTTGGTATTGAATCAGACAATTTATGTTCGATGCCTTTAAACTAAAAGTTGTTAGAAATAATTGAGGTATTTTGTCTTTCCTTGGTCCATCTTTCCATCTCATTATGAGTGATCGAGTGTCTCCTTATCGTTGTAGGAAAATCTATCAACTGTTATGCCAGTTATTGCTGGCAATAATATGAATACCTCTCAGATCAACATGTGGATACTAAGTTAGTGCAGCTATTTATCATGCTGAAATACTAGGGCAAGTCAGTAAGAAGGTCACACCGTTATATGGGATAGCTGGAAAATGTTGTCGTTAGTTTATGAACTCGTCATTAGCAGTAACGAATCGTGATGATTGTTTTAGGGTAAGCTGAGTCATGAACATAAATAGGCACACTTAACGATGTCGACAAGTATTTTGTGTCTATGCTGAATGAGGTAGTTGCAACCCATGCTGTCGACGCACTTCTGCACGGTTGTCTACGTTTTCTTGTAAATCAGTTCTAAGCGTCTTTGTTTCATTTCTGATAACATATCTACCGCACTCTTCTTTAACACGTGATATTGACCACACTTACAAGAAAGGACCTTTCCTATTGACATAGTTAGCCAGATTGGATAGTCTATTATTGATCGTATAAGTAGTCAGATGTGTTTTGCTTCTTGCCAACGAAATCACTGATCGTTCTGCAGTAGCAGAGCTTACTGGAATAATGAAAAACTGGTTGCAGCAAATTGCTCATCTTTTCATACTTTGTTTGGAGGTCCTTATCCACAATGAAACAATAATTCATGCAAGGTTTGACTTTGCCTTATGAGCTGTAAATATTTACCAATTCATTGTGTAGTGCTATAAAGTCAAACACACTAGCGCCCGACATACGAGGATCAGAGAGAGTAGATGTGGCCATCACCAGTGGAACTGCAAGACAAGCTCTATGGCAGTGTCGACAGCCTCAGGATGACCGCCGCTTTTTTCGAAAAAATAATGGTTACTGTCTGACACACTAGCGCATATGATTTTATGTTTTTGAAATTGACTACCAGAAAAAGATTGTTTGAACTACGTAAATTGTGCATGATATTTTTCCTTTCACATACACTTTTTTTTCAAAGTACAAAACATCAATATATTTTTTTAACAAAAAGGTCTACTGAATCGAAAGAACCATAACAGCCTCTGCCATTTTAACGGTGTTTTCATTAAATCCTAAAACATTACATATAAAATAACACGAAATTTGAGACAACTTCACGCCAATTCAATAAAATAATAGCACTGAAATAACATTTCAAACACACTTTGAGAGCTTGGAATAAACTATTCCATAAAATTATCAGTGACTCTATATCCTTACAAATAAAACTGTTAGAGAACCCTAGAAAAATGTAATTCAAAGAAATATCATGAAATCTCAGGTTATCTAGTAGAAATAACATCATCGTGTATGTGTTTTAAAAAATAGAAATCTTGTCAGGGAAGGCTGATCTAGTTTGTAACTATTTGTGTTAGGCTGAATAATGACAATGGCCCGACCCATTCAGCTTTGCAGCTTCTGGTGTTCCCTAACATGTAATTGATAAAATCTACGTCACTTAAATCTATTTTACACTAATCTGCGTCCCCTCAAAGATTCTTTTCTATTCGTCCTTCTTCTTCTTCTTCTTCGTACGCTGTCAGACGTCAACTTGAATTTGTAAATAGTTTGATATAAAATATATGATATGTTAATGTCCACATGCTTTGGAAGATGCTTCCCAGATCGGATTGGTCTTACGAGACACCTTCATTATCTACAAAAATAACTATTACAATTTCAATTTCAAATTGATTTCACATCTGTTTTATGCAAAGTGATGTATTCTCTAATTCTTCAAAACCTTTTGGGATAGCTCATCCTATCCTGTATATTCTAACTCTTCGCTTCTGGTCATTAGGTGGCAGTAACATCTAGCTTTATGATTACATAGGTAATAGACGCTAGGCGTGCAGGTGAGAAACAAAATGGCGTCCGTGCTCACAGTGTACAATTAATGAACACCGTGTTGTTGTGCGCCTTATTTTGGCGGGCAAGCGAGGGCAAACGGCCATGCTGCAACGGATTTTTGAAAGTACATGCTTCATGTTTACAGTAAGCAGTGTTTTTCGCTTAAAGTGATTCATAGCTGAGTCAATACATTTTTTCATGGACACTCAAAAGTTATTGACACAGCTCCACCTGGTTCACAAATTTAGATTTCAATAAAAGCGATTGTGCGGTAGGTAGGGTAGGTAATTCGTGCTCACTCGTGAGTAACGATAGACAGTGTATCAGCTTGACTATAGTGTTCGCATGGATTAGCCTACAGTGTAATGTATGATCGATTGAATTTGCGAAAAAAGCTTACGGTTGGAAGTCGGACAACTGACTGACGAACACAAACTGAACCGAATGGGCCTGTATTTACACCAATAAAACAATGGGATAAGTGCATGCATCTGTGTTGATGGAAATACTAGAGGCCTTCAAGTCAAACCGGGACTTTTTGTAAGGAAATTTTTTGTTTTTTTCAAGTAGTCAAAATGCCATTTATTACTCGATCTACTCTCCCGCAACGTTAATGCATTCATGTCAGCGTTTAAGTAATGATTGAAAAGCTTCAGCGTTGAAAGATTTGTCAGTATGTCTAAACCAATCCAGGGCAGCCTGCTTCACTTTATCATCAGTGCTGGAATGCTCACCTCTCAGGAATTCTTTTGGGGGTCCAAACAAGTGGAAATCGCTTGGAAATTACAGTCTGAGCGGTAAGATGGATGCTGCAGTACCTCTTATCCGAGCTGCAGCAGACGGCACATAGTGTGGTGAGCCATATAAGGTCGAGCGTTATCTTGCTGAAGGAGAAGGCCTTTTGTGATCAAACCATGCGGTTTTTTTCCGCAGACGGTTATGAAAATCGCTCAAAACGTGTATGTACTGTTCACTGTTTATGCGCATGTACTGTTCACTGTTTATGCGTTTGTACTGTTCACTGTTTATGCGTATGTACTGTTCACTGTTTATGCGTTTGTACTGTTCACTATTTATGCGTATGTACTGTTCACTGTTTATGCGCATGTACTGTTCACTGTTTATGCGTATGTACTTTTCACTATTTATGCGTATGTACTGTTCACTGTTTATGCGTATGTACTGTTCACTGTTTATACGTTTGTACCGTTCACTGTTTATGCGTATGTACTGCTCACTGTTTATGCGTGTGTACTGTTCACTGTTTATGCGCATGTACTGTTCACTGTTTATGCGTATGTACTGTTCACTGTTTATAGTGGAACCAGAGGTCGAACATTTCCAGTCTTCACGCCTTTTTTCAAAAGAAACTTCATCACAATACGATTTCTATGCAAGCACTCTCTGTGTTGTGCACCATTTTCATTTATTTGGCACTTGACTGGCCCATGACAAGTCGGCCATCTAGCAGAATAGAACACAAGTGTTCTTAATGACAGTAGTTCCAATACGCCTTAACCCATTTAAGTAGAACTGAAACAAAAAGTCCATTTTTTTCTAACGCCCCTGCTATGTTGATAAATAAGAGGCATTGTAAGTGAAATAATATATGGTATTCAATTTCGTATACCATTTACCGTTTTAAAAAGCTATTTGTGAACTATATTCATATTTGGTCACACACCTTACCACACGTATTTGGAACTGTGCCCTTTTTTCTACATTTATTTAAAGTTTCCATAGCTTTATGTCTTACTCACATTGAATTCTAGACTTTTGGGGCTAAAATTTAATTGGCTGAAATATTTTGTAGCCGCTGTAGCCGTGCGGATGTGTTTTCCTGTGACTAGCTTTCTGTTCATGCAGGAAATAAGATGTTCTATGTGAATGGGGGTGTCTGGTCTTAATGATGATATTGACTCTATTCTATTACTCATTGTACTTTCTTTCTAGACTGGTCACCAGTCATCCACGCACAATCTGACTTGTATTATGTTTGCTTTACTTTACACGGTCACACAAATATGGCAAAAGCCAAAGGTTGTTTAATTTGGTAACAGTTTAATTACAAAAGTTGTGTCTGAGCTCAAATAAATAAATAAATGGAACATATCAATGGAAACTCACCACGCCTGTAAACAGCCAATAGTACCTTTGGGATCTACGTGACAATGAAGAAATCATATCTTGGACTTCCTAACTATGATATGTAGTCAGCTGTCTCCAATTTCTTATATTTACAGTACTGTCTTTATTTCTCTTAGCGAGGCATCTTACATCCTGTCAAGGCTTGTCAGTGTTTCTTCACCGGCGGTGGGGATTCTCTGTTCTGATACACAGAACGTGGATTCTCTGTTCTGATACACAGGACGTGGATTCTCTATTCTGATACACAGAACATGGATTCTCTGTTCTGATACACAGAACGCGGCTTTTCTGTTCTGATACACAGAACGTGGCTTCTCTGTTCTGATACACAGAACGTGGCTTCTCTGTTCTGATACATAGAACGTGGCTTCTCTGTTCTGATACACAGAACGTGGCTTCTCTGTTCTGATACACAGAACGTGGCTTCTCTGTTCTGATACACATAACGTGGCTTCTCTGTTCTGATACACAGAACGTGGCTTCTCTGTTCTGATACACAGAACGTGGCTTCTCTGTTCTGATACACAGAACGTGACTTCTCTGTTCTGATACACAGGACGTGGATTCTCTATTCTAATACACAGGACGTGGCCTCAGACGTTTTTGCTGCCGCGGTTGACGTGTTAGGGACTCAATGTACTAAAGATGTTTCCACTGAACTGTCAGTAACTAAAAATGACATTAACACGTCCCTGTGGCATACTAGCAATTTGGTATTAGATCAATATTTTTCTTGACCCACGGCACACTAGGTGTGATATGGTCAATATCATGCCGGCCATCGTTACTTTACGAAATGATTCTGGTACCAATATTTTAGGCTGCGTCGACCACAGGATCCATTTAGCGATCGCCAGAAAAATACAGAACTTAATAATTTAAGAGCAGTACTCTGTCAACTATGCCAGCAGTCCGCACCAAAAAGAGTAGTGGTACAGTGGGTTCCATCCCACTGTAACATCTAAAGCAACGAGGAGGCAGACAGACTGGCAAAAGAAGGGGCAAGACTACCACAACCAGATTCTAGTGTGACCTACGAAGAGTCCAAAAGGTTTATTAGAGCTAGATGCATGGCCAAATGGGAAACAGAACATATTGGCTACACAAAAAACGATGCCTATTACCAGTTAAACAGAAGAGAGCAGGTCGTGGTCTTCAGACTCCGCACAGGCCACAACAGACTGAGGTACCATCTATTCAATAAACTGAAGATAGGTGGCACTGACGAATGCACCTGTGGTACCGGGAAAATGACCGCTGAACATCTGTAGCAAAATTGCTCGACATACGAGGACCAGATAAAGCACATGTAGCCATCACCAGTGCCAACACTAGACAAGCTCTATGGCAGTGTCGACAGCCTCAGGATGACAGCTGCTTTCGTCGAACAAATTCAAGTTGACGTCTGACAGCGTACGAAGAAGAAGAAGAAGAAGACATTTAGCGATCGGAAAAATCCCGCACAAAGTAGAGATCAAACCCCGTTCGCTCGACTGGGAAACAAGTACACTGCGCTTAGTCGGCTTATCTGTAAACTATATGTTAACATATATAACTGGCAGGTAGAGGTAGTGTTTTATATTTAACACACTCCTTGAGTAATTTCTGACCATAGTTTTAATAACATAAATCCATATCCTACAACAAACTGGTTTTACATTTAATCTCGACATTCTGTCATAGAAAATATATGGCGTCAAAACAGCAGACTTTCATATTATCGGACACAGCCTGGGTGCTCATACTGCCGGATACGCTGGTGAAAGACTTGAAGGACTTGGGAGATTAACAAGTAAGTTAATGAGTGGACCACGTTAAATAAGGTAAATGTATTGCCTTTAGCCTTGGTCGGAGGCTGGTCTAGGAGTGAAGTCCCGACAGGAGAACAGATAGAGCATTCATCTGCTGATCTGGCAGCTTCTGCAGCTTGCATTGTTCCAAATGTATTGGTATCACCTTTCCCTTGGAGAAAACAAGGCAGACCGAGAGGGGACCTTACTGCATGGTCAACACAGGGTCTCTATATTTCTTCCCGGGATTTGTGCTAAAAGCACGATTACTATCGTCTGACAAGACGAACAGAGTAAATGGTAATGGGTGATGAAGTAAAGTCTATGAGTGAGTCAAGTTTAATTATGTTTATATATTGTCCTAAGTAAAGTCTATGAGTGAGTCAAGTTTAATTATGTTTATATATTGTCCTAAGTAAAGTCTATGAGTGAGTCAAGTTTAATTATGTTTATATATTGTCCTAAGTAAAGTTTATTAGTGAGTCACATATAATTATGTTTATGTATGATTGTATGTAAAGTTTTTGAATGAGTCACATTAAATTATATTTATGTATGGTTCTTTGTGAAGTGCATGAGGGGGTCATAATAAGTTATGTTGATGTATGTTCTACATTCAAATTGGTAAAGAAAAGTTTATGAGTGGGTCACCTTAAGTTATGTTGATGCATGTTCTACATTTAAATTGTGTTTGGGGTGTTTTTTTCCCCAAACCTTTTCCAAAGGCGGTGTGTGCTGTACTGTTTTTACATTGATGGCACAGCACATCCAACTTTAGCACACATTTTCAATAAATTTTGTTTTCCTGTAAGAGTACGGCCTAGCTGTTTGATTAATCAGATCCTGGCAAATTTGAGTAGATACAGGTTGTCGTTAATCCCTTCGCCTCAGCACTACATTCTCTCCGCTTTCTCCAATTTCAAGTGTGTAAATACCAGATGAAATAAACAACCATAGTTAGCACAACACGTGGCGACAGCTGTCCTCAGTCTAAAAACCTCTCGCCTACCCCAGTAATGAGCATAAAGGCGTGCGTATACATTCCAGCTGTCCAAAGTGTCAAGTAGTGATGCTGGCTTTGTTAAGTATTTATCCTTGATACTTATAATTTATTGTCGTTTTGCTATAATTTCATTGACTGGCTGGGGAGGGCGTGTGGGGTGAGGGCGGACTGAAACAGAACTTCTGGAATTGATCCGACGATTGGATGTAACAGCACGGCATTATGGTATATAGATAAACGCAGCAAAGATCACACACGGTTATGGTATAGAGATAAACGCAGCAAAGATCAGACAAGGATATGGTAAAGAGATAAACGCAGCAAAGATCACACAGGGTTATGGTATAGAGATAGACGCAGCAAAGATCACACAATGTTATGGTAAAGAGATAAACGCAGCAAAGATCATACAAGGTTATCGTATAAAGATAAACGCATCAAAGATCACACAAGGTTATGGTATAGAGATAAGCGCAGCAAAGATCACACAGGGTTATGGTATAGAGATAAACGTAGCAAAGATCAAATTGAAAAACACAAACACTAAAGGGATCAACGGTTTGATCAATGCACATTTACAGAAGCTTGAAACAGTGAACCGCTTCAAGTATCTGGTCTCAACAATCTGATGAGTGATCAAAACCAGAGGTCCTGGCCAGAATAGCACAAACAACAGCAGCGCTTGCACGATTTAAACATATGGAACGATAAACGACTCTATCTCGCCATAAAGGTCAGACTATTGCGCTCACTGGTTCTTTCGATATTCTTCTACGCCTGCGAAACATAGCCCATTACATCAGACCTCCAGAGAAGAATCCTGGTCATGAGATGAGATGTTTAAGAAGACGCCACCTAAATATCACCTGCGAAGACCGTATCACAAATGATGAAGTACGACAAAGAATCGAAAATGCAATTTGACTGTACGACGACCTTCACGACGTTCACAAGCCGAAATCCGACTTCGTATGATCACGTCTCAAGGTCAAAGGGCCTTGCAAATGTCATACTACAGGACACAGTACAAGGTAAGCGTAGGAGAGGACTACAGAGAACACGATTGGAAGAAAACATCTTTGAATGGAGCTAACTGATGACCTGAATCCACAAAAGCAACAACAGATAGATAGATAGATAGATAGAGAGAGAGAGAGAGAGAGAGAGAGATAGAGATAGAGAGAGACAGAGAGAGCGAAAGATAGAGAGAGAGATGGCACAGGAATGTCGTAGTGTCAGCAGAGATACCCAACCGATCTCAAGACATCACGGAATTAAGTGAACTGAACTAGTAATTTTGAAACAATATTTGTCTACGTCAGGTCAGTTCAGGTCAGGTAATCGCGTAACCAGTGAGGTCGTTATGACACACATGAAGACATCCTCACAAACCCGCGTCACCATTCTCTGTCAGCGGCCGCTGCCTGTGCCTTTTCTGGTCGAATATTGGTCCATTCTTTTATGTTGTCCTCCCATCTCTTTTTGGGCCAACCTCTTCGTCGTCTGCCTTGCACCTTTCCGTGTAAGATCGTATTTGCTTACCATTTGATCTCGATATATGACCGTACCAAGACCATTTGATCTCGATATGTGACCGTACCAAGACCATTTGATCTCGATATATGACCGTACCAAGACCATTTGATCTCGATATGTGACCGTACCAAGCGATTTTCCTTATTTTGACAGTTGCCAAGAGGTCTTCAAAATGCCCTATTGCTTTTGTAATTCTATCTAGTATTTGCTCATTTGTAACTCGATCTTTGTACGTAACGTTTAAAAGTCTTCGGAAACATCTCATCTCCAAGGCATGTATCCTTCGTTGAAGGTCAGCTGTAACTGTCCATGTCTCACAAGCATAGAGGAATATTGACAGGACCAGTGTTCACATTCATCTTCTACGTGCTAACGAGAATCTCATATTCACTTCCCAGACATTGACACTATCATGTGTTAGAGAACACTTGACTCAAGCAATAGATGTTTGCTTGAGGTGAACGACTAATATGGGTAAGCTGAACAACACGTCTAGATAAGAGCGGAGAAAAAGCCTTTTGATTTTACCTAAATCATAAACAGTCGAGGTCTGGCTGGTATAACCGACCTCACTATTTGCCCTGGCCGTTATTCTAACTTAGAACATTCTCACACTCAACTACATCATTCATGACTATACTCAGTAAATGACATATCACACAGCAGGTGGCATATTTATTATAAAATGCTCATACCAGAAAAATGAGTAGTGAATTTACAAACACAATACAATACATATCATCTTAACTAAGTATTCTATTATTATATATATGTTAATATACATATTAACTAAAGCGGAAATTTTAAGCATTAGCTCTTGATGGAATTCCCAACTATCTAAAACCCAGTTCTATTACCTTACTCCCATCACACACACCTCGCCTTAACTGCGTCCTCAACACACCTTATCAAATACTCTTCCTCACTCAAATCCCCTCAGGCGTGCGATCTGGACATACCTCGTTCACATTGTGTCCTGCTTACAACACAACGTTCAGATTATCACTTAATACAAAACTCACACACCTACTTGAGCGATCCTGTTCTATCACTAACATTCGTGCAACAGTCTATCAGTCGCTCCTCTATCTAAGTCGGTGAGTTAAACATATTATCTAAATTTAGTATCTCTCTCTCTCTCTCTCGCTCTCATCTCTCTATCCCTCCTTTTCATCCAGCCTCCTGAGCTAAACTTTGTCTCGAGTTATATAAACTCAAGGAAAGTCAGAGCTTGACCAATGGATCTCGGGGATGGCTATATTCAGTCTTATTGGAACGAAACTCTTTGCACACATGTCACTCATTCTCTCGCAGCAGGCCCCCGCTGCCAATCCGTCTGTCAATCATTCTCTCCCTACCCAAATCGGAAGGCCAGTGGTCAGCTCCTACCTGTCCACATTCTGTGCCCCAACTCTGTTCTCCTTTGTTGAGACGGTGAGTGACCTTGACACGCATTCAGGTACCTTTGTTATCAGCAACCACATCACTCCTGTCCTAAACTCTCTGCACCGGCGGGAACTGTTACACTGGTCAAGAGGTTTTGGTGCCGGTTGTGTGACAATAAGAACATCAGTTCAAAACTTCGTTAAAATAAGGTTGTCTTTTTACCCATCGGAGGTGAAATGAAAACTTGAACTGTACAGTGAGTGACGATTGTAGAAGCAAGCGAGCTTTATTCCTCAGCCCTAAAAGTAATCCAGGTGAACCTCAGAAATGTGGATAAATGATGGGATGATATATTTGATAGACAATCAATCAAGTCATATTCCAGAGAAGCCATGCTCCTATATTTGCGCTTGGTTCACTCATCGATTCATTTATCAGTAGAGTTATCACTTGGTCTGAACAGAAATATCGTCAGTGACATCTTTTATTATTGATTTTAAGATGAAGTTTCTAAGTTCCTGATGTAACTAAAGATTCATCTAAATGTAGGTCTTGACCCAGCCGGCCCCTACTTCAAGGACGAACATCCTAGCGTCAGAGTTGATGAGGGTGACGCTATTTTCGTCGATGTGATCCATTCTGACAATGGAAATCTGTTGAAATTAGGTCAGTCATTCATAAACTCACATCTTTGAAAATGATTATTACTTATTCATGTGTATCCTCAGAATGTCAGATATTAATTTGTCACCTTCATAGTCAGATATTAATTTGTCACCTTTCATAGTCAGATATTAATTTGCCACCTTTCATAGTCAGATATTAATTTGCCACCTTTCATAGTCAGATATTAATTTGTCACCTTTCATAGTCAGATATTAATTTGTCACCTTTCATAGTCAGATACTAATTTGTCACCTTTCATAGTCAGATATTAATTTGTCACCTTTCATAGTCAGATATTAATTTGTCACCTTTCATAGTCAGATGAACAGGTCACCGTTTTGTATATCACACGATGGGAACTGAGACACTAGTCTGGTCAAGCAGAGCATACTGACCATGATGTCTCGCCAGGGTCAGGTACTTTATACTAACCAGGATGTCTCGCCAGGGTCAGGTACTTTATACTGACCAATATGTCTCGCCAGGGTCAGGTACTTTATACTAACCAGGATGTCTCGCCAGGGTCAGGTACTTTATACTGACCAATATGTCTCGCCAGGGTCAGGTACTTTATACTAACCAGGATGTCTCGCCAGGGTCAGGTACTTTATACTGACCAAGATGTCTCGCCAGGGTCAGGTACTTTATACTGACCAATATGTCTCGCCAGGGTCAGGTACTTTATACTAACCAGGATGTCTCGCCAGGGTCAGGTACTTTATACTGACCAATATGTCTCGCCAGGGTCAGGTACTTTATACTAACCAGGATGTCTCGCCAGGGTCAGGTACTTTATACTAACCAGGATGTCTCGCCAGGGTCAGGTACTTTATACTGACCAGGATGTCTCGCCAGGGTCAGGTACTTTATACTGACCAGGATGTCTCGCCAGGGTCAGGTACTTTATACTGACCAGACCACTATCTCTCTTCTATGTAGAGTTCTCTGGAAACATATTGTTTTCAAGGAAGTCTGGTTGATGAGATGTGGATTGATGTGAGCCCTGTAGTAGTGAACGTCACACAGATGAAGCCAAGCATAGCGCAACCGCATGAAGGACCTCGACCTACCTTCATCAGCGCGTCCAGAATGTGAGGAAAGCTACTACAACGCGTCACTTAACGTCGTTTTCAGGCCGCACAAAAGAGTAAACTTTCTCTTTGTGGACATTCACCAACAACAACAACGTCTACCAATCGTAAGATTAATAGCGTATGATCTCACACATTAGAAAACGGCGTATTATCTCAAACAGTAATATAATTGATTTAGCATATCATCCCATCAGATAACTATGTTATCATCTCACACATAACGATAACTAGTTTATAATGTTACACAGATATATAGTTTACAGTTTGGTACATGTATTCATACATTCTGTACAATTTTGAATTTTTTCAGACCAGGAAATAAATCGTTTTTTTATTAAATTTAGTTAGTCAACTAAACTTCGTGCATCTTAGAAAATGTAGTTCAGTTCAGGTGCAGATCTCCCCATCGAAGGTCGGCTATAATGGATCTCCAACGCTGTCTGTATCTCGCCTTAAAGGCGCAACCTGCCAGACAGTTCGTTCATCCATTTTTTTGTACATATCAAAGGCATTAATTCTCTTCTAGTTTGTCCATTATCTATGTTTCAACGCCAAAGAGTAAAAGCGGTTGTACATTACACTAGAGCAATCTCATTTGTAATTTGTGCTTTTCTTGCTAGGTGGTCAAATCATGACCTATTTTGGTGAAAATTGATTTTGTGATCCCAGTTCCCTTCTCCGTTTCAGATCCTCAATTGTCCGTTATTATGTTCCCCATAAAATAGAAGCTCTTGAACTGTTCTAGTATTTGACCGTCCATTTTCATCTGAAGAGTAGATGTCAAGTCTACTAATTATCATAGTTGTCATGTTATCAATGTTGATGTCCAATCCATACACCTGACTTTTGGTATATATAGATACTCTACCGATAATAAGTCCTCGTATTTCCTATATCTTTGATAAATATGTTATTATTTAATACAGGTCAATAAATTAGGTATTGTCTTCTTCAGCGTCTAGGATATACTTGGCTCCGTCTTGATAAACCAGACAACGTGTTATTTTCATGTTGTTATTTTCTGTCACATTGGTTATCAGTTGAACCTTAAGCCATCTGTTTTGTTATTGAAGATTCAATGTCGAAGCTGAAAGCATTATGTAGTTCATCAAATAATTGTATATATAGTTTTTGTTCGTCTGTTTGTTGTGTTACTTCTAATAATTCCGTGAATATAAATCATTAATTGTTGTTCCGTTGTATTAATCCGATTTCATCGACTAATCTCAGATGATGTAGTAATCCTTTTGTGCACTTGTTTGACAATAAAGACAAATATATGGTATTAATATATTCATGACTGTCAAGGCCAGCTGGTTGATGCACAACACGGCTTACTGTTATGGAATAAAAGTCATTAGGGAAAGGACCTGGCCTTCCCACCTCATAAAAAGTTCATAGTACAATTTAGTCCTTTATACTTCATCTTCGACAGAAATGTCTGTTGAGGACTAGATCGACAGTTACTGCCGTACAATTGATCGCTGTAAATCTAGTACATGCTTAACCAGGACATCTCTTCAATATGTAGGCTTAGGTTCAACGACGCTGAGTGGACACATAGACTTCTTTCCAAACTTTGGACGCGATCAGCCCGGATGTGCTTTTAATCCAATCAAAAACTTACTGGAGTATGATCTAATAGCAGGTATGTTTTTAGGGCAGTAGATGATTATAGATCTGTTATCTGACCATTATAAATATATGATTGAGAGAGAGTAAAAGAGACAGAGAGAGAGAGAGAGAAAGTAAGAGAGTAAGAGAGAGATGAACTATTGCATATATAGGCATGTTACATTTTTTAAATTCTAGCAATAATCCGTTAGACGGGATGAACGTTTTTAGATGTCCCTTAAAATGAAATGATGAGAGCAGGGAACAGCGTGAGCTAATGGTTAAGTGAAACGGCTCACACACCGAGGGTGCTAGGTTCGCTCCCCAGTCACAGCACCGACCGTTACCCAGGGGAAGCAAACCCTTAGAAAATGCAGAAGGAAGCAGACCATTACATAAAATGGGTGACGTTGTCAAATACACTGAGCGGACAGGCGCAAAAATAAAAATATAGTGCAACGCACACCGTCTTGGGGGGGGGGGGGGGGGGGGCGGACGAAATAAGGCGAACGCCAAAAAAAAAATAACAAAAATAATTAAAACTGAAATGGTTGTTATCAAATGACTTTGAATTTGAGTGCGTTTCGGTCTTTGATAACCATGTCATAACATGCCAAAACATGTGGATTGGGCTGTCGTTTCCCGAGGTCGAGCCATCTGCGTACACGTGTGTCCAGGAGTTGATCGGGTACTGTCTCTTGAGTTCATACAGAACGTAGATTGTTTATCCTGTTGCTGACTGTTCACTTCTATTCGTTATCATTGGAACCTCTAAGATTATTTTAGAACATGGTTCTGGAATGAAGTCTTAGCGCTTTTCGATTTGGGCTTCAAGAATGTCTGCATGTTTTTTGTAGATTTCTCTGGCCAGATGGTTGGGGGCTTTCCCTTAGAAGTCTGTTTTTTGGTTCTCTTGGAACTTTTGGTGTAGAAGATGATCAGGTAGCTTCTAAAGTTTCTTCAAACTGAGTAAGTGAGGGATTTGTATCTTTCTCCATAATTCGACGGGCTCAATATGTTCTGTACTCCTAAGCTCTGTGAAAGGAGTACTTTTCAATACCACAAGGGTAATTCTGAAACCCAAATTTTCGTCTTTTTTTCCTGTGAATGTTTTATTCGCTGTTGCCCAAGTGCTAGAACCATAATCCATGTGTCGAATTGCTTGGGATTGTTTTGTTTGCCCCCCCCCCTCCCCCTCACCCTAATATATCAGCCAGTTTTTGTAATGTAATTCCGACTAATATCTCTGTTCTGGGATTAGTCATATACAAAACGAACGATTTTCTCAGCAGAATACAAATTGTGTTAGTTGATTAAAAGATAGTCACGTGCGCTTGACCTAGTACACGTTCCTGAAATTCAATCTTGTAGACAACATTTTGAACTTGACCAAACACTTTATTTAACATTTCTAAAGTCTACAATCAGAGATTTCAGCAAACTACTCTGTATTCAAATAAGAATTAACATTCTTTCAATGCAACTGTCAGTGACATGTTTAACTTCGGGCATGTTAATTGTACTATTTATCTTGCTAAAATGTATTTGGTTTATATTTGAATCCACAATCCTACATTTAGCACTTGTCAGGCACAAAAAAAATATTTAAATCTGACTTTTGTTCAAACAAACCTAAGGAATTATACCTGTTGAGACACCTATTAAAAGAAAGATTGTCGTAATAAATTTACAAACATGAAACCTGCAGCTATTCGCTTGCAAAATTAGTCAGATGAAATACTCAACAAACAATACATCAAAAGAATAGTCAATTTCACTAATATACTCAACAAACGATACATCAACAGAATAGTCAATTTCACTAATCTAGACCGACAATTTAGCAAGATTAGAAATTAACAACGCGATTCGAAGATATGAGAGGAATATAATGCATTTGTTCGCCTAAACACAATAATAATGGTTATTTCAAATATGAAGACATTACTAATGTAAGAAGACATAGATATTGTGAACAGTCATAAAACTGCAACGAGACAGCTTGTTTTCAGGAGTTTTCATGTAAATGTGGTGGAGGTGTTGATTAGTATGTTTCACAGTACTCTGACTAACAAAATCTTATCAGTATGTTTTACAGTACTATGACTAACAAAGTCTTATCAGTATGTTTTACAGTACTCTGACTAACAAAGTCTTATCAGTATGTTTCACAGTACTCTGACTAACAAAGTCTTATCAGTATGTTTCACAGTACTCTGATTAACAAAGTCTGATCAGTATGTTTCACAGTACTCTGATTTACAAAGTCTGATCAGTATGTTTCACAGTACTCTGATTAAGACAGTCTTATCAAAATGTATCAGGACTGTGACTAAAAATGTCTTACAGTATGTTTTGTCTGACTAAACGTCTCCCTGGGATCACAGTGTCAATTCTCACCTAGTTGGCCAGATTGCTCTATCACTGCCTGTTTTTAGATGAACGAGGACGTGAGGTGGTGTCACTGTGAAAACGTGTCACCTGGCCCTGATACTGACGCTGGCCCTGATCCTGAGGCTGACCCTGATCCTGACGCTGGCCCTGATCCTGACGCTGACCCTGATCCTGACGCTGACCCTGATTCTGACGCTGACCCTGATCCTGACGCTGGCCCTAATCCTGACGCTGACCCTAATCCTGATCCTCTTGTGGATATGAGTGTTAACAATTATATTATACCCCACCAGCGAGTTACTGGGGCTCGAAAAAGAAACAAAAAATAGTGCCACTGTACTGGAATACTGGTAGTGGCCGTTGCTTCTTCATTCTGCACAGGCAGTGACCATTGTCTTCTTCGCGCCCATTTTCACTTCAACATCCGCTATTCAAACCTGCAGAGGTATCATTCACACAAGGGCCCAGAGCGAAGTCTCAATCCCACGCCAGTTGCCACGTTTGCAGACAGTGTTAACCTTGTGGCATCCACCACCACGGACATGGATGTCGACTACGCCACCCTAATTTAGAAAATCAAGTCCATCGCAAAAACCGCCAGACACACGGCACCAAACCACAACCAAAACATAAATTCATAAGCCACACGAGCATTGCTGGAAGAGAGACGCAAAATGACTCACTCCTTGACCAACAATACAGCTTTCAGTTCCCTCAACTCCCTGTGCCGTCAAAAACTCAAATAAGACAACGACGAGTTTGCCCGTCAACGCCTCCTTGAAGCGGCAGTCCCGACGCAGCATAAAGCGAGCTTCTCGATATATCGCCTACATAAGGCTGGCCTCTCAACACGTCACCAACATAAAGATAGCTTCTCGACACATCACCAACATAAAGCTAGCCAACCTCTCGACACATCGCCAACATAAAGCCAGCCAGGCTCTCGACACATCGCCAACATAAAGCCAGCCAGCCTCTCAACACATCACCAACATGAAGCTGGCCTCTCGACACATCGCTAACATAAAGCCAGCCAGCCTCTCAAACACATCACCAACATGAAGCTGGCCTCTCGACACATCACCAACATAAAACTAGCCAGCCTCTCGACACATCACCAACATAAAGCTAGCCAGCCTCTCGACACATCACCAACATGAAGCTGGCCTCTCGACACATCACCAACATAAAACTAGCTAGCCTCTCGACACATCACCAACATAAAACTGGCATCTCGACACATCGCCCAGCACCACCATGTCATTCCCTGCCTGAAAGCACCTGATGGGCCCCGAACTACATCGAGACAAGAAATGGAGGAGATCATAAAGGAGTATTACACCGACCTATTCAAGTCATCTGACCCTCCATCAATACCAACACAATCCTCACTTCCCCCCCCCCCCCCCTCTCCAAACTTCCTACCCCAGTGCCACTGTAATCTATTAGATATATCATGTGTGGTGACAATAGAGCGCTGTGGATGTAGCTGTACTCCACCCTGATATATCATGTGTGGCGACAATAGAGCGCTGTGGATGGAGCTGTACTCCACCCTGATATATCATGTGTGGCGACAATAGAGCGCTGTGGATGGAGCTGTACTCCACCCTGATATATCATGTGTGGCGACAATAGAGCGCTGTGGATGGAGCTGTACTCCACCCTGTAGGCACCATGGGCCACATGACGAGAAAACATTTACAACCACGGCAGAAGAGCAGCTCCTAAGTCAGGTATAGTAGCGTAACTATATCCGCCAGGTTGGCATTTCACGTTTTTAATAAGGTTCAAATCTAAACCAAAATCAATAGAATTAACTAAGATAAAAATGACTGAGCTTCAGTCAAGCGGAATGATGATGATTATATGACGATAATGGTGATGCAAAGTGTCATCTACTCTTTGAAGGTTGCCTGCAATGGATCTTCAATATCCTCTATTTCTTGCCTTGATGGTTACACTCCAACAGACTGTTATTAATACATCTCTTGTCGTTGGTCTCCCACAAAGTGGTGTCTTCCTATTGCCCGCCTGTCTTAAACCATTCTCTCCAGAATTTTTGTCAGGAGTGTAGCGTGTTTCTTTATATGTCCAAAATATTGTATTTGTCTAATGTTACTGTCTTTTAGTATGTCCTTCCCCATTCCTGAGCTCATTTGAATTTCTTTATTTGTTTGCCTTTTATTCCATGAAAAGTGACCCATTCTTCTGCGGTACAAATAACTGTTTTGTTGTTTCAGTATCTCCCTATTTACTATGATGTTTACTGTGGGCAACATGTCTGTTTTGTTAAGTATCATAACTTTTGTTTTCCTAATGTTAGAATGTCAAATCCATATTGTTTACTTCTTTTGTTTAGTGTCTCCATTCATTCCTTTTCCAATCTAATTTTTCTTTCAAAAGCCAAACTTATTTTAATCTTCTTCACTATCTATTTTATTTGTATTCGTTCCTGTATATTTTTGAAAATTATCTCGACTCACCAGGCATATTGTTGTATAATCTGTACAATCCACTGCTTGATGTTTTTTAGGCAATGTGTATTTAAGTAGTTACCCACATTCCTTGTATTGTATTTGTCATTACATATTTATGTAATCGTGTCTATGTTTTCTGTCATCACACAATTCTGTAATAGTATCTATGTTTTCTGTCATCACACAATTCTGTAATAGTGTCTTTGTTTTCTGTCATCACACAATTCTGTAATAGTGTCTTTGTTTTATGTCATTACATAGTCCTATAATCGTGTCTATGTTTTCTGTCATCACACAAATATGAAATAGTGTCTTTGTTTTCTGTCATCACACAATTCTGTAATAGTGTCTACGTTTTTTGTCATTACACAGTTTTATGATCGTGTCTATGTTAAATTCTCATGTATGTTGAATACCAAGTTCACATAAAGACAAGCATGGCTATGTTTTACATATCAAATATATGATACGACAGTCTATGTTACGAGATACGGTTTCCAAAGAAATATGAATTATAATAACACAGTGACTAACTTAGATTAACGATTATAATGACACAGTGACTAACGTAGATTAACGATTATAATAACACAGTAACTAACGTAGATAAACGATTATAATAACACAGTGACTAACGTAGATTAACGATATATACTCGCGGCAAATGGCTTTCTTGGAAATAGATAATGGAGGTGAATAATATGGAACAAAGTAGGTACTTACAAGAGTTTGAGCTAGAGAGATATGCTATTTTTAGATGGGCAAGAAACGGAGCAGAGGGCGAGAGAGAGAGAGAGAGAGAGAGACAGAGACAGGCAGATAGATAGGTGGACATATAGACAGATAGAGAGAGAAAAAGAGAGAGAGAGAAGTTGAAAGAGAGTCGGAGACAGACAGATAGAGGGACATATAAGCACAGAGAGAGAGAGAGAGAGAGAGGTGAGAGAGAGAGAGAATTGGAGACAGACAGATAGAGGGACATACAGGCAGAAACACACACACAGACACACACATAGAGAGAGAGAGGAAGAGAGAGAAAGAGAATCGGAGACAGACAGATAGAGGGATATACAGGCAGGCACACACACACATACACACATAGAGAGAGAGAGAGAAAGAGAGGGAGGGAGAGAAAGAGAATCGGAGACAGACAGATAGAGGGACATATAGGTACACACAGAGAGAGAGAGAGAGGTGAGAGAGAAAGAGAATTGGAGACAGACAGATAGAGGGACATACAGGCAGAGACACAGAGAGAGAGAGAGTGGGAGGGAGAGAAAGAGAATCGGAGACAGACAGATTAAGGGATATACAGGCAGACACACACACAGACACACATAGAGAGAGAGAGAGGGAGAGAGAGAAACAGAATGGGAGACAGACAGATAGAGGGATATACAGGCAGGGACACACACACAGACACACATAGAGAGAGAGAGAGAGAGTGAGAGAGGGAGGGAGAGAAAGAGAATCGGAGACAGACAGATAGAGGGATATACAGGCAGACACACACACAGACACACATAGAGAGAGAGAGAGAGAGAGAGAGAGAGAGAGGGACAGAGAGAAAGAGAATCGGAGACAGACAGATAGAGGGACATACAGGCAGAGACACACACACAGACACACATAGAGAGAGAGAGAGAGGAAGAGAGAGAAAGAGAATCGGAGACAGACAGATAGAGGGATATACAAGCAGGCACACACACACAGACACACATAGAGAGAGAGAGAGAGAGAGAGGGAGGGAGAGAAAGAGAATCGGAGACAGACAGATAGAGGGACATATAGGTACACAGAGAGAGAGAGAGAGAGGTGAGAGAGAAAGAGAATTGGAGACAGACAGATAGAGGGACATACAGGCACAGACACAGAGAGAGAGAGAGAGAGTGGGAGGGAGAGAAAGAGAATCGGAGACAGACAGATTAAGGGATATACAGGCAGACACACACACAGACACACATAGAGAGAGAGAGAGGGAGAGAGAGAAACAGAATGGGAGACAGACAGATAGAGGGATATACAGGCAGGGACACACACACAGACACACATAGAGAGAGAGAGAGAGAGAGAGGGAGGGAGAGAAAGAGAATCGGAGACAGACAGATAGAGGGATATACAGGCAGACACACACACAGACACACACATAGAGAGAGAGAGAGGGAGTGTGAGAGAGAAACAGAATGGGATACAGACAGATAGAGGGATATACAGGCAGGGACACACACACAGACACACATAGAGAGAGAGAAAGAGAGAGAAAGAGAATCGGAGACAGACAGATAGAGTGATATACAGGCAGACACACACACATAGAGAGAGAGAGAGAGAGAGAGAGAGAGAGAGAAAGAGAATCGGAGACAGACAGATAGAATGACATACAGGCAGAGACACACAGAGAGAGAGAGAGTGGGAGGGAGAGAAAGAGAATCGGAGACAGACAGATAAAGGGATATACAGGCAGACACACACACATACACACATAGAGAGAGAGGGAGAGAGAGAAACAGAATGGGAGACAGACAGATAGAGGGATATACAGGCAGGGACACACACACAGACACACATAGAGAGAGCGAGAGAGGGAGGGAGAGAAAGAGAATCGGAGACAGACAGATAGAGGGATATACAGGCACACACACACATAGAGAGAGAGAGTGTGAGAGAGAAACAGAATGGGAGACAGACAGATAGAGGGATATACAGGCAGGGACACACACACAGACACACATATAGAGAGAGAGAGGAAGAGAGAGAAAGAGAATCGGAGACAGACAGATAGAGTGATATACAGGCAGACACACACACACATAGAGAGAGAGAGAGAGAGAGAGAGGGAGAGAGAGAAAGAGAATCGGAGACAGACAGATAGAGGGACATACAGGCAGGGACACACACACACAGACACACATAGAGAGAGAGGGGGGGGGAGGGAGAAAGAGAATCGGAAACCGACAGATAGAGGGACATACAGGCACACGCACACACACACATAGAGAGAGAGAGAGATAGAGAGAGAGAGAGAAAGAGAGAGAAAGAGAAAAAACACACACATAGAGATACAAGCGAGAGATAAAGCACAAGAACATATGAGTAATTATATAAAAGCAAATCGTGACTACAATTCAATAATTTTCTCGACTACTTCTAACGGCAAAAAAGCACAGGTTTTTGCATTTTTTTCTCATTATCTTTTTTTCTCTCTGATACTGGTTTTCGTTTAACTGTTTTTATTGATACTGACCTCGTTTGTTCAGTCCCTGATAAAGACCATCTTTCCGGTGGAAACGTTGGTAACTGCAATTAACATGATGATGTTTCGACAGCTGCATTTCAAACGGCGGCCTGCAGTCACCTTAGATCTCTGCTTTTCTTCATAGAGAGTATTAACTCGCAGTGCCCATATATGACATACCCTTGTGCAAATGAAACGGATTTTAAAGTAAGTTTCTACCAGTGTAGAACATTGTGATGTTATTAATAAATGTTTACATGAATATACTATGAACAATATTTCGTTGTGGACAATACGGGCATTTCTCTCAAGTGGAAATCGGTGAAAAAGAACACAAGCATTTCAGGCATGTTTCAAATTATGACTTTAGAGGGTTGTGTATGGGTCAGCATCATCAATTAAAAATGAAGTACCCCAGAAGTTACCAATTCTTCTTCTTCTTTTTTCGTATCCTGTCTTGCTTTTCAGCGTCATGTTATGAAAAGATCTCTAGAACGAGCCCGTCTGTGTGCCCCATACACAGTGGCATTCACCGCCTAAGATGTTTCCGTGAGTCCCCTTTTTCATGGTCTGCCTTTATCGTTTAGGGGAGCCGCGTAGCACAATGGTTAGCGCGCTGGCTTCGCATCTGAGTGGTCCTGAGTTAATTCCCCAGTTGAGGCTGTAATGTTTTTTCAGACCGCAACGGCTCCCAGGTCGACCCAGCCTTAAATTCCGGTTTAGTCCGGGAAGTAAAAGCGGCGAGGGAGAGGAGATGGCTACCGCCCTCATATAGCCGAGCCTTTGAAATGTGAGATCGCTAACACCTCACACCCCTACGGCAGTAATGCTGTGGGTTACTCTACTTTTTTTTTTACTTTGTCGTTGAATCCGTTGTATCTAAGTAGCATTGCTTGTTTGTACGGTACTGTGTGGTGGTAGTCTTGTTACGTGGTAAAACCATTTTAGTTGCTGTCTTTTGATGTACTCTGATACTGGTGTTGTTCCCACTGGTATCCTGATATTATCGTTCCTGATCATGTCTCTCCGTGCTACACTCAATATTTGTCGCAGACATTTAATTTCTGTTGTTACGATTTGTCGTTTTTCATCTGATGTTAGTGTCCAGTTTTGACATTGCTAGCAAAGTGTCGACACAAACAAATGTGTTGAATAAAGCACTTTTGGTAGTTATTGTTACGTGCTGGCAATTAAGTATTGGTGTTAATTGTCCAACGATCTGATTTGTCTTATTTGCATCTTTGATTGATTTTCGCAGTAATTCTTCCGTCTTTCTGCTGATAACGTGCTCTCTAAATATATGAAATCTTTGACCTATTTTTTTTTCCAGCTTTGCAAGGAAGATATTGGTTTGTATCCTATTTGTCTAGATATTTTCATGACCTCACATTTGTCTATATTAATTGTCGTGTTGTGTTCTTTACATGTTCTACTTTTATCGATATGTTGTTGCAATTTTATTTCAGAAGTTGCCATGACAACTTGATCGCATGCGAAAAGAATTTCGTTTAAGAGCTCACCAATGTAGTTTTCTTCATTTTGGTTGGCTGTTTTAGACACGTGGTCTACACGTGTGATGAACAACAACGGGGATAGCACACATTCTTGCCGTACTCCAGATTTGATATGACATTTTTCTGAGAGTCCGTATTAGCTGATGTTCTAGCTCTGTTCTAGCTCTGTTCTAGCTAGTGACATTGGCTGATGTTCTAGCTCTGTTCTAGCTAGTGACATTGGCTGATGTTCTAGCTCTGATCTAGCTCTGTTCTAGCTAGTGACATTGGCTGATGTTCTAGCTCTGTTCTAGCTCTGTTCTAGCTAGTGACATTGGCTGATGTTCAAGCTCTGTTCTAGCTAGTGACATTGGCTGATGTTCTAGCTCTGTTCTAGCTCTGTTCTAGTTAGTGACATTGGCTGATGTTCTAGCTCTGTTCTAGCTCTGTTCTAGCTAGTGACATTGGCTGATGTTCTAGCTCTGTTCTAGCTAGTGACATTGGCTGATGTTCTAGCTCTGTTCTAACTAGTGACATTGGCTGATGTTCTAGCTCTGTTCTAGCTAGTGACATTGGCTGATGTTCTAGCTCTGTTCTAGCTAGTGACATTGGCTGATGTTCTAGCTCTGTTCTAGCTAGTGACATTGGCTGATGTTCTAGCTCTGTTCTAGCTAGTGACATTGTCTGATGTTCTAGCTCTGTTCTAGCTAGTGACATTGGCTGATGTTCTAGCTCTGTTCTAGCTAGTGACATTGGCTGATGTTCTAGCTCTGTTCTAACTACTGACATTAGCTGATGTTCTAGCCCTGTTCTAACTATGACATTAGCTGATGTTCTAGCTCTGTTCTAGCTAGTGACATTGGCTGATGTTCTAGCTCTGTTCTAGCTAGTGACATTGGCTGATGTTCTAGCTCTGTTCTAACTACTGACATTGGCTGATGTTCTAGCTCTGTTCTAACTACTGACATTAGCTGATGTTCTAGCTCTGTTCTAACTAGTGACATTAGCTGATGTTCTAGCTCTGTTCTAACTAGCGACATTGGCTGATGTTCTAGCTCTGTTCTAGCTAGTGACATTAGCTGATGTTCTAGCTCTGTTCTAACTACTGACATTAGCTGATGTTCTAGCTCTGTTCTAACTAGCGACATTGGCTGATGTTCTAGCTCTGTTCTAACTACTGACATTTGCTGATGTTCTAGCTCTGTTCTAACTAGTGACATTGGCGGATGTTCTAGCTCTGTTCTAGCTAGTGACATTGGCTGATGTTCTAGCTCTGTTCTAGCTAGTGACATTGGCTGATGTTCTAGCTCTGTTTTAGCTAGTGACATTGGCTCATGTTCTAGCTCTGTTCTAACTACTGACATTAGCTGATGTTCTAGCTCTGTTCTAGCTAGTGACATTGGCTGATGTTCTAGCTCTGTTCAAACTACTGACATTAGCTGATGTTTTAGCTCTGTTCTAGCTAGTGACATTGGCTGATGTTCTAGCTCTGTTCAAACTACTGACATTAGCTGATGTTCTAGCTCTGTTCCAACTAGTGACATTGGCTGACGTTCTAGCTATGTTCTAACTAGTGGCATTGGCTGATTGTTTCTAGCTCTGTTCTAGCTACTGGCATTAGCTGATCTTTTAGCTCTGTTCTAGCTACTGGCATTAGCTGATGTTCTATCTCTGTTCTAGCTACTGGCATTAGCTGATCTTTTAGCTCTGTTCTAGCTACTAGCATTAGCTGATGTTCTAGCTCTGATCTAGCTACTGGCAGCTGATCTTTTAGCTCTGTTCTAGCTACTGGCATTAGCTGATCTTCTAGCTCTGTTCTAGCTACTGGCATTAGCTGATGTTCTAGCTCTGTTCTAGCTACTGGCATTAGCTGATCTTCTAGGTCTATCCTAGCTACTGTACTATCTGCCCGGTGATCCTCTGTTCTGGAATCTATCCTCGAATACCTTGACCCACCCAATGTATATATTATTTAAGCCTCGTTTGGACCCACGTCTTCTAACTTTCTCTGATCTACGGTGTTGCTTAAGAAAGAGTACCTTATCTTGAACTTTCAATGTGACCTTAAAAAGTCGTGGAACTTCCTATCTATGTGTCCATTTTTGTACAGAGGGATGTGAGAATTTCAAATATCTTTGTTGGTACTGTGTCAACTATGCCAGCAGTCTGCACCAAAAAGAGTAGTGGTATAGCGGGTTCCATCCCACTGTAACATCCAAGGCAACGAGGAGGCAGACAGACTGGCAAAAGAAGGTGCAAGACTACCACAACCAGATTCTAGTGTGACCTACGAAGTGTCCAAAAGGCTTATTATGGCCAGATACATGGCCAAATGGGAAACAGAACATACTGGCTACACAAAAAAAAATGATGCTTATTATCAGTTGAACAGAAGAGAGCAGGTCGTGGTCTTCAGACTCCGCACAGGACACAACATACCGAGGTACCACCTATTCAATAAACTGAAGATATGTGGCACTGACGAATGCACATGTGGTACCGGGAAAATGATCGTTGAACATCTGCTGCAAAACTGCCCGACATACGAGGATCAGAGAAAGCACATGTGGCCATCACCAGTGGCAACACTAGACAAGCTCTATGGCAGTGTCGACAGCCTCAGAATGACCGCTGCTTTCTTCGAGCAAATACAGGTTGACGTTTGACAGCCTACGGAGAAGAAGAAGAAGAAGAAGAAGAAGAAGAAGAAGAAATATCGTTGTTGAAGGATCCTAACAATGACCATAAAATTAACTATAGCTCCCGTACATGGATCGAAAGTTATGCGTGGGTATCTCGACCTGTGTTTTCAGGGAATCCCTGGCCCTGTCTCTTGGGTCAATTGTCACTTTGTCACAATGTCTGCTGAATTTGGAATAGAAAGAAGACTTTAGAATGATCTATTTATCCGGATTTGAAAAGTGAAAAATGCGTTTTATCAAAAATCGGAAGAAATTATGCTATTGCGTTGTTTACTTTATTCATGCTGGAATGTTGAAATACAGATTGTCTTCCATTTATGACATCATATTATTAATCTTTTTTCACATAGAGATCTCTTTTGTCTACTCAATGTACATCCACACATGTAGACTTTTAAAGTTTGATGTTGTAAAAACCGATCTTTGCTCAATGCCATCTAAAGCATTTTATCGCGAGTCTTTGTTTATTTGTCTAAGTCTTCCAGTTATAATCTGTAGGATTCCATGTGAAATATACTTCTGATTGTAGCTAATAATAAGTATAGTTGCCTATTGCAAGTGAGCATGGCGACACCATCAGACTTGTGCTACGAGATTCTATATGGCTATAAAGATCAATCCTGGCACAGTAGACTTTATTGCAACCAGAACACTTATATGAGAACTCGGCTGTGAAATCGTTGTGCGTTCTGCTCTGAGCCTCAGTAAAGGCGTTTTACTCTTTGATATGAGAACCTTTAGAGATACTAGCGTACCAGATGGAAGGGTCCTGTCCCATCAACTCCCAGGAGGTGATATTAATGTTGAAGCTAGCGTACCAGATGAACGGTCCTGTCCAATCAACTCCCAGGAGGTGATATCAATGTTGAAGCTAGTGTACAACATGTCGATGAGGTGTAGTTGGATTAAACTTCTTCTTCTTCGTACGCTGGTTGGATTAAACGAAAATCGTAGTTTTCAGTTAAGTTCAAATACCATCGAATATCGGCTGCAATGGATCTCCGACGACTTATGTCTCTCGCCTTTAATATGCTGTTCCGCTCCCAATTAACTTAACTTAACGTCTTTATACTGGTTTAGAAGACCCTGCAGAGTCTGTATACAACCAGTTACATTTACATCACCTTGCTCTAAAAGCTATGCGTATCCAGTTTATTCTTAAATGCATTAACTGTCCCTGCCTCCACTACCTCCCCTGGCAATGCATTCCAAGCAGACACCACTCTCTGACTAAAAAAATATTTCCTAATATCTAACCTGGACCTCTCTTTAGTCAGCTTGTAGCTATGCCCTCGTGTTATTGTAGGTGGCTGTATTTTAAAAAACTTGTTATAGTCTAATTTATCGATTCCTCTGATCATCTTATAAACCTGTATTAAGTCACCACGAATTCTTCTCTCTTCGAGACACTGTAGGCCGGTTTTTCTGAGTCGCTCCTCATAACTGTAATTCTGGAATCCCACTATCATCTTTGTCGCTCTTTTTTGTATTCTTTCTAGCATGTTTATGTCCTCTCCATGATAAGGACTCCACACCTGTACACAGTACTCCAATCTAGGTCTAACTAAAGCTTTATACAGTTTGACGATCACTTCCTTGCTCCTATGTTTAATATTTCTTTTTATCATACCTAACATTGCATTTGCCTTTTTCACTGCTACCTTAACTTGCTCACTCACGTTCCTGTATGATCTATTATAACCCCTAGGTCCCTTTCCTTATCTATCTTTCTAATATTGTTTTCTCCCATTCTGTAATTATGTTCCATATTGGATCTACCAATGTGGATGACTGTATATTTATCTACATTAAACTCCATTTGCCAACTTACAGAACATTCTCGAATTTTATCTAAATCCGACATCAATATATCCACTTCCGCTTTAGATGAGACTCTACTGCATAGTTTTGTGTCATCAGCAAATTTTGCAATCATGGATCTCATATCAATGCCCAAATCATTTATATATATATATCAAAAACAAAATTGGTCCCAAAACCGAGCCCTGTGGCATACCACTTTTCACTTCACACCACTCAGAGTACTCCTTATTTATGACCACCCTCTGCCTTCTTCCCGTTAACCAATTTTCAATCCATTTGGTAACTTCCCCACCTATTCCATGTGATTTTAACTTTCGAAATAATCTTTGATGAGGTACTCTATCAAAGGCCTTCGCAAAGTCTAGATAAATAACATCCACTGGCTCCCCTTAATCTATGATTTTAGTAACCTCCTCCATGAATTCTAATAGATTTGTTAAGCATGATCTCCCTTTAGTAAACCCATGCTGACTATTTCTAATTAGATTAAATTTGTCTAAATGCATTACAATTTTTTCTTTGATTATTGACTCTAACAATTTACAGACTATGCTCGTTAAACTCCCCGGTCTATAATTTGCTGGATCGGATATTTTGCCTTTTTTGAATAAGGGGATCACTCCTGCATCTTTCCAATTCCGTGGAACAATCCCTTTTGTAAGTGATTGAGAACATAATATAGCCAATGATTTTGCTAGTTGGTCTCTAATTTCATACAGCAATTTTGGATGAATACCATCTTGACCTGGACATTTATTCACTTTCAACCCCTCCAATTTTTTAAAAACCATTTCCTCTGTAATACAGATTGATCTTAATCCCGCTGTATCCATGTCTCTTTGAAAAATATCTATAGGCTCTAGGATCTTGGAGCAGTCCTCTTTTGCGTAGACTGTGCCAAAGTATTGATTGAGCAGATTAGCTGCCTCCCTATTCTCACTTATTATGTTCCCTGTACTGTCTATGAGAGGGCCTACTTTGTCTTTCGTTCTTTGTTTATTTCTAACATAAGAGAAGAAGCTTTTACTGTCAGTCTTGATCCTCTGAGCAAGTTTTTTTTCAAAGTCTATTTTTGCTGTTTTATTCGCTTTCTGAGATATGTTCTGCTTGTCCAAATATTTTACATATGTTTCTTTTGATTTACCTGCCTCTAAATAGTTTGCCCATGCTTTATTGTTTGCTCTTCTACATTTCACTACAAATCTAGTTATCCACTTTTTACGCTTGGGGTTTACCTCCCTACATGAAACACATTCCTCTTTTAGCGTTTCTAGAACTGTTTTAAAACTTTCCCACTCCTGTTCAACATCTATTCCTACGACAATATCTTTCCAGATTATGTGGTTCGCTGCCTCTTTCATCCTCTTAACATCTGCCTTAGAGTAGCAAAAGGTTGTATCTTTTGTAATGATCAAAATATTGAAACTACCAGGCTATATTCGTTTAGTATTTCTCTTGGCTCACCTAATTTGTCCAAGACTTCCATATAAGAAATGTTTTCTTTCTGCGAAATGCGCCCTTTCTTGATTTAACCACAAATCTGAAGACATCCATTCTTTTCTCCAATTATTTGCTTATTGTCCAAGTTTCTATACATCTACCAGTAAAGACGAGTCTACATAATATATAATTACTTTCATTTTAAAAAAATGCTTATTTGTTTGGATTTGAACATTTGATTCTTTATAGAAACATGAGTTTTCGTAGTTTTAATCCGAATCAAATTTCTACAATTTCCAGAACAACCTGTGCCACAGCTGTACAGAATTAGGATGCAGTAGAATGGGCTTCCATGCCGACAAGTTCAAGCCAAGTAAATTCACACATACTCCATATTACCTGAATACTGGAGACAGCTCCCCATTTTGTCGTAAGTTCTTTTCTTTTTCTTAGTTTGCCACATCGATTGGTTACCATATTGTTAGTGTATGTCTCTATTGAACAAAATAGTGTTTATCTCAAACAAATGTACAATTATAACGAATAATAATCCCAATAACAGAGTATGTCCGAGGCGTATTCAAATGAAACCGGACCGAACTGCACCAAGTGAACATACATACGATGCCCATGATGACGTCACTTCAGGTGTAACCAGCACATACCAGCCGTCAAGTTTTCACAATTGCATTATCTTCCCATTCATAGTTTTCTCAGCAGCCCGTTGAAAATATGGCAGGGGTGATAGGGAATCCGTCCAGAGTTGATCATTGAGCGGTGATTCCGTTTCTAACAGCTGAAGGATGTCGACCAGTTCACATTCATCGCAGAATGCAGGCAGTGTATGGTGACAAAAGTGTGTCGAAGACATCGGTGAAGAACTGGACAACGATATTTAAAGAGAAACGCGAGTTTACGAAATATCTGTTGGGACCAGGTCAGAGGCATATTGTTACGCTCCACGTCCTTCTTTAAACATCGTAGCACATCACTTGGTGCAGTTTGGTCCGGTTTCATTTGAACGCGCCTCGTATATGACGAAAAGATGTCCATTATCGACGCTTGTTATTCGTCTCCTAGAATTGTTGCTGTCATTTTTCGTCACGCTTTGTCTATCGAAATCACACCGTTTAAAGACCAAATAAACATGACGGCATCTTTCGTATTTATCTGCCAGTTGTAAATTACTAAATCACTTATGTCATTTTCAGATAACTTTCACTAGCAATTGTATATGCAGGACTGGAACTCAGAACCCAAAGCACATTCCATGGAGCTACCCACAGACAATGACTTACTTTGTCAAGCCTGGTCCAGTAGTCTAGACATAAGACAAAACACGAGAGGGTGCTTCTAAGATTTGGAGAGGACAGTGAACTCTGCCCTGGCTACTGGCTCGGAGATTTAGCATAGTAAATTATCTACAAAGCAAAAAAATACTGTTTTCTACTAGAAGTCTGTTCTTATAAAAGAAGGAGAAACTGATTTCAGAATTATATGTATTGATTTATAATGAGATAACAGATGTAAGATTGATGAGTGAATTTGGTTAATTTTTCCATCTCGTCTTACATTTAAAAAAACGCGTATTGTAGACTAAAGCGGTTTTAACATTCATATATACAAATAACTGAACATATATCAATCAATGATATCACATACTGTGTTTATGCAGGTTTCATAAACAAGAATGACAAAATATTCAGCGTATGAAATTGAATCCTGCATAGAAGCTTCAATTATATTTGTCAATCCGCCGCATCATCCCTTAACCCATAGGCATCCGTTGCAAAAATATCATCAAAAGTATCACCACATATCAACCTTTGAACCCGAGCTCTGTTTTCCCGTTGGTCTGTCTGTAGACAAAGCGTTCACGGTCTGTCAGTAGATAAAGCGTTCATGGTATGCCTATAGACAAAGCGTTCATCGTCTGTCTGTAGACAAAGCGTTCATGGTATGCCTATAGACAAAGCGTTTATGGTATGCCTGTAGACAAAGCGTTCATGGCCTATCTGTAGACAAAGCGTTCATGGTCTGTCTGTAGACAAAGCGTTCATGGTATATCTGTAGACAAAGCGCTGATAAATGTATTTCAGTGTCCGTCCACTGTGTCGGTGAGTCACGTGTCGAGTTCAAATCCTCGTTCTTGGGTCAAGTGTGTTGTGTGGGTCGTATTATTGAAGGATTGCTCTAAAGTCATCTATGAATCTACAGAATTGGCTCCCTCCTGCCATTTGGCCGAGACCTTTTCTAGTATGAGTGTGCATTGGAAATCGATCAGACTACATTCTCATGAGATGATCAAACGAAATGTACTCAACACAAGTGATAGTTCCCACTAATATCTGATGTCTTCATTTCGTATTCTATGTTTCTCTGTGGCACCTGCGACATTTCGTAGGGATTTCATTTCAAAAGTTGTTATTTTTGTCTCTTGGGCCTAGGTAAGTACCACGTCTGACACTGGTAGCACAAAATTGGTACAATTACACTGTTTTTCAGTTGTTGTTTAGTAGTCAAGTAGATGGTTGGGAGGTTAAGAAGTAGCAAATATTGATTTGTTACAGCTGAGGCTACCTGACACCATGTTCCTATTTCCCTATCAAGCTGTCCCTCTTCTGATAAAATTCTCCCCAGATACTTGAACTCTAGGACCCAATGGAGCTCGACAATATTAACACATGTGGTGCTTGTCCTATTAAGAAGGATAGAGAAAAGGTATGAATCTGAAATTCACGTAGTCCAGACAGGTTTTAGGAAAGACAGAGGGACCCGGAACCACATATTCAATTTAAAGAATATCTATGAAAAATGTAGAGAGTTTAATGTAGACCTGTACACATGTTTCACTGATTACACTAAGGCCTTCGACACGGTAAAACATCAAAATTTGTGGAGAATCATGAAGGAAATGGGGTTTCCTTTGCATAAAGTCCATCTCATTGAAACATTATACCAAGATCAACAAGCCGCTGTCCGAGTATCTGGCCAAACATCAGATTGGTTTGCAGTACAAAAGGGAGTCCGACAGGGATGTATCCTCTTATCTTATCTGTACAACATATATGCGGAATGTATAATGAAAAATGTTCGAGAAGATGAGAACATTGAATGTTTCGACCCATTTACGATTGGGGAGTACGAGATTCCAGAGTTACGATACGCAGATGACACAGTGATACTATCAAGACGTGCAGAAGGGCTAGAGCAGCTACTTTGAGCCGTTAATGGACATAGTAAAGATCAAAATCTGATTATAAACATAAACAAAACAAAGATAATGACCACCGATAAAACACAATGTCAGCATAAATTTACAGTGGGTGGTGAGGAAATAGATCAGGTCACACATTTTGAATATCTGGGCTCCAGAATTGACAAAAATGGCGACTGCTCGAAAGAAATTAGAAGAAGACTAGCCATGGCAATGCAGAGACTGAACAGCCTGAAGAAATTATGGCAGGGCACCAACAAAACGATAAAAGTAAAAGTCTTGAGAGCCTGTGTTTTTCCTGTGGCAGCTTATGGCTGTGAAGCATGGACGATTACGAAAACTTCTAGACAAAGAATCGAATCCTTCGAGTCAAAATGTTACAGAAAGATCCTCAGAATACCCTGGACTGAGAAAAGAACAAATGTAAACATTCGGCAAGAGCTGAGCATAGAGGAGAACTGGTTTATCAATTCCATTTTGGCTAGAAAATGCAAATACTTTGGTCACATGAAGAGACACAATGGTCTTGAGAGAACGGTGATGGAAGGTATGGTGCCAGGCAAAAGAGGAAGGGGTAGACCAAGAAGACGATGACACCAAGATATCCAGGAATGCCTGAATATGACAGTGGCGGAAGCTGGTGTTTTGGCAAGGGAACGAGTTTCTTTGAGACAGACTGTGGTGGGAGCGACGTTCTACAAAGGACATGCTACATGATGATGGTACTTGTCTTATACCCCCTCCCCCCCCCCCGCCCCCACCGTAACAAGTTAACATAAATGTGCATGCTAGGTAGATTATTATACGTTTTCTTCCTGTTCTTTTTCCAATATAATTTTGCAATGTATATTGTAGGGTTCCATATTATTGTGACCATCAAGCTCGGTTTTGGACAAACGTTTGAGAAGTCTGACGAGATCGAGATTATGATCAATGGGGATGCAAACACAATCTCTCTCAGTGGGTCAGTAATTACAAACTTTACTTTCAGATTGATTAACAATGATACTTAATAATGTTTCTCTCACCTGGTCAGTTCTAGCACACATCTCTTTAAGACTGTTTGACAATGATACTTAATAATGTTTCTCTCACCTGGTCAGTTCCAGCACACATCTCTTTAAGACTATTTGACAATGATAATTAATAATGTTTCTCTCACCTGGTCAGTTCTAGCACATATCTCTTTAAGACTGCTTGACAATGATAGTTTGCGTCAATAGAAACAAATACCGTAAGGCGCTCAACTTCACTTTCCTATGTTATCCATGTAGGACTGGAAAGGTCTTTGTATTTATTTGCAATCAGGTGTACAGGCTTGGAGAAGATTGACCTGTTGTGTCTTTGAATGGGCGAGGGGTTGCCTCCATTTTTGTTCTAAGTCTGGTCACTATTGGGCAGGTATTTTGTTATCTTTACAGTTTGTGTATGGACAGCGGCTAATAGTCTTATATTTTCGATTTTCAACGCTCAATTGTTCTCTTAAGTGCAGATAGTGCACATGGGACCTGGGAACTAATCTTCCATTCCCGATTAGACTAGCCGCTGATGTCATTACACGTTGAAACCAGGGATCGCTTGAAACTTGTATCCCCCGCTTGAAACTTGTATCCCCCACTCGAAACTTGTATCCCCCACTTGAAACTTGTATCCCCCGCTTGAAACTTGTATCCCTCGCTTGAAACTTGTATCCCCCACTTGAAACTTGTATCCCCCGCTTGAAACTTGTATCCCCCGCTTGAAACTTGTATCCCCCGCTTGAAACGTGTATCCCCCCGATTGAAACTTGTATTCCCCGCTTGAAATTCGATCCCAACTCCCACTCCTCTATATATCCCCTTCCCTCCCCCAATTCTGAAACTCTTATTAATCTGCCTCTTTATATTTACTTCAGTTTGTTAAAAGTAACAACAGGACGACGAGCAAAATGATATACAATCTAACTGAAGATCAAACAAACAATAATAGAAAGATTGTGCTATCACAAACCATGAAAAATGTAGTTAAAAATAGACAGCTCTTGACTGGAGACCACATTAACAGTAAAAGGGAACTAAACAATACCTTTGGAAAAAACTGTTGAGAAGTTACTTTAAGTAACACAAACATTACTGACTGAACTGAGAGTCACTTTTAGAAAATCGATAATTGTGGGGAATAGAAGTTACAGAGAACTGGTTTGTCTATATCAAAACAATGGAATCAATAGGGAAATAAATAAACTACGTGACAGTTAGAAGACATCAAAGCCATCTGACACAGAGAAAACATAATCATGAGCAGGAAGGTCTTCCACAATTTGAATATGTGGGTTTTGGGAACAATTTTGTTCTTGATAAGCATTTGGACATTGATTGCAAAATTTGTTGATGACACAAAACTATGCGGTAGTGTCTCGTCTAAATCAGAAAAGGAAATATTGAGGTAGGATTTATTTAACATTCAAGAATGGTCTGTAAGCTGGCAAATGGAGTTTAATGTAGATAAATGTACAGTCATCCACATGGGTAGATCCAAGATGGAACATAATTTCAGTAGGGGCGAGAACAATATTAGAAAGATAGATAAGGAAAGGGATCTAGGGGTTATAATAGATCATACAAGTAAGGTGAGTGAGCAAGTTCAGGTAGCAATGAAAAGGCAAATGTAATGTTAGGTATGATAAAAAGAAATATTAAACATAGGAGCAAGGAAGTGATAGTCAAACTGTATACAGCATTAGTTAGACCTAGATTGGAGTACTGTGTACAGGTGTGGAGTCCTTATCATAGAGGGGATATAAACATGCTGGAAAAAATTAAAAAAAGAGCGACAAAGCTGATAGGGGGATTCCAGAATTACAATTATGAGGAAAGAAAAACCGGCCTATAGTGTCTAGAAAAGACAATAATTAGAGTTGACAATACAGTTGTATAAGATTATAAAAGGAATGAATAAATTAGACTATAACACGTTTTTCAAAATAAAATCACCTACAAGTACAAGAGGGCAAAGCTACAACTTAACTAAAGAGAAGTCCAGATTAGATATTAGGGAAATATTATTTTAGTCAGAGAGTGGTGAATGATTGGAACGCATTGCCACAGGCGGTAGTGGAGGCAGGGACAATTGATGCATTTAAGAATAAATTGGATGCGCATAGCTTTTAGAGCAAGGTAATATAAATGAAACTGGTTGTATACCAACTCTACATAGTCTTCTAAACCAGTATAAAGACGTTAAGTTAAGTTAAGTTAAGTTATGTGGAGGTCAGAGCTCATATCAGCACATCATCATCATCGTCATCATCATTCGCGCCTATGTCTCTGTATGCCATGCGCATGTCAGTTTTTTCTAGCCTTGTCTCCGGTATTTCGACACTGTCTTCTATAACTGAAAAGGCAGTCCCTGCTACAGACCGTATAACCATGGCAACCATGCTGAGCGGGCTGGCTTAGCCAGGTGTTCCTCGATCTCTTCAGTCTTTCTCTGTCTCCGTAGCCAGACGGCCTCTACGAGCGACGGCAGCCACTACGCCCCCTCCAACCGACTGTCCCCAAACGCCCCGTCTGTGCAATTCACGTTGCATGACGTCATATCTCTCTTGCATTCGTCCTTGAATCGCAGTGTGGGACGTCCGATTTTTCTAACTGTAATGGCCAGCTGTCCGTAGAGGATATTCTTTGGCAGCCGCTCATCTTTCATGCCTCAACCATCGAAAACGTCGCTGGCTCAACAGCGAGTATATGCTGTGAGTGCTTGCTTACTTTAAGACTATTCTATATCAGGGCATAATGATGCGAAAGGCTTCATAGCGTATGCGTTTAGTATGGACTTAGAAATCTGATTAAGACAAACAAATTGAAAAATATATTCCATTGTGACCAATTAATGTATTTACGATTACTTTGTATCTATTGGTACACATTTATGTTGCAGTTTGTATTTAAAGTTCATAAGCAGATATATAATAATTTTTCTCACAAATGTGTTTCTTCAAAAATACAAGACTACAGACTGAAGATGGCAATTCTTTCTATGAGCAAGTAATAAATGACCTTGGGAACGCCCAGTCAGTGTCTGTGTCTTGGAGACAAAAAAAATCAATTGCAGATTCATTAACCGTCATCATTGGTACACCCCCAGCTCCCACAAAACAGGTGTATGAGATTAATGTGTACAGGGAAGAAGCCGGAGTCAGGTACGTACTGGACGATATTCTTTCTACCAGCAAACAGATGTATCAACAAACAGAAGTATCAACAAAAAGAAGCAGAAACAACAGTAAACAAAAACACCAACAGACAAAACCATTAAATAACACAAATTAACAAATAGAAAAAGACATTAGGAAACAAACATTCGCAAACAGAAACATTGACAAACAGAAACACTAACATACAGAACCATCAACTAACAAACATTAACAAACAGAAACAATCATAAACATCATCAGCTTTTGAACAGACCAGCATCAGACACCCCCCCACCCCCCACCCCCCGACATCCCATCAGCAGAGGAGGACCTGACGATCAACTGGGATAATCCAAGTAAAGAACAGCTTACAAGGACAATAGCGTTTCTAAGGAACGGAAAAGCAGTAGGACCTGATGGGATTCCACCAGAAGCCATAAAAGCAGATGTTGAAACATCTACTAACATGCTCCACAACTTGATAGGCGCCATCTGGGAGCAAGAAAGCTTACGAAAAGATTGGATAGGGCGCTACCTGGTGAAATTGCAGCTGGAGGATCTAGATTTTGCTGATGATATATCCCTTCTGTCCCACAGCCAAAGACAAATGCAAAGAAAACTGGATATACTGTATTATACCTCTAAACAAGTTGGTTTGAAGATCCATGAGGAAAAGACAAAAATAATTTGGGCCAATGCAGCAAACGCAGAACCAATTTACATACTTAGGAAATATCATCACCAAGGAAGGAGGTACAGACGAGGATATAAAAATAAGAATACAAAAAGCAGGAGTTGCATTCGGAATGTTGAACCCTATATGGAACTCCAAGGAAATAAGAAGGAAGACAAAACTAAGGATTTTCAATTCAAATGTGAAGCCAGTCCTGCTGTATGGAGCGGGAACCTGGAGGATGACCAAAAGGCAATGACAGGAGACTGCAGGGTTTTGTCAACAGATGCCTAAGAAAGATTCTTGGTATAAAATGGTTTGACAAAGTTACAAACGACAGACTGTGGGAGAGAGCGGGACATGGTAAATTGGAACAGGAAATCTTAGGAAGAAAGTGGAAATGGATGGGTCATACATAAAGAAAGCCCGAGGTAAGTATCACCATACAATCCCTGTCATGGAAACCACAGGAAAGGAGAGGCGTAGGCAGACCAAGGAATACATGGAGACGAGATCTGGAGGCGGAAGTAAAGAAAACAGGAAAAAGCTGAAAAGAAGTGTAACATATTGCACAGAACAGATCTGCTTTGCCAGGGTTGGTTGATGGCCTATGCACTCCAGGTTGATAGAAGGCGAAAGAGATAGAAAGAGAAAGAAAGAGAAAGAAAGAGAGAAACATCAAGAAATAAATATTAACAAACACATATTCACAAACAGAAATACCAAGAAACAAATATTAACAAGCAGATATAACAACAAATAAATATTAAAAAGCAGAAATATCAACAAATAAATATTAACAAGCAGAAATACCATTTACAAATATTAACAAGCAGAAACATTAAAAAAAAATATTAACAAGCCGAAATACCATTAAACTAATATTAAGAAGCAGAAACATTAACAAACAAATAATAACAAGCTGAAGTATCAAGAAACAAATATTAACAAGCAGAAATATCAATAAACAAATATTAACAAGCACAACTATCAACAAACAAATATTAACTAGCAAAAATATCGACAAACAAATGTTGACAATCAGAATCATCAACAAACAAATATTAACAACCAGATACATCTTTGTCTAGATATGTAATCGGACGATCGAGATCTATAATCACATTGTCTAGATATATAAAAACTTTGTCTAGATATGTAATCAGACGGTCCAGATATGTAATCATACTGTCCAGAACTGTTATAGCATTGTCTAGATCTGTAATCATACTGTCCAGAATTGTTATAGCATTGTCTAGATTTGTAATCTTACTGTCCAGAATTGTTATAGCATTGTCTAGATCTGTAATCATACTGTCCAAAACTGTTATAAGATTGTCTAGATCTGTAATCATACTGTCCAGAACTGTTATAACATTGTCTAGATCTGCAATCACACGATATTGTTAATGTCTCTCTACCATTGTCTCCAACAATGCCTGTTTGGCTATACGCAGACGTGTCATCTGTCTCCCTCTCTTCTCTCCACTCTCTCTCCTTCCCACTCTAAATCTCCCTTTCACTTACTCTCACAGGCACAACTATTGTAATCCTTACTGCGTAGTGCTCATGTGCTCCATCTCTATGTTATTTGTTTTTCTCCATCAGCGATCGATTCTGTGTCGGAGGTGAAGCTATCCCGTCAGGCACCTGGCTGACTGTTTCAAAGAAATGCTGAGACATGATCCAGCACTGAGTAATCCAATATCGTTCGTGGCCCTCTAATGTGACCATGGATATTGTCAATGAAACCAACAACGTTTCAAGTTGAAAACCTGTCAGAGTTTCATCTATTAAAGTAAATGCATATTTGCTTGGTTTCTTTATTAAATTAACTGCGTACTTGATAAAAAATTTTCAAAATACAAATTTTTTAAAACAAAGAAAAACAACATAATCTAGTTAACGTTTCAAACCTGCATCACTTTTCTCTCTTGCATAACATAGACTACCAACACAGTATTGCGGTGCAATAAAAACCACACGTTATAGCACATTTATATTTTACAGATAAGTGAATACATATTATTTTAATGTGTAAAATATCCAAAAGTCTAGGTAGCGCAAAAGAAACAGTTTTTGCAGGTATGAAATAACATTGTCACCTGAGTATTTTGACAATCACAAATGTCACGTAAAAAAATATATATATATGTGAGTGTCTGAAGAAATCACATTTATAATGTCTAATAAATATCACGGTACTGCAAATTATCTGTTATTGTTCCTTTGTTCTTGAACAGCTCAATATGTGTTCTATAGCATGCCTAAAATATAACAAAGATGTATTGTTGGTAAGCAATATAAAACGATCACAGTTAACTAGTGATAAGCTGAAGACACGCAGGATTCTTTGCACATCCTGGAAGTAGTCCTGATAACAGAACATATCTGGTGGCAGAGTGTCTGTGTACATGTATGTGGGTATGTATGTTTGTGTGTGTGTGTACTTATGTATGTTTGTAGCAGTGATATGCATATGCTTCGTGTCATTGAAGATAAGTTAAAGAATCTGAAAGTTAATAATTATGTAAAGTTTGTTCTGTTCTCATAAAATTTGGCGTCCCAGCACTCCGGGCAGACCCATAGGTGCTCAGTATATGTCAGCAAATGGCGAAGTGTATGGATACAGGTGATTCTCATATGGTTCTGGTTGTACACATCTCTTTCAGTTCACGAAAAAAATCCCCCTTGCCCGACTTCCATATTAATTCATTAGTATCCAGTATGCAGAGTCCCAGGTCGTCAATCGCAACATCCTCCTCCAAGATGTGGTCACTAATTGGCTTCAAAGCGTTACCTAAATTCATATCGAATGCCCCTTCTACGTCTGTTGTAGATGCCAGGATTATTTCTGTAAATTTGAGCTATGCCCTGGGCCGATGCAAAGTCTGCATGCGAATCACCACAAAAATTAAGTAACTAGGACATTACAAACTTGGATTTGATTGTTTTCTCCGGGGAATGTTTCTGGTTTACATTCATTAGCAGGGCCAAACAAGAGAAATAACCAAATTATGAAGGGAACTACATGATATGAGATAATAACAAGGTCATAAAACAAATACAATGTGTCTGGCTTATATCAGTTTTCATTGCTAAACAATCGTCTTAGCAAAACGCGATGAGAATGACTACATCCCAGTTGGGAATAGCAGGGTTAGACAAGAAAAGTAAATGTGCCGTCATGTATCCAAAATGTTTTCTATAATCCTGTTTGTACTTGTCCTTCTTCCTCTTCTGTTGCAATCATTGGCAGACCTTCTTCGTTATTTTACTTTATGTCCTGCTCGTGCCTTCTAGTGTCAGGTTATTATGAAGAGGTTTCTTGACATGGCCCCAGTAAGTGCTTCGTACACAGGGAGCTTTGCTGCTTCTCATATTTCTGCTACCCATCTTTTGAGTGGTCATCCCTTGACTTTGTATCCATTGTATCTGTATAGCATTGCTGCCTGAGGGATACCATCTGGTGTTTGGTGTGTCACGTGGCCGAACCATTTTGTTTGCTGTCTCTTGATGAGATCTAGCACTGGTGTTGTACCTACTTGTCTCCTAAAATCTTCGTTTTTGGTTATATCCATTCTTGTTACTTCAAACATTCTGCACAGGCATTTCATCCCTGTTATTACGGTGTTTATTTTATCTTTGTTAGTTAATGTCAAATTCTGGCACTGATTGCACAATGTGGGTAGGAATCTTGTGATGTATAGAGTTCTTTTTGAATCCATTGTCCCGTGTTTACATTCTTCTTCTTATTCTTCGTTCGTTCTCAGTCTCCTGCTACCAAGTCCTGAACGTTCTCAGTCTCCCGCTACCAAGCCCTGAACATTCTCAATCTCCTGCTACCAAACCATGAACGTTCTCAATCTCCCGCTACCAAATCCTGAACGTTATCAATCTCCTGCTACCAAACCATGAACGTTCTCAATCTCCCGCTACCAAGCCCTGAACGTTCTAAAGTCTGCCCTACAAAGCCCTGAACATTCTCAGTCTCCCGCTACCAAGCCCTAAACAGGGCTTTGCAAGTAGCCGGATGTAGTCCAGAGAATGGAATGCGTTGTGTTGCTAGTTTACAGCTTGACTGTGATGTTTGCACCTTTCGGTCCGACACATCCTTCCTCGGCAGAGTTTACATTCTAATATCGGGGACATTTGTCCAAGGATTTGAATTGCTTTTTTACATGTTTTGTATTTCATTGGCCAAAAACTGACAAAATAGTGAATAGTTATTACTTCTGATACGGTCTTTGAAGACAGAAACACACATGCTCCCTGTTGTTCGGCCTGTGTACATTCCACATATTTTAGCCATAGGGGAACTTTAAATGTTCAAGGGGGAACAGTTATGCTTCAGTTTATGCTGTCATGCACTTAGTAATGTTATGAATACTGAAAAAATTCACCAACAGATTCTATTGCTATTAAATTTGTAAAGCACTAAGGATAATCAAAGTAAATTTATATGTACAAGTTTATAATTTTTTAAAATTATCATGAAATATACACATTATTTGGAATGGACCTTTTGAGTGATGGGGTAGGTTTGTGGGGGGGGGGGAATTGGGGGGGGAATTGGGGGGGGGTAGGAGCGGGAGGGCGTAATGACATTCGGACATATGGTGAAAAGGGTGCTGGGGTAAACTAAGTTGAAATAACCCTGACCAAGTTTAGACCTGTTGAAATAACCCTGACCAAGTTTGGACCTGCTGAAATAACCCTGACTAAGTTTAAACCTGTTAAAATAACCCTGACCAAGTTTAGACCTGCTGAAATAACCCTGACCAAGTTTAGACATCCTGAAATAACCCTGACCAAATTTAGACCTTTTGAATCCGGCTATATCTTTTCACGGCTTTCTTGTTATTGTGTTTCTATACAGATTTATCCGTCACTTTGACGAATGTATGCACTTGTCAATCACAGATAAAATGCGATTGGTAATAGCAGGATGAGAGCCGCGTAGCGCTCTGACCTCGCATCTGAGTGGTCCTGGGTTCCTTCCCCAGTTGAGGCGGAAATAGTTTTTCAAACCGCAATGGGTCCCGGGTCGACTAAGCCTTAAATGGATACCGGTTTAGTCCAGGAAGTCAAGGCGGATGACGTGATGCTGACCACATCATCCACTAAGTGCCATGGGTTACTAAATAATATGGGCCTAACACCATATTTCTTGTCACATGCCGTGACAGGATCTTTACTACTTTTAAAAAAAAATAGCAGGATATGCTTGCAATTGTGTGGTCTTGGTTCATTGTTCTGATAAAGACTTTGTAACATTAGCGTAATGTTGTATGTGCTCTATTGCTACAATAGTCTTTACTTCTTTGTTTGTCTAAATCAGTATACAATGAATGTTTTATTGTTATAGCGTTGTTTTCCCGTCTACAGACTGTGTTACTTGACAAGCAACCAAGGGGGGATAATACAGAATGAAATATTTGAAATAGTTTAGAGTTCTTGATTGTGAGAGTTCTTGATTGTGAGAACTCTTGATTGTGAGAGGTCTTGATTGTGAGAACTCTTGATTGTGAGAGTTCTTGATTGTGAGAGGTCTTGATTGTGAGAGGTCTTGATTGTGAGAACTCTTGATTGTGAGAGGTCTTGATTGTGAGAGCTATTGATTGTGAGAGCTCTTGATTGTGAGAGCTCTTGATTGTGAGAGGTCTTGATTGTGAGAACTCTTGATTGTGAGAGGTCTTGATTGTGAGAGGTCTTGATTGTGAGAGCTCTTGATTGTGAGAGCTCTTGATTGTAAGAGCTCTTGATTGTGAGAACTCTTGATTGTGAGAGGTCTTGATTGTGAGAAGATTGTGAGAGTTCCGGATTGTGAGAGCTCTTGATTGTGAGAACTCTTGATTGCTAAAGCTTTTAATTGTGCAGGTGATTTATGATTCTGTCACGTAAAACAACACGACCTTCAAGACGTTGGCCTAGCAGTTACAGGAACAAAAACAGGACTACAGTAAGCTATACGGATCAGTCATGGTTCAGCACAGTTCATCCTTTGCCCTCTTAAAGATCGTTGGTGTATCACTGCTGATACCTCCATAATACTACGCTCCCTGTCTCTGTCTGCGGCTGGATTCTGTGCCTCCTCGGGTCGTATGTTAGTCCATTCATGGAGGTTGTCTTCCTATAATTTTATCGGACGTCCTCGCCTTCGCTTGCCCTGCAATGTGTCCTGTAGCAATGTACGTGCAATGCCTTTGGACCTCGAGACGTGGCCATAGCAAGTTATCTTTCGCCTTTTGACCGTTGTGAGGTTGTCGTACAGTCCGCTTGCATTCTCGATTCTTCGTCATACCTCCTCATTTGTGATGCGGTATTTATAGGTAACATTTAGGAGTATTCCAAAACATCTCATTTCCATAGCCTGGGTTCTTCTCTGGAGGTCTGCTGTAATGGTTCAATTTTCGCAGGCTTAGAGGAATATCAAAAGGACCAGTGAGCATATTATTCTTATCTTTATGGTGAGGGAGCGTCGTTTATCTTTTCATATATGTTTTAATCGTGCAAGCGTTTCTGGTGTTGTGCTTTTCTGGCCAGGAACCCTGGTTTGATCTCTGATAACTGATAGTTGAGCCCTGATATTTGAAGTCAGTCATTTTAAAGACATAAAAGAAATAACAAAAAAGCGTAATATCAAACATAGTATCCAGATAAATAATTACATTAAAAGAGCTCAATTCTAGCCATTCAGGAAATTTTTTGACAAAAAAGGAAAAACGATTAATACAAATTATTGAATCATATTTGCCCTCAACTAATTCGTAAACATGTCTCTATCGTCAATGGAAATAACTCCAGGCTGTTTAAATCACGCCAACTCTCTATACAATTAGGTGACTTAGAAACATGGTATATGACCAACAATATAACATTCACACTGCAAACTTTCAGTAGTTGGTGTCTTCAACATATACTTTGATGGAAATCTTCTAAAAAAATGACACAAGAAAGAAGCAGTAAAAAAACGTATAAAAAACACATTTATGTAAAAGAATTAAATGCATAACTTTGGTTATCATACCATGATCATCCTCAATGTACACATCCAGTAACATTTTGCTGCAATTTGCAGGTACATGTCTAACGATATTGAACTTGCTGCCAAATTTTTATTTTGCCCAGGGAGGATACAAATTGGGCCTATTTAGCTTTCCAAGAATGTCGAAAAATTGACTGTGTACATGGTGCTTGCAGTTTTATTATGTCAAGCAAATCTCTACAGCAACGCTCCAGTTGTTTTGACAATAGCTACTTCTAAGAACTCAGTGCTGGTTCGTTGTATAGTTCTGACTTATATTTTTCATACTACAAGAAGATGTCAAGACACAAACCAGACGTTCCCGTGGTTCAAGAAGGAGACAAGACACAAACCAGACGTTCCCGTGGTTCAAGAAGGAGACAAGACACAAACCAGACGTTCCCGTGGTTCAAGAAGGAGACAAGACACAAATCAGACGTTCCCGTGGTTCAAGAAGGATACAAGACACAAACCAGACGTTCACGTGGTTCAAGAAGGAGACAAGACACAAACCAGACGTTCCCGTGGTTCAAGAAGGAGACAAGACACAAACCAGACGTTCACGTGGTTCAAGAAGGAGACAAGACACAAATCAGACGTTCACGTGGTTCAAGAAGGATACAAGACACACACCAGACGTTCACGTGGTTCAAGAAGGATACAAGACACAAACCAGACGTTCACGTGGTTCAAGAAGGATACAAGACACAAACCAGACGTTCACGTGGTTCAAGAAGGAGACAAGACACAAACGAGACGTTCACGTGGTTCAAGAAGGAGATAAGACACAAACGAGATGTTCACATGGTTTTTTTTGTGTGCACTTTGAAAAGAACGTTAAGTGACCGATTGTAGCAGCTTTCCTGACATCCCGCGCGTGCTGATGAAGGCGGACCGCGGTCCTCCAGGCGGTTGTGTATCATTGGTTTCATCTTCGTAGCGCTTACGTCAACGGAGATCACACCGATCTACATCTCGTCAGCCAGACTGCTTTGAAAACAGCCTGTTTCCTGGGAACACTACATGGAAGAAAAATGGTGGTCTTGGTCAGTGTATTGTGCCTGACATTGAAGCGACGTCCTGGTCAGTATGTTGTGCTTGACCGCACCATGGTCTCAGTTCTCCATATATATATATATAGGTCTATAGTAATTCTATTATTTCTGGTTGGTTCCAATACTCCTTTACTTCATTACTCCTATAATGGGTTCAAACGTTATACATAGTCTCCACAGGTAATGTTCTTCTGTTCTGTTCTTCTGTTCTGTTCTTCTGTTCTGTTCTTCTGTTCTGTTTTGTTAAGAACCGATGTGCCTGCACTTCATGCAGACCTATAGGAGATCAGTACGTCTTAATAAATCTTGAAGATTGTAGATATGGATTGTTTTCGTAGCTCTTCTGCTGCTCTGTTTTATTCTTTTTTTTTTCTATTTTATTCTGTTTTGTGCTGTTCAAATATTTTCTGCTCTGTTCTGTTCACTTCTAATCTCTTCTGTTTATTTTTTTCTTTTCTGTTCATTTCAGTTCTATTTTATTATATTCTATTTTCTAATATTTTCTATTCTTTTCTTATTATTTAAATTAATTTATGTTGTATTCTGTTCTAATCCAATGTTTTTTCTTGGTGCGGGAAAAAAAAGTATTACCCACAGAAGAAATGTCAGTAAAATTATTTGAAGGATGGAATTTGATAGCAGCATCCTAATCGATCTATCCTGTTCGTGTTTCTAAGAACCAACTTTACTACACCCCGGGCACACACACACAGGTCCTTTGTCCTCATCAACTGACGAGACATGTCGCAGCTGATAGTTTCTGTGACATTGTGATTGTACACACTACTTGTTCGTACTGTTATTCTTCATACTCGCCAGACATTCCTGTAATTGCAAAAGCATCTAGCTTGTAAGGACGGTTAAGAAATATTTCCCTGAAAAACCCCAGCGACATTACCAGTCTGAGCACAACGTGTTTTGCACCCGATACGTTGTGATTATAAAGAAAGTTCACAACTCCTAGACCTCATGCTATGTACGAGATCCATCTATTTATCTTCAGAACACTTTTGTCGTTATACGTCATGGGGAAGTCTGACCTCATTTGTTTCATAATTTTTCTCTTAGTAGAAACGGTTTCCTTTTTGACATAATGAGATTGCAAGCTATATCGATTCTTGAGACATGCATTTTTTAATCATGTGGGCTTGGTCTTTCCTCCACAATTTCCCAAAGAAGAAAAAATATTCTAACAATATAATTATTATGCCTGGGAAGATTTTGTGAGACACATTAATTCACGAGACAAGCAAATTACAACTTGGAGAACTGATGGAAAATTGAAACTAAATAGACACGAAAGAGGATATAAAATAAAAAACAAAAAAATAACAAGAAAAATATAGCGAACGTCGAAGAAGCAGAACGTACAATGACATTGACACATTTAACCACTAGACGATACGTCCCCAATTCTTTCTTCATAATTTCACTGTGTTCAGGTTTTGGTCACTGTGTTCAGGTTTTGGTACAACACAGCTGTGAATATCATACAAGTGATATAATCTTGGTTTTAATGTATCAACTTTTCTGTGAATAATGATGACTTTTATAGCTTGCATCCTCTGGTATGTAGCGTTTGAACTTATGAATAATAGAATGCCACTGATATTGTATGTGACGTACTTTTTCAGAAGTCAAAAGCATGCACCATTATGAAGATTATCATGAAATGGGGAAGCTAATCTAAATGCGGGCGTACGTTTATTGAGACAAAATATTATTAAAATACAATTTTCAGCTTCGGAAGAATGTTAGTGGAGGTATCACAGCTGAATGTTAGTGGAGATGTCGCAGCTGAATGTTAGTGGAGATGTTGTAGTTGAATGTTAGGGGAGATGTCACAGTTGAATGTTAGTGGAGATGTTGCAGTTCAATGTTAGTGGAGATGTCGTAGTTGAATGTTAGTGGAGATGTCGCAGCTGAATGTTAGTGGAGATATCGCAGTTGAATGTTAGTGGATATATCGCAGTTGAATGTTAGTGGAGAAGTCGCAGCTGAATGTTAACAAAAGTTATAGTTATCCTCGATTAGTTGAAGTCGATTTCAATTAACAAGGGGCGTAGCTATAGCCTGGTTGAACCGGGATGTTCTTGGGGGCACTCCAGCATCGAGTTAGAAAAAGAAACTACTGGCTAGCAGCATTTACAACCCGTGTATCTTTCTGTTATCTCCGTGTGTGTTTTCCTCTTTTACTTACCAGCCTTGGTGTAGACCTAACGACGATTGGTTGGAGAAATTAATATAGCGGTTGTTGTTAGGAGCTCAGCGATTGTCTTATAGTCAATGTTGCGAGTCAGTAAAGTCTGAAGTAAAAGGTAACCCTGCTACAACAGTACTCTAATCTAGGTCTAACTAATGATTTATACAGTTTGACTTTCGCTTCCTTGTTCTTATGTTTAATATTTCTTTTTTGCCATACATAACTTTGCATTTGCCTTCTTTACTGCTACCGAGACCTTCTCACTCACAGCACCTGTATGATCTAGTATATCCCAGCTACCTACGCTAATGAAGACATAAAGCAGTAATTGTCAACACATCTAGAAACTAATATAAGTATAGTGTTTCAGAGTGACGAAGGACAGATGCAAACATGCGTGTGGAGTGGTGAAATTGCACGGCTCACATTATGTGGTGGATAATCCTGCATAAAATACACAGATTGTTCCTGAGTTGAAAGGTATGGTATATGTATGTATGTATGTATGTATAAATGTATGTATGTATGTATGTATGTATGTATGTATGTATGTATGTATGTATGTATGTATGTATGTATGTATGTATGTATGTACGTACGTATGTATGTATGTATTTATGTACGTACGGATGTATGTATGTACGTATATGTGTATGTATTTATGTATGTGTGTATGTATAGGCGGGGTCAAAATGGTCTCAAGGTAAGGTGTTCGTCTCGGGTCCTGGAGGTCGCGGGTTCAGATCACGGTGGAGACCATCATTTTTTCACGTGGATCATCCGGTAAATATTTCCCCTGATCTCCGAGAAGTGAGATCAGACACCCATGTTCAGTGGGGCGTACGTTAAAAATACCTTAGCTGTTGGAAATCGGAAAGAGTAGGCCTAACGGCCGCTGCTCGGGAAAAATTCAAGTTTAAAATATATTCAAATTATTCTAGACAATATGTCGCAAAAAAGGAACTGTGTGGCTATACGGTCAGGGTTTGGTTATGTGGTTAGCGGAGCGGCTTATATGGCGCACGAAAGGCTGCAGGTCTACTTTGCTGTAATGTATGCTTCCAACTCCACCAGTCTGAAAAATAGGTGATCGTATATTCCGGGGGCAAACAGATGCTGGGATTGATCTGACAAGTCACCAGTGGATTTTCACGTGCCCAAAATAAATGAAACATAGGAGGTCGCGCCTCTCCAAGACGTCTAACGACGTAAGTGGACTGAAGATAGATATATAGATATATAGATAGACAGATAGATAGATAGATAGATAGATAGATAGATAGATATTATAGGCTGTGTAGGCATAACTGTTCAAAATGCATGTGTCTCTTTGGTTTGGCGTCCATCACAGTTTTTTGTCTTTGTTTTGAGCTTTTGTCCCTTATAATAACGTCTATTTCAAATATTTTCCCAACGAGATCAAACGTTATCTCTTTTTTATCTCTATTCCCCAAGGCAGTGTGCGTCGTACTGCGGTTTTTTATTTTTGCGCCTGTCGGCCTAGTGCATCCGACTTCAGCATGCATTTTATGTAAGGGTCTGCTTCCTCCTGCATTCTATAAGGGTTTGTTTCCCCGGGGTAACGGCCGGTGCTGTGATGGGGATCGAACCCAGCACCTTCTGGTTGTGAGCCGTGTCACTTAACCACTAGGCCACGCCGTCCCCTTTATTTCTTTTTAAAAAAGCTGCCCCAACATAGCTTTAGCGGGCTGCAAGGGAAATTGATGCACTTCGGGAGAAATTGTTTTTACGTCTGATCCGGAGTCCTTATTGTCTCAGTCTTTGTGTGCCAGAGAGGAGCATTCCCTTAAAGAATGTATCCTACTTCACTAATGTACTCGGACGTTACCCAGGCAGTGGAGACTATTTCCCAGGAAGATGTCACCGCCTTTCACAATCGGTATTTGTCAAACCATACGTGAGCTGGGTAACTAAATAGAGGGAATCAAGTATGATTATGATTATCCATTCAGAATATGACTGTCACTTTTCATTTATGTTTTAAAATTGTCGAAATTTTGGCTATTATTAAGGACACCCAGATTCATTTATGCTCGGGGTGGTCTCAATTTCGTTACGCCATTGAAGCTAGACCATCACAGATTTTATGGCGCCCTCATCCTACATTTTCATCTTAATTATGAACAATTATAACCAAATAAGTACATACAGATTCAATATTAGATTGTTATCAGTTTCTTCTTCTTCTTCTTCTGCGTACACAGTCAGACAGTAACCATTATTTTTTCGAAAAAAGCGGCGGTCATCCTGAGACTCTCGCCACTACCATAGAGCTTGTCTTGCAGTTCCACTGGCAATGGCCACATCTGCTCTCTCTGATCCCCGTATGTCGGGCAGTTCTGCAGCAGATGTTCAGTGGTCATTTTACCAGTACCGCACGGGCATTCGTCGGTACACCCTATCTTCAATTTGTTGAATAGGTGGTACCTCAGTCTATTGTGGCCAGTGCGAAGTCTGAAGACAACGACCTGCTCTCTTCGGTTCAACTGGTAATAGGCATCGTTTTTGGTGTAACCAGTATGTTCGGTTTCCCATTTTGTAATGTACCTGGCTTTGATAAGCCGTTTTGACTCTTCGTACGTCATACTGGTATCTGTTTGTGGTAGCCTTGCACCTTCTTTTGCCAGTCTGTCTGCCTCCTCGTTGCCTTGGATGTTGCAGTGTGACGGAACCCACTGTACCACTACCCTTTTTGGTGCGGACAGCTGGCACAGTTTGCAGAGTGCTGCTCTTAAGTCATTAAGCTCAGTGTTTTTCTGGCTTTTTAGCGCTGTGACTACGGCGAGAGCATCTGTCAGCAAGACTATGTGGCTCTCATTTTCACTGTGTGTTGCCATTTCTTCCACTGCCGCCCTCAGTGCCTCTGCCTCCGCTCTGAAATTGCTTGTGTACTTACCAGTAGCGAATGACAGTGTTATTTTTCTGCCATTTGGTAGGTTCAGGAATGCTCCTGCCCCTCCGTTCTGTGTAGTGTCTGTTACAGAACCGTCGGTGTATGCATGGGTCCAGTCCATGCTTGGGTAGCTTTTCGTTATGAAGCTTAGGGTAGTGTCTCTCCTTTCTTTTTCGGTCTGGCAGTTTTTGTTTGCAATACCTGGTATATTTTCTACCACCTCTGGAAATATATCCTGCCTCCAAGTAGGTTTTCGTACAGTAGTGATGGGTTTTGGTGTTGTTAGTGCGTTTATGGGATCTTCGTGCATCTTTGCTTTGGCTATTTCTGCAAAGTTTCTCCGCTTTAGTTTCCCAGTTCCCAGATTGTTTAGCCTCTGGTACATTGGATGGTCCGTCAGTCTTCGGAGTTTCTCTGACTGCAGCTGGGCTCTGCAGTCTCTTCTGTCGGTCATGGATTGCAGTTTTGTAATCTTTTCAAGTTCTACAATTGGCGTTGACTTCATGCCACCTGTTATGATTCTCATGGCTTGGTTTTGAAGTTTGTTAACTTTATCGAAGTTCGCCTTCGCTGCTGTTGTCCATGCCGCGATGCCATACTCGAGAACTGGTCTCACTCTTCCAGTGTACAGTTTCTTTAGTATGCCTTCGTCTGCTCCCCAGCTTGTGCCAGCAAGTTTCCTCATGATCGCCATTCTTTCTCTGGCTTTCATTCGGTTTCTCTCAATCTGACTTTTCCATGTCATGCGCCGATCAAATGTGACTCCCAGATAGGTTGGGTTGTCGTTTGGCTGCAGGATTTTGCCATTTAGGCTTAATTTGGTACTTTGGGGTTTTAATGAGAGCGAGAATATTGTGCACGTGGTTTTCTCCTCGTTTATTTTGACCAGCCATGAGTTCGCCCACTCTTCCAGCGATGTTAGGGCCGTTTGCATCCGATTTCTTGCTATGGTGAGATTCTTTTCAGAGGTCCACATAGCCAGATCGTCTGCAAACATTGAGCTATGGACTCTTCTTGGTATATTCTCTGTAATATCGTTTATATATACCAGGAAGAGTGTGGGTGACAGTACTCCCCCTTGGGGTACTCCCTGCTCGAGTGTCACCTTTTTGCTCATCTGCCCTTGTACTTGGACTCTGGCCGTTCTTTGTTTGAGGTAGTGGTTGATCCACTTGTACATCTTCCCACAAACATCACTTCTTCTTAGCTTGACTCTAAGTCCATCCTTCCAGACTTTGTCAAATGCCTTTTCCAGATCCACCCAAACAGCTACTGTGTGTTTCTGTGCCTGGTAGGCATCTTCTATCTCCTGGGCTATGAGGATGACCTGGTCCTCAGTGGATCTGTGCTGTCTAAAGCCGGCTTGCTGTGGAATTAGTATTCGTTTTTCTTCCAGATGCCACATCAGTCTGGTGTTTATCATCCGTTCCATCAGCTTGCCGACACAGCTCAGTAGGCTTATGGGCCTGTATCCATTCGGATCTGTTTTGTCCTTTCCTGTTTTTGGTACTGGTACCAGTATTGCATCTTTCCATGCCTGGGGTACAATACCCCTTTTCCAGCTTTGGTTCAGGACTGATAGTAGTTTTTTCTTCGCTGTTTGGCCCAGCCCCATCAGCATTTCGTTTGTTATCCCGTCTTTTCCGGGAGATTTCCTTCTCTTTAGTGTTCTCATAGCCTCTTCCATTTCGCGCATTGTTAGTTTGGCCATCATGTGCTCTTCAGGAGCCGTATTTATGTTTTCGTGCCCCTTTAGCTCTTCGCTAATGTCTGTATGCTTATCTGCAGGGACCTCGATGTGGTTTGCTCTGGCATAGTGATCGACAAAGGCGTTTGCGGCTTTCTTACCTGTGATCAAGTTCTCGCCTTGCTTGATAGTAATTTGTTTATTTGACGGGGTTTCGTCGTTCATGGCTCTGACTAGCTTCCATAGCTTGTTCCCTTCTTTGTCCAGGTTTAAACTTTCCGTTTTATTTTTCCAACTTTCTCTTGCTGTTTGCTTGAGAGTGTGTTTGTACTTCGCCGCGGCGGCTTTGAGGGGGATGTTTGCCTCCACGGATTTCTCTCGTTCTGCCATGTTCCTAGCATTTGTTACTGCATCTTCCACTTTCTGTAACTCATCATTCCAGTAGGGCTTATAGTTTTTCCTAGCTCCTCTTGGGATGGTTTCAGTGGCGGCTTGCATTATTGCCTTGCTTAGGCTCTCTACCATGGGCTTCATTTTGGTGTTTCGTGTGTTGATGGTTTCACACAGCCCATCTGTCAGGATTGCAAATCTGTCCCAGTCGGCTCGTTTGTAATTCCAACGTGGGAGCGGTTTTGTTTCCTGTGGGCCTACTTCCATGTCAATGGTTAGCCTGATCGGCCTGTGGTCGCTACCTGCCAGTTGGTTTAGCACCTGGCGGTCTATTTTATAGTGTATGTCCTGTGTGGAGAAGGCCAAATCTGGAGTCGAGGTGGTATGCCATGTTCTTGAATAGAAGCTAGGGCTATCCTCCGGCCTATTGATTAGGGAGAGATTTGCATCTATCTCCCAATCTTCCACTTCGTCACCTCTACTGTCTGTGTCAGAGTATCCCCATCTCTCCGAGTGGCTGTTGAAATCTCCAACTACTATGCAGTTGGAGTCTCTGACCTCCATACTCGAGAGCGATAGGTCTCTGTTTGGTGGTCCGTACAGATTGAAAATGCGGAGTTTCGTCTCTAGAGCCATTATGTCAACTCCTACAATTTCTGCTTGTCCGGTGTGATTGACAGGTACCGCGCTACTCGGTATGCTGTTTCTGGTCAGTATCAGGACCCCTCCTTTGTGACCTTCTCTATCTAGACGGAAGGTCTGGTATCCTCTGATTGAGAATTTATGGTTATTGTTGAGGTGCGTTTCCTGGATACATGCCACGTCAATCTTACCTTCATGCAGGTGGTGTGTTAGGGAAAGTTTTTTGTTAATGACTCCCTCCGCATTCCACTGTAGTATTCTGAGGGTCTTGAAGTTTTGGCCAATAGACGTTACCCCATAGCCATGTGCCTTGACTCCACGACACATGGGTGGGTGACCACCAGTAGTCAAGGGTGGGCCCCTTCGAGGCGTGAGGCCCGGCGCTATCGCTGCCTGGCGGGTCTCCTCAGGATGAGCGCCATACGTTTTTCGAATAGGTTGTGCTGCCATCATACTGTGATTTACGTTGCACTGTTTTGTTAGGCTTGCGGCCCCGTGCATCCGATTTCAACAGGCGTTTCTGTAGGGATGCCCTCCTTAGCCTTTGGCTGTCTCCAGCCTATCTGCAAGGCAGCAGTTGTTTACGATCAGAGTTTTCTCTCCTATGGAAGTTGTCTTACCAGACTTTCGAGTCTTCACTACTCGTGTCTATAGCGTGCAATGATGATATATGAGATGGACTGGTTTACCCGGAAGAGAGGCAGTCCAGTGTGTCTGTGTCCCAGGATCGTCACGTCCTGCCAGAAACGTAGCATTTGCATGTGAGTGGGGTATCTCTTTTTCCCTTTGTTTTCTTGGCTTCTATGCAGGGATGGTACGCCTAGCATTCCCCGCCACCTGGGGTGTTGACACAGTGGGGCAGGTGTACAATGTCCGCTGGTCTGCATCTCTTCTGCGTCCAGCATGATAGTTATGGCTGATAACGTACAGAGGTAGATATCGTAGCCGGAGTGCATTTCGCCAGAGGACAAGCCTGGTAATGTCACAGAGATGTTGATCGCCTGGTGTGCGGACAACTCTCATGGTCAGTGGTTGAGTCTTGACAGTTCACAGTGTGGTGGCTGCTCTACTGTTTTCGACACCCCGACCAGGTTCTAAGTCTTTGGTTGGTGTTTTTCGCACCCCATCGCCGTATAGGGTGAGTATCAAGCAGTTGTCCGCCCGCTTTGATTTGCGGGCGGCAAGTACCTCTTACTGTGGCTCTACCTGATAGGGCTGGGGCGCAAGCCCCAGGTCCCGAGCATGTAGGAGCCTCCCATTGCAGTGGTGCTGAGATTTTGGGCGGGATTGCGGCTTACAAGGGTTCGGCCGTAATCCCCCACATGGTAGCCTCGCGCCCTTGGCTTATCAGCCTGGTACGTGAACCAAAGTGTCTGCGGCTCCTCTCGATTTGAGCTGGTTTTCCGTAGCAACGCCCTGTCATTAGTAGGGTAAAACTGACCTGTCTTCAGATCTATTTCCAGCACCCGTTCACTATTTGGTCAGACGAATTTATTGAGGGCTTTTGTTTGTCAATGACCAGGTATTTGAAATCTGCGGTTTCTGCGGAGTTAAACACGATTTCCGTAGCGTTCTTTCATTTGAGTGTTTGAGAGCTGACTTGTCGTCCGTGAGTCTAATACCAGCGTACGTTCATTATTAGACCCAAACGGCAGTGCTCCCGATTTGTCAGTTGTTCTACAGTATTGGCGTGTTCAGTCAAATTAAGCCGCAGGTTCCACACCTGGTGGTGCCCTTCCGTCAATTCCCTTAGCGAGACAATCAAGTTTCTTAAAGGGTAGCCCCAAAAATTTTCGAGGGTCCAATTCCAGCACATGTTCTCTATTAGACCCCACGAAGGTGTACTTTTTGATAGTCATTTTGCAGTATTTGCGTGGTAAGTTAACTTAGGTCTCAGGCTCCACTCCTGATAGTGCTCTTCCGTCAATTCCTTTATCAAACACTGGATGCAGACAAAACCGAGCCACAGGGGACATAACCCCAGATTTCTGGTGGTCTAAGTCCAGCACCAGTTCCATCTTAGACCCCAGAAGAGTGGTCTCGGCATGTCAATCATTTCAGTGTTGGCCGTGTTGAGTCAAATTAAGCCGCAGGCTCCACTCCTGGTGGTGCCCTTCCGTCAATTCCTTTAAGTTTCAGCTTTGCAACCATACTTCCCCCGGAACCCAAACACTTTGGTTTCCCGGAAGCTGCCCGCAGAGTCATCGAAGCAACTCCTGCGGATCGCTAGTCGGCATCGTTTATGGTCAGAACTACGACGGTATCTGATCGTCTTCGCGCCTCTGACTTTCGTTCTTGATTAATGAAAACATTCTTGACAAATGCTTTCGCAGTAGCTCGTCTTGCGGCGATCCAAGAATTTCACCTCTAACGCCGCAATACGAATGCCCCCGTTTGTCCCTGTTAATCATTACCTCCAGTTCCGAAAACCAACAAAATAGAACCGAGGTCCTATTCCATTATTCCATGCACCATTATTCAGGCAGCCGAGGCCTGCTTTGAACACTCTAATTTTTTCAAAGTAAACGCGCCGGCCACCCAGGACGCTCAGCGAAGAGCACCCGTGGGAGAGAGCCGGCAGACGGTAGGGCAGGAGACAACGGGCAGTGAACCGGCGCGAGCCGGACCGCCCGCCTGCGCCTGAGATCCAACTACGAGCTTTTTAACTGCAACAACTTTAATATACGCTATTGGAGCTGGAATTACCGCGGCTGCTGGCACCAGACTTGCCCTCCAATAGATCCTCGTTAAAGGGTTTAAAGTGTACTCATTCCAATTACGGGGCCTCGAAAGAGTCCCGTATTGTTATTTTTCGTCACTACCTCCCCGTGCCGGGAGTGGGTAAGTTGCGCGCCTGCTGCCTTCCTTGGATGTGGTAGCCGTTTCTCATGCTCCCTCTCCGGAATCGAACCCTGATTCCCCGTTACCCGTTACAAACATGGTAGGCATGTCACGTACCATCGACATTTGATAGGGCAGACATTTGAAAGATGCGTCGCCGGCACATGAGGCCATGCGATCAGCACAAAGTTATCCAGAGTCACCAGTGGGGACGCCGCAACCCCGCGAGGGGAAACGACGATTGGTTTTGAACTAATAAAAGCGCTCTTTCCGCGAGGGTCGGAGCTTGGTAAGCATGTATTAGCTCTAGAATTGCCACAGTTATCCAAGTAGGATCGTGTCATCTAAGGAACCTCGACTGATTTAATGAGCCATTCGCGGTTTCACCGTGAGACAGTGTGAACTTAGACATGCGTGGCTTAATCTTTGAGACAAGCATATGACTACTGGCAGGATCAACCAGATATCTGTCGGAGACGTACTGTGTACAGCACACACCGGTCGGCGGAGGAAGGGTGTGTAAAAAGCCTCGCTGGGACGACGGCCGCAGGGACCGACTGACGGGACGGACGGTTTGTTCCACCCGTCCCTCACTCCGTCGACCTAGGACCGCCTGACAGGGGCCTCCCACACGCACCAGACGACCGACCGACCGGGCTCGCTCGAGGAGGGATGGCAGCGCTCTGTGCAGAACGGATCCCAACGACCTCGGCGACGAATTTCACTGGGACTAGAGACACAATTTGGCCTGCCCTTCTTCTCCGTAGGGAGAACGCAGGGCCTCGAGGCAACGATTCCTGCTTTCCATTTGCCGGTCACAAGCTCTTTGCGAGAGTCGGACCACCAGCGAGACGTACTGTCGAGCTCTGCTATAAGCCTTAGATAAATCACCACGGACGGACCACGTTTCCTGATACGGACCAGACTAGCGCACCTCGGTGGAGGAGCCACTGCCACAAACCGCACCCAATTCGCACTACGGGGAAAGGCAGGCGAGCGTTTTCCGCAAGCCCGCGCTATCGCTCCGCCTGGCGGGACTGAGATCGCTTTACGAACACTGGTTGAAATTGAGTCGCCGCGGCGAGACAACTACCCCAGATTGTTATCAGTTTAATTATCAGTTGTTTGTCCTGTCTATTGAAATTATGTTCTTTATATATGCTGGCGGAAAGGTAAGTGCAAGTCATTCGTTTCTGTCTTCAAGCCAGGAACTTATTACATTTGAGGATTACACAGATGGCTGTTTTGCTTTGTCTAGCGCTAATGATCTTGTCAGTGGAGATGATTGTGGTAAAACGTAAGTATATGGACAGGATGTTCTTTCATCAGTTCCCTCATTCTTCAACTTATACATTCATGAAATCATTAATTTAATAATTCAGTTATTCATTCATAAATTGATTCATTATTTAGTGCAGTATTTTGTCATCTCATTAATTCATTGTCAAATTATTAACTTATACAAATAACTAATTCTTAAAAGCATTCATTCATTAACTCCGTCAAACTAATCATGTATATAACAATTCATCCATTCAAAAACGATTCAATTTTAACTCATTGACAACATTCACCTACTTATTCATGATCAAATTCATTCATATCCTCGTTGGTTCATCGAATTCCATACAGAGAGATCAAGAACCTCATCAGAAATAAGTATATACACTAATGGGGAATAGACATGAACATAAGCAGTAGACCAGACGCATTTCACCATCATAAAAGGAACCAACAAACTACCTTATCACGTCTGAGAACTGGGGATTGCAGACCACGAGCGTATTCGTACTAGAATACCTGTGCTGACTAAAGATCTCACACACCGATGAATGCCCACGTGAGACAGGAGGTCAGAATCCTGAACAAATTCTACAATAATGCCCACTTTGCAGTGATATGAGATGCCAGACCAGGCCAGAGGGTACAAAGCTGAGACAAAAGCTGTGGGGCAGCTGCTCTGACCTGGTGAAGACTACATACTTCATCTGGCCTGCAGATTTAGCATGACTAAAGATCCAAAATGCAAAGAAGCAGAATAATGCATTACTCTTTCATTCATTCTGTAACTCATTCAAGGTTTAATTGTTTTAGCTCCCTTATTCATTGGTTTATTCAGTCAATCGTTCCAAGTTCGACTTTTTTATGTATTTAGCAATTGATAGATCGATTGCTAAATCAATACCTGCATTCTTTTATAAACACATTCATTTTGTCAGTAAGTCAATCAGTAATTCACAAGCTTAATCAAATACTGAATTCCGTCTTTCAATCATCAACTCATTGGCTCTACGAAATAATCAGCTATCCATAAATCATCTAATTCTGTCCTCAAATCACTGATTCATTGAACATACTCACATTGTTGTGTCCGTTCATGCATTCTTCTTCTTCTTCTTCTTCTTCTTCTTCGTACGCAGTCAGGCAGTAGCCATTATTTTTTCGAAAAAAGCGGCGGTCATCCTGAGGCTGTCGTCACTGCCATAGAGCTTGTCTTGCAGTTCCACTGGTGATGGCCACATCTGCTCTCTCTGATCCTCGTATGTCGGGCAGTTCTGCAGCAGATGTTCAGCGGTCATTTTACCGGTACCGCACGGGCATTCGTCGGTACCACCTATCTTTAATTTGTTGAATAGGTGGTATCTCAGTCTATTGTGGCCAGTGCGAAGTCTGAAGACAACGACCTGCTCTCTTCTGTTCAACTGGTAATAGGCATCGTTTTTGGGTTCATGCTTTCAATTAATGACACAATAATTTATTCATCAATACACCTGCACATCATTCATCTCATTCAATAATGACTCAACTTGATGGCTGACCTTCTACGATTGGGTTCAGAGATCGTCATTCTCTTGTGGAATGCAGTTTCTACAGCTTGAGGTAGCCGGCTCATTGCTACACTCTGTACAGTCAATCCTTACTACGGAACAGGCTGCAGTCTTATTATTTTGTGCTCCGTTTTCGGTCCCCGATAACACCATTTCATAATTTCATTCATCATTAATTTAATCATTCATCGATAGAATAAGTCAGTGTTCATTCCTGATCTCAGAACAGTAATCAATTATTATTGAAACATTCATCAAATCATTCAATTGATTAATCTAATCATTTACTTGATCCTTTTCTTAGCTCATTCTAACACTCACTTGCTACTCATTTATTTTTTATCTGCTCGTTAATTCCAGTGTTTAATCATTGTCAAACAATCAATTGGCTTGAGTACCCCAGTGGGTGGAGCATGGGCTCCCAGTAAACACATGCTAAGCCGTTATTTCTTTCATCAACACCTCTAATTGGGCCCATGTCTGACCAGCTTCGGCCATATTTACGGCTAATTCCCTTCTCCAAAATGTGTCCCAGCCACTATCTACTCCTCTTACCCCTTAGGTCCAGATAAAAGACTGAGGAGCAACGCTGTGTGGGGTTCTGCGTATTGTGTGTCCCAGCCACTATCTACTCCTCTTTCCCCTTAGGTCCAGGCTAGAGACTGAGGAGCAACGCTGTATGGGGTTCTGCGTATTGTGTGTCCCAGCCACTATCTACTCCTCTTTCCCCTTAGGTCCAGATTAGAGACTGAGGAGCAACGCTGTGTGGGGTTCTCCTTATTGTGTGTCCCAGCCACTTCCACCTCCTCCACGTTACGCCCTTACACACTGAGGATTGATCTGCTTGCCCCAGACACTCTTCATTAGTAACCGTGCCATAATAGTACAATCTGAGTATTTTGAGCAAACACGATTTAATGAAAACTTATCTGGAGCCAGCGTTCACCTTGTCCCACGCTTCAGCGCCGTACAGTAACACAGTCTTCATATTTGAGTTGGAAATTCGAAGTTTTGTGGTGGACTCTATATCTTTCAAAAACTATAAATTATGTAATACAATAAAGCCATCCCGCGCCTTTTGGATGCGCACATTGATCTCTATCAACCCCACTACCCCATTACTCGCAGCCGTTCATTTATGATTTCTGTTTAATATTGTCGAATGATTCAGTTTCCTGCCAGCCAAGCTGCCATGAAAACAGCCCGTTCCTACGGAGAGCTACTAGGAAGCCGAGGGTTTTAACTAGTATGTTTTGCCTGACCCCGACTAACATGTCTGATCAGTATGTTTTGCCTGACCCCGACTAACATGTCTGATCAGTATGTTTTGCCTGACCCCGACTAACATGTCTGATCAGTATGTTTTGCCTGGCGCCGACTAACATGTCTGATCAGTATGTTTTGCCTGACCAGACGTTAGTCCTCCTTCCCTGTTTTCTAGTTAAATGTCTTCTGATCTCACTCTCTCCATTTGACTACTCTCTTGTGTAGCTTCCCTTGTTAAAGTGTATTGCCTTTTGATGTTATTTTCGCTCTCTTAATAATAACAATGTTCGCCTTGGCGTCTGAGGCCTGTTGTATCGGTCGACCCCACCATGACCAGTCGAAACGGAGCTCTGCCAGACGTCGTCTATACCGGATAGGGGAAGGAGGGGGGGGGGGAAGTGTGGGTGGGGGGAGGATGGCGGGGAAATGGGGGTGGAAGGGGAGTTGCTATCTGTTGAAGCCACGTGTTTTAGGGACGGCCTCTCCAGCGCTTCCAGCCAGCTGGCTGGATACTCTAACCACTTTGAACTGCCTTGAGAAGGATTTTGTGAGCTGGAACTTCCTGATCCAGTCGGACATGTCCAAACAGGGAAAAGCGACGACGGGAGAGGACTTCTGATACAGTTGGGAGTTAAGTCCTAGTAGAGACCTCGACATTTCGTACGAGATCGAACCAACGAATTCCAAGAATGCGCCGCTGATTACGCATATGAAAGGAATTGAGTCTTGAGATGTCCTGTTTCAGCAGAGTGCAGGTTTCGATACCATACATTAGCACTGAAACCACACACGACTGGTAAGTACACAGTTTTGAACTCATGGATAAGCTAACTTAATGCATTGCCTTTATGTTCGTTTTTTCCCTCTTGACTGTTTTTGTATTACATCTCACATTATATTATCCGATGATGATTTTCCAATTGCATTCCCTGCCTTCTCTCTTGCGAAGTTTCTCTTTTTATATTGCTAGCTAGCCATCTCGTGTTGTCTATCCTGTTTCAATAGCACACAATGAAGCTTGCAGCTTCTTACATATCAATCACTTTGCCAATGACCAAAGCAACATTATTTAATTTTTATTTGATTTTTTGTTGAATATCCTAAGGAGCTGAGGCCTGCTTCGAGTCTCTGGGATGTTTCTCTTCAGACTACCCATTCAGCAATAACGTGCGACCTGCGGTTGTTCCTCAATCGCGGGACATAATTAAACATTCAATTCTTCTTCGGGCAATATCAGGTAGTACTATTTACTCATGTTTATCTTCTTTTTCTTTCTCTTCTTCTTCTTCTTCTTCTTCTTCTTCTTCTTCTTTCTCTTCTGTTTTGTCTTTTTTTTTTCTTCGTCTTCTTCTTCTTATATTTTCTTTCTCTTCTTCTTCTTTTCTTTTTTTTCTTCTTTCTCTTCTTCTTTTTTTTCTTCTTCTTCTTCTTCTTCTACTTCTTCTTCTCTATTTTCTTCTTCATTCTTTACTTCTTCTTTTTCTTCTTCTTTTCCTTCTTTTTCTAGTTCACCGACAATTGTATTAAGTCTACACGTAAAGGCCAGTTCTATGGACAAAGTCTACTGTGGTGGGGAGTTCTTCAAGACTCTCACAAAAGTGCGTATGTGTGGGTTCATCTCCGTGGGTCAGTATTCACAACGCAGTTGCTTTAGCATGTTACAGTCTTGACAAAGGAAGGGTTCTGATACTGACACGTAACTGCATACTGAGGAGCGCGGTAGCTGTCAATCACACTGGACAAGCAGAAATTGTAGGACTCGACATAATGACACAAGAAACGAAGATCCGCATCTTCAACCTGTATGGCCCACCCAACAAAGACCTGTCGCTCTCGAGTATGGAATTCAATGACTCCAACTGCCTAGTAGTTGGAGACTTCAACAGCCACTCGGAGAGATGGGGATATTCGGACACAGACAACAGAGGTGATGAAGTGGAAGACTGGGAGATAGACACAGATCTCAATCTTATCAATAGGCCGGAGGACAGCCCTATCTTTTATTCTAGAACATGGCATACCACCTCTACTCCAGACTTGGCCTTTTCCTCGGTGGATATTCACCACATAATAGACCGCCAGGTGCTAAACCAATTGACAGGTAGCGACCACAGGCCAATTAGGCTAGAAATTGATATGTAAGTAGGCCCACAGGAAATAAAAGCGTTCCCACGTTGTAACTATAAACGAACCGACTGGGACAGATTTGCAATTCTGACAGAAGGCTATGTGAAACCATCAACACACGGAATAACAATATGAAACCTATGGTCAAAAACCTAAGCAAAGCAATAATGCAAGCAGCCATCGAAACCATCCCAAGAGGGGCAAGGAAAAAATACAAGCCATATTGGAATGATGAATTGCAGAAAGCGGAAGACGAAGTCTCAAATGCTGGGAACATGGCAGAGAGAGAACAATCTATGGAGGCAAATATCGCCCTGAAGGCTATCACGGCGAAATACAAAAGATCATTAAACCAAATAACAAGAGACAGCTGGAAAAATAAAACAGAAAGCCTCAATTTAGATAAAGAAGGGAACAAACTATGGAAGTTAGAGCCATGAATGACGAAACATCATCAAGTAAACAAATTACCATCAAGCAGGACGACAACATGCTTACTGGAAAAAAAAGCAGCAAACGCCTTTATAGAACATTATGCCAGAGCAAATCACATTGATGTCCCTACAGACAGGCACACAGACATTAGTGAAGAACAAAAGAGCCACGACAACATCAATATGGCACCAGAGGAGCACATGATGGCAAAACTAACAATGAATGAAATGGAAGAGGCCATGAGAACTTTAAAGAAAAAGAAATCGCCCGGAAAAGATGGGGTAACATACGAAATGCTGATGGGGTTGGGCCAAACAGCAAAGAGGAAGTTACTATCAGTCCTGAACCAAAGCTAAAAAAGGGGAATTGTACCTCAGGCATGGAAAGACGCTGTACTTATACCAGTACCAAAGAAAAAACAAGATCAAATAGATCCAAATGGTTACAGGCCTATCAGTCTACTGAGATGTGTAGGAAAACTGATGGAACGTATGATAAACACCAGACTGATGTGGCATCTGGAAGAAAAACACATACTAATTCCACAGCAAGCAGGCTTTAGACAGCACAGATCCTTCTTCTTCTTCGTACGCAGTCAGACAGTAACCATTATTTTTTAGAAAAAAGCGGCGGTCATCCTGAGGCTGTCGCCACTACCATAGAGCTTGTCTTGCAGTTCCACTGGTGATGGCCACATCTGCTCTCTCTGATCCTCGTATGTCGGGCAGTTCTGCAGCAGATGTTCAGCGGTCATTTTACCGGTACCGCACGGGCATTCGTCGGTACCACCTATCTTCAATTTGTTGAATAGGTGGTACCTCAGTCTATTGTGGCCAGTGCGAAGTCTGAAGACAACGACCTGCTCTCTTCTGTTCAACTGGTAATAGGCATCGTTTTTGGTGTAACCAGTATGTTCGGTTTCCCATTTGGTCATGTATCTGGCTTTGATAAGCCGTTTTGACTCTTCGTACGTCATACTAGTATCTGTTTGTGGTAGTCTTGCACCTTCTTTTGCCAGTCTGTCTGCCTCCTCGTGGCCTTGGATGTTGCAGTGTGATGGGACCCACTGTACCACTACCCTTTTTGGTGCGGACTGCTGGCACAGTTTGCAGAGTGCTGCTCTTAAGTCATTAAGCTCAGTGTTTTTCTGGCTTTTTAGCGCTGTGACTACGGCGAGAGCATCTGTAAGCAGGACTATATGGCTTTCATTTTCATTGTGTGTCACCATTTCTTCCACTGCCGCCCTCAGTGCCTCTGCCTCCGCTCTGAAATTGCTTGTGTACTTACCAGTAGCGATTGACAGTGTTATTTGTCTGCCATTTGGTAGACTCAGGAATACCTCTGCCCCTCCGTTCTGTGTAGTGTTTGTTACAGAACCGTCGGTGTATGCATGTGTCCAGTCCATGCTTGGGTAGCTTTTCGATATGAAGCTTAGGGTAGTATCTCTCCTTTCTTTTTCAGTCTCTCCTTTGTTTCCAATACCTGGTATATTTTCTACCACCTCTGGAAATATATCCTGCCTCCAGGTAGGTTTTCGTACAGTAGTGATGGGTTTTGGTGTTGTTAGTGCGTTTATGGGATCTTCGTGCATCTTTGCTTTGGCTATTTCTGCAAAGTTTCTCCGCTTTAGTTTCCCATTTCCCAAATTGTTTAGTATCTGGTGCATTGGATGGTCAGTCAGTCTTCGGAGTTTCTCTGACTGCAGCTGGGCTCTGCAGTCTCTTCTATCGGTCATGGATTGCAGTTTTGCAGCACAGATCCACTGAGGACCAGATCACTCTCATAGCCCAGTTAATAGATGATGCTTACCAGGAGAAAAAACACACAGTAGCGGTTTGGGTGGATTTAGAGAAGGCATTTGACAAGGTGTGGATAAAGGGACTTAGTCGAGCTATGAAGAAGTGAAGTTTGTGGGAAAATGTACAGATGGATCAGCCACTACCTCGAAAACAAAACATCCATAGTTCAAGTACAAGGGCAGATGAGCAAAAAGGTGACAGAGCAGGGAGTACCCCAAGGGGGAGTACTGTCACCCACACTCTTCCTGGTGTATATAAACAACATCACAGAAAATCTACCAAGAAGAGTCCACAGCTCAATGTTTGCAGACGATCTGGCTATGTGGACCTCTGAAAAAAAATCTCACCATAGCAAGCAATCGGATGCAGCAGGCCCTAACATCGTTGGAGGAGTGGGCGAACTCATGGCCGGTCAAAATAAATGAGGAAAAAACAACATCTACGATATTCTCGCTTTCAAACAAACCCCAGAACTCCAAAATAAGTCTTAACGGCAAATATCTGCGGCCAAACGACAACCCAAAACTACCTGGGAGTCACATTTGATCGGCGCATGACATGGAAAAGTCAGATCGAGAGAAACCGAATGAAAGCAAGACAAAGAATGGCAATCATGAGGAAACTTGACGGCACAAGCTGGGTAACAGACGAAACTGTACACTGGAAGAGTGAGACCAGTTCTCGAGTATGGCATTGCGGCATGGACAACGGCAGCAAAGGCGAACTTCGATAAAGTTAGCAAACTTCAAAACCAAGCCATGAGAGTTATAACAGGAGGCATGAAGTCAACGCCAATTGTAGAACTGGAAAAGATTAGAAATCTGCAATCCATGACCGACAGAAGAGACTGCAGAACCCAGCAGCAAGCAGAGAAACTCAGAAGACTGACAGACCACCCAATGCATCAGATACTAAATAGATTTGGAAATGGGAAACTAAAGCGGAGAAACTTTGCAGAAATAGCCAAAGCAAATATGAGCGAAGACCCTATGAACACATTAACACCAAAGCCCATCCCTAATGTACGCAAACCTACCTGGAAGCAGCATATCATTCCGGAGGTGGTAGAAAATATACCAGGTATTTGAAACAAGAACAGCCAGACTGAAAAAAGAAAGAAGAGACATAACCCTTAGGTACATAACGAAAAACTACCCAATCATGGACTGGACCCATGCATACACCGACGGGTCTGTAACAAACACAACACAGAACGGAGGGGCAGAGGTATTCCTGAGTCTACCAAATGGTAAAAAATAACACTGTCAGTGGGAACTGGAAAATACTCATGCAATTTCAGAGCGAAGGCAGAGGACTGAGGGCGGCAGCAGAAGCAATGCTGACAGGCAAAAGAAATGAAAGGCAGATAGTCCTGTTTAAAGATGCCTGGCCGTAGTCACAGCACTAAAAAGCCAGAAAAATAATTAACTAAATGATTTAAGAGCAGTACTCTGTCAACTATGCCAGCAGCCCGCACCAAAAAGAGTAGTGGTACCGTGGGTTCCATCCCACTGTAACATCCAAGGCAACGAGGAGGAAAACAGACTGGCAATAGAACGTGCTAGACTACCACAACCATATTCTAGTGTGACCTACGAAGAGTCCAAAATGCCTATTAGAGCCAGATACATGGCCAAATGGAAAACAGAACATACTGGCTACACAAAAAACGATGCTTATTACCAGTTGGACATAAGAGAGCAGGTCATGGTCTTAAGACTCTGCACAGGCCACAACAGACTAAGGTACCACCTTTTTAATAGACTGAAGATAGGTGGCACAGACGAATGCACTTGTGGCACCGGGAAAATGGCCGCTGAACATCTGCTGCAAAACTGCCCAACATACGAGGACCAGAGAAAGCACATGTGGCCATCACCAGTGGCAAACACTAGACAGGCTCTATGGCAGTGTCGACAGCCTCAGGATGACCGGTGCTTTTTTCGAAAAAATACATGTTGACGTTTGATAGCGTACGAAGAAGAAGAAGAAGAAGAATAATAAACAGCATTACTATTCTTCACAATCTGATTCTCAATTTGCGTTACAATACTCGACGATATTCCATAGATCCCCCCCCCCCCCCCCCCCCCCCCAACAATGGCGGCATTCCCCGGTAGAATAAATTTCTTTCTTTATTTCATTTCTCAATTTTGTGCATCGGTTGAAGTTAAAGTGAGCTAAACTGCGAGAACTGTTACCGGTAAAAGTCTCACTGGTAAGCTTCATAGGCTATACAGTGGTGAATGCTTGGAATGTATTGCCATATGAAGTAGTTTTAGGCTGGAACAATTAATGCATTTAAGAATAGATTGGATGCACATAGCTTTTAGAGCTAGGAAATGTAAATGAAACTGGTTGTTTACAGACTCTGCATAGTTTTCTAAACCAGTATACAGACGTAGTCTACTAAACCAGTACACATATATAGTCTTCCAAACCAGTATAAAGTTTCCGTCTTCTAAACCAGTATAAAGACATAATCGTCTAAACCAGTATAAAGAGGTAGTCTTCTCAACCCGTATAAAGACGTTAACTTAGTTACATATTGTACATTAAATGGAGAGTATTTCTCTTTAGCCCCAAAAAGAAAGGTGTTCTCGAACATTGACCCCCTTTGATAAAAAGTCACCGCACGCTGCTGCCCATTAGTGATCATTCTTATTCAGCAAATGATGTTAACTTTAGATACAAATTGTTCCTGTAACTCAACGGTTGTGTCATGTTCTGATGCTCATCGCAGGCCGTGATGGCGACTATGTCAAGACAGGTTTTTGTTAATCGTCTAAGGGAAAGTTGTTAGCCATTTGTGTTCTATGGTCTCCCTTGTCAAGTGAATGTCACGTACCCCTTCTCGAAATTATGTTTTTAAATAGATAAAATACAAATAGCAAAGAACCAGTTATATAGAAATAGTTAGCAAAACAAACACAAAATTACATGTGATAAATGTGTCTTTCTTAACAATTTCAATAGAAACACAATACATTTAAAATAGAAGAAAGTTAATTACATTATTGTTTGAATGAACGTGCTGCGTATATATGCAGAACAATCTGCAACCTGAACTAACAAGACCGTCGCCGCTGGGACTGGGAAGCCTTCTCGTTCATTAAAACGGTCCAAAATCACTGGAGGACAAATTGAGAGTGATCCACGGCCTCTCTTGAGAGACGCTTGGTCGGAATCACTCTCCGTAACCAAGGCATGCAAAATTACTACAATTTGGACATAACGATGATTGTCTCTGATACGGTATTGTGTGCAGACAAGGCAAACTATAGATGGGCAGGTCACATGTTGAGACAAAACGATGGTCGATGGAGCACAGCGACAGTTGTCTGGTACCCCTTAAGTAAAAAAAAAGAGACCCCGGGGAAAACATCCATTGCGTTGGTCAAGCTTTCCTGCTGTCCGCAACATCCGAGATGTCTTTAGTAGAATGCTTACCAACCACTGGACTTCCGTGACCCAAGGCAAGGTCCGCTGGAAACGGAAAAGGAAGCCCGAAGCAAGGTTGAGGAACGGGTCACAAAGATAAAGAAATGCTGACAGCGTGAAGGCTTGTTGTTTCCCTTTCTCGAAGAGAATTCAACTGTTGTGTTGTACAAACCACACGTTTGCCATGTTAGACATCTAATCGGGTTCGATATGTTTTTCTTTTTTGCTACAAATGTCGAAAATCCATATATTTGCAAAGATATATTGTTGGAAATAGAATGAAAACTTGCATAGCTCGCTTTACAAGATAAGGCTAGTTTACTAACTGCATTGTAGATAGTCTGTTCACACCAGGACTGTGTCCACGTGCGATCTAGCCCGGTGGGTCTTCTTCTTCTTCTGCGTTCGTCTTCAGACCTCAACTTCAATGATTTTAACGAAGGCAGCAGTCGACTCAAGGCTCTGAACGCTTCCGTACAGCTTCTCGTGGAAGGACACTGGCTGTTGCCAATTGTTACTTCTTTTGTCGGTATACAGCGGACATGACTGCAAAATATATTATGCCTTCTGGGGGCTGTGCACAGGCACAAATGTATGTAGTGCCAATCTTGAACTTGTTGTACAGATGGCATCTGAGTCTTTTGTGACCTGTGCGTAGCCGGAAAATGATCACCTGGTCTCGCCTGGAGAGTTGATGGTAGTTATCGTTTTCTATGTGGCCAGAGTGATCCTATTTTCCATTTTGCACTGTACGTTGTCCTGATGAATGCTTTAGTTTCATTGTATGTGATTTCTGTATCACTCTGCTGCAGCATTCCTCGCTCTCTGGCGAGCCTGTCCGCCTTCCCGTTGCCTGGAATGTCGCAATGGGCTGGTGTCCATTGGACTGCTTTTTTTTTAAGCACTGGGACATGCGTTCGAGTGAGTCTGCCAAATCACCGAGTTTATTTTTGTTCTGGCTCTTGAGGGCCATTACACTGCTAGGGCGTCTGTGAAAATGACCAATTGCTTTGCTGTAAAATAGTTTGACCACATCAAACGCCATACTGACCTAGAAAGAACGATACAGTAGGGTTTTGTGCTTGGAAAGCGGGGCTGAAGCAGACCGAGGAAAAGATGGACACACGACATCACGGAGGGCCTGACGATGACAACGGTAGAGGCGATACTTCTCGCTAGAGATCGAGTTACAGATCGGCTGTTGTGAAAGTGATTTTCTGCAAATGACATGCAACATGATGATGATGATGATGTTGATGATGATGATAATGATGATGATAATGATGAAAGTGAGCGATTTTTTGTGCTATGTAACAATGCTTGTTATGTTATACACAAATATATGTGACTTTATTGTTGACGTAGATCTAGCAAATACTATTTTCATTTATAAACATCATTGCATAATTTCAGAAGTGCCGGTTATGCTAGCAATCAGCTAGAGGTTAGTGATATTTAAGATATTATCTGTGGGGAACTGAGACGCTAGTCCGGTCAAGCACAACATATTGTCCAGGACGTTGCGTCAGGGTCAATCACAATGTTGTTCGTCCATCACGAACCTTTACTTTTTGCACCCAGCCAGTCCATCCAGTCGAGTATTCTGTAAATCCGGGTTGTGGATGGGTGGGAAGATGGGAACTGCATAATCGCAGTCAGTTAAAGCAGAGAAAGTTTGCTTCGCGAGACGGTGATCATGATTGTCAGCAAATTCATGTACCTCATCCGCTTTATTGCTCAGCAAGGTGTCCCGCAACTGACGCAGCTTTTTGACTGTAGCTTAGCTTGTCAGCGGACCTACGCTCTTTGCTCGCCGGTCGTCACAGGACTCGACTGTGTTAGTACTGGATAGATGAAAAGAGAATGATTTGCGCGATGAATTTCGTTTAAGTGAGAAAGGGTTGCGCAGTTTTGTCGACCACACTCTCTCGCTCGAGTCCTTCTTCTTCTTCTTCTTCTTCGTACGCAGTCAGACAGTAACCCTTATTTTTTCGAAAAAAAAGCGGTCATCCTGAGGCTGTCGCCACTGCCATAGAGCTTGTCTTGCAGTTCCACTGGTGATGGCCACATCTGCTCTCTCTGATCCTCGTATGTCGGGCAGTTCTGCAGCAGATGTTCAGCGGTCATTTTACCAGTACCGCACGGGCATTCGTCGGTACCACCTATCTTCAATTTGTTGAATAGGTGGTACCTCAGTCTATTGTGGCCAGTGCGAAGTCTGAAGACAACGACCTGCTCTCTTCGGTTCAATTGGTAATAGGCATCGTTTTTGGTGTAACCAGTATGTTCGGTTTCCCATTTGGTCATGTATCTGGCTTTGATAAGCCGTTTTGACTCTTCGTACGTCATACTAGTATCTATTTGTGGTAGTCTTGCACCTTCTTTTGCCAGTCTGTCTGCCTCCTCGTTGCCTTGGATGTTGCAGTGTGATGGGACCCACTGTACCACTACCCTTTTTGGTGCGGACTGCTGGCACAGTTTGCAGAGTGCTGCTCTTAGGTCATTAAGCTCAGTGTTTTTCTGGCTTTTTAGCGCTGTGACTACGGCGAGAGCATCTGTAAGCAGGACTATATGGCTTTCATTTTCATTGTGTGTCACCATTTCTTCCATTGCCGCCCTCAGTGCCTCTGCCTCCGCTCTGAAATTGCTTGTGTACTTACCAGTAGCGAATGACAGTGTTATTTGTCTGCCATTTGGTAGGTTCAGGAATGCTCCTGCCCCTCCGTTCTGTGTAGTGTTTGTTACAGAACCGTCAGTGTATGCATGGGTCCAGTCCATGCTTGGCTAGCTTTTCGATATGAAGCCTAGGGTAGTATCTCTCCTTTCTTTTTCAGTCTGGCAGTTTTTGTTTCCAATACCTGGTATATTTTCTACCACCTCTGGAAATATATCCTGCATCCAGGTAGGTTTTCGTACAGTAGTGATGGGTTTTGGTGTTGTTAGTGCGTTTATGGGATCTTCGTGCATCTTTGCTTTAGCTATTTCTGCAAAGTTTCTCCGCTTTAGTTTCCCATTTCCCAAATTGTTTAGTCTCTGGTGCATTGGATGGTCAGTCAGTCTTCGGAGTTTCTCTGACTGCAGCTGGGCTCTGCAGTCTCTTCTATCGGTCATGGATTGCAGTTTTGTAATCTTTTAAAGTTCTACAATTGGCGTTGACTTCATGCCTCCTGTTTTAACTCTCATGGCTTGGTTTTGAAGTTTGCTAACTTTATCGAAGTTCGCCTTTGCTGCTGTTGTCCATGCCGCAATGCCATACTCGAGAACTGGCCTCACTCTTCCAGTGTACAGTTTCTTTAGTATGCCTTCGTCTGCTCCCCAGCTTGTGCCAGCAAGTTTCTTCATGATTGCCATTCTTTCTCTGGCTCTCATTCGGTTTCTCGCGATCTGACTTTTCCATGTCATGCGCCGATCAAATGTGACTCCCAGATAGGTTGGGTTGTCGTTTGGCTGCAGGAATTTGCCATTTAGACTTAATTTGGTATTTTGGGGTTTTATTGAAAGTGAGAATATTGTGCATGTGGTTTTCTCCTCGTTTATTTTGACCAGCTATGAGTTCGCCCACTCTTCCAGCGATGTTAGGGCCTGCTGCATCCGATTTCTTGCCATGGTGAGATTCTTTTCAGAAGTCCACATAGCCAGATCGTCTGCAAACATTGAGCTATGGACTCTCCTTGGTATATTCTCTGTAATGTCGTTTATATATACCAGGAAGAGTGTGGGTGACAGTACTCCCCCTTGGGGTACTCCCTGCTCGAGTGTCACCTTTTTTCTCATCTGCCCTTGTACTTGGACTCTGGCCGTTCTTTGTTTGAGGTAGTGGTTGATACACTTGTACATTTTCCAACAAACATCACTTCTTCTTAGCTTGACTCTAAGTCCGTCTTTCCAGACTTTGTCAAATGCCTTTTCCAGATCCACCCAAACAGCTACTGTGTGTTTCTGTGCTTGGTAGGCATCTTCTATTTCCTGGGTTATGAGAAAGACCTGGTCCTCAGTGGATCTGTGCTGTCTAAAGCCGGCTTGCTGTGGAATTAGTATTCGTTTTTCTTCCAGATGCCACATCAGTCTGGTGGTTATCATACGTTCCATCAGCTTGCCGACACAGCTCAGTAGGCTGATGGGCCTGTATCCATTTGGATCTGTTTTGTCCCTTGCTGTTTTTGGTACTGGTACCAGTAATGCGTCTTTCCATGCCTGGGGTACAATTCGCTCGAGTCCAACTTTAACCAGTGGCAAGACAAGTCAGGAAGACTGGATATGAGCTCGGGTGCAGTGGTTGACCACGGATGCTCAAGCGCCTGGCCGTGTTCTGTGCGGTCCACACCGATCAGCACATTTGCATTCCGTTCTCTGGACAACATTCTGTTACGTAAGCCTTATCAGGGCTTGGTAGTGCAAGATTGAGAACGAACGACCCTAAGGCAGCAAGCTATATAATACAAAAACATAATGCGATACTGGAGAAAACACTAAAAAGCTATATTTCTTTTTTTTGCCTCGTTGACCGTAGTTCCTAAGAGGCAGTATATTGTTCTGTGTTTTGCACTTTACAGCCTGGTTAAACCTAATTCAGCACGAAATTTAATAGGTGTACGACCCTGTCAGATCAGGAATCTGAACACAGACATGTTTTGTTTGTGAGCCATCGAGACTTCGCAACCACGTATGAACACTTCTATAAAAGCTTAACACATGCAATTCAAATTCATATCTTTTCTATCGTTATCGCTGCTTGTTTCAAATCTATCAATAACATGACCTCCCATAGTGTATCCGAGGACCTTACTGAGAATGGTAGAATATTACCGCCACAGAATACTGTCACAGTAGGTCATAGGTCAAACAATTTTAAGGTGAGCGATGTATGTATTTCTTCTGAGTGGCCAAAACATTCATTGCATGTTGAACACGAGGACTAAGAGTTGTCCATGGATGTGGCAATCTCAAAATGTACAAATTATCGCTACCGTACTGCAAATAACTAGAAAAAGTCTTTCCTAAAAGGTGGTTAAGTCAAATACAATGCTGGACCTGTGCTTTAACAAAAAGAGATGAGTGATCTTGATTTAACTTAACTTAACGTCTTTATACTGGTTTAGAAGACTCTGCAGAGTCTGTACACAACCAGTTTCATTTACATTTCCTTGCTCAATAAGCTATGCGCCTCCAATTTATTCTTAAATGCATCAACTGCCCCTGCTTCCATCACTTCCTGTGGAAATGCATTCCAAGCATTCACCCCTCTCTGACTAAAGAAATATTTCCAAATATCCAATCTTGACCTTTCTTTATTTAATTTGAAACTATGCCTTTTTGTTTTGATTTTATTGATTGAACTCCATGCATGTATTAAAAGGCGTGACTAAAGAGAGTTGTGCATGAGGATAGCAACCTCATCATGCAAGTAAACTGTTACATAAACTCCTACTGCAAGATCATGCAAAGCTTTTTGCTGAAGTCATCTTGATGGAGGTTGACTGTACTTGTACTGATGTGCTTCGGCTGGCGCGAAAAATGTCAAGAAAAGAGATCTTCCTTGTTCGTCTCGAGACCTCGAATTCAATTACTCGAAACGAAGGCAGCAGTTGACTTGAGGGTTTGAGCACTTCTGTACAGCTACTCGTGGAAGGACACTGGTTGTTGCTAAATGCTACTTCTTGTCGGTATACGATGGGCAGGACTGCAAAATTTGTTCTGATGTCATGGGGGATGTGCCGAGAAGATAGATGGCCAGCTAGAGTCGTTGCCTTGTGTTTTAAGTCAAGTCAGGTAATCCTCATACTCAACCATTGTCTTTCGTGTTGATCGTCCATGGCAACGGTTGATGAGTCTCGGGCTGCGTGAAAGAAGACGGAGTAGAATCGAAATGTCTCAGCCAGGTGTTCCGCGGGAGACTCCATTAGTGGTGAGGTCTTGTATTTCGTATAGTGTAAAGTGCAGAATCTGCAACAAAAGAAATATTATTTGTAAGATTCTGTGTTTACTTTAATCTTAGTCTTAGTAGACCTGTAATTCTACAGGGGAAGATGACCCTGCGGAGGTCCCAGCTGTGGTGTGAGCTGGATAAAGGAGGGATGAGGATTTCCTGCTTAGCGTGTTAGGCTCGAGCAGCTTATTACTCCGCTGTGTTAAGACAAGTGCAAAGAAGTTTGGTTAATAGATCTGCGAGTCCATCTTAAAAGACTCAAACACTAGACCAACTTGACCCACAGCCTGTTAGGCGCCATCTATGCTGCTCTTAACAAACCAACTAAGCATGGTCAGTGTTGTGCCATGTCACACTTTAGTCGCCTCTTATAACATGCTCTATGTAGGGCAGTGGTGCTATTCTTGTCATTGCCATACCCAAAGATCCAGAATCATTCGGGATGTTTACTGTAGTACGCCGCCCATTCAGTGGGTTAGAGGACATATGTTGCTTATACAGAGAATACTAGTTGTTTTTGCTTGTGAATGCACATATCGACAAAGGGATATGCTAGACCTATAAAAGAATGTTGCACATAGTTGACATAGCGACAAAGGGGCATTTTGCTACTCAGATATTAAGCTCGCAATATCACTAGACCTATAAACGAATAATGCGAATCACAATGTAAACATGCAATTCCCTAGTAGTGGATCCAACGGGAAGCTTCGACTGGTTCATTTCTTCGTCTTCTTTTTCGTTCGTCTTCAGACATCAACTTCAATGACTCTAACGAAGTCATCAGTCGACTCAAGGCGCTCTACGCTTCCGTACAGATTCTCGTGGAAGGACACTGGCTGTTGCCAAATACTACTTTTTTTGTCGGTATACTGTGGACATGACTGCAAAATATGTTCTGCCTTCATGGGGGCTGTGCCGCAGGCACGAAAGTCTGTAGTACCAATCTTGAACTTGTTGTACAGATGACATCTCAGACTGTTGTGACCTGTGCGTAGCCGGAGAATGATCATCTATGTGGCCAGGGTATCATTTTTTTCCATTTTGCACAGTACGTTGCCCTGATGAATGCTTTAGTCTCATTGTATGTAATTTCTGTATCTAACGTAGGTTAGGTTCTTGATTTTGTTCCATAGCGGTATTTTAACCATTCCCATCTATTTTTTATACTCCACAGGCGATAAGAGAGAGACTGGAACATGAGGGAACTACGTTTTGAACTCTCCCAGTTTTACTACTATAATTGCTCAGCAATTTATATAATGTACAGACCGACACTATGCATTAATGTCTGAAATAGTATCTTACTATCCACATGTTAACAAACTGACCCTAGACATTACAGTTCTAACTAGTATCTTACTATCCATATTTTAATAAACTCACCCAAGGCATTACTTACAGTCCTAGCTAGTATCTTACTATGCTACATCAAGTTTTAATGTCCTATATATAGTATCTTACTATCCACAGACTATCATACCAGCATTACATTTTGATGTCCTACACAGTATCTACCTAAGCACATGGTAACAGTCTTTTATATAATACCTTACTATATGAATATTAACATACAGACAATAAACAGTATTGTCCTACAAAGTATTGCACTATCCCCATTAAACAGATGTTTACCGACTCGAAACTTTACAGTCTTATATTGTAATTTGCTATCTATATATTAACAGACCGATACCAAGTTTTATTGTTCTTCAAAGTATTGTACAATCCCAATGGCATCAGACTGACAGAGAGCTTGAATGTCTTACACAGGATCTTACAATCTACATATTAAGAAACCAACTCTAGATTGAATGCACTGCACAGCATCCACTATCCAGATGTTAGACTTACCCAAAACATTGATGTCCTACATAGTTCCTTAGTGCCACCATGTTAACAGGCCAACACAGAGCTTGAATGTCTAACAGAGTATCTTACTTTCCACATGTCAATAGGCCAAGACAGAGCTTTAATGTGCTACAGAGTATCTTACTACCCACATGTTAACAGGCCAACACAGCTTTAATGTCCTACAGAGTATTTTAATATCCATATGTTAACAGGCCAACATAGAGCTTGAATGTCCTACAGAGTATTTTACTATCCACATGTCAACAGGCAAACATATAGCTTGAATGTCCTATAGAGTATCTTACTATCCACATGTCAACAGGCCAACACAGAGCTTGAATGTCCTACAGAGTATCTTACTATTCACATTTCAACTGGCCAACACAGAGCTTGAATGACGTACATAATATCTTACTATCCACATGTTAACAGGCAGACACCATGCTTTACTGTTAAAAATAATATCTTACTATCCACGTGTTAACAAACCGACAGTAAGTTTTAATGTCCTACACAATATCTTACTTCTTCTTCTTCTTCAACATATTCACGTTGATGTCTGACAGCATACTTCGAAGAAGATATCTTACTGTACCCATGTCATCAGCCCGACTCTGAGCTTTGCTATCCTACATGATATTGTACTATCCACATGTTTTACTGTCATTCATAGCATTTTACAGTCTCCATGTCAATAGACCAACACCAAGCTGTAATGTCCTAATATAAAATCTTTCTTTCTAAATGTTAGCAGACCTAATATCAAGCTGTAATGTACTACATAAAATCTTACTATCTAAATGTTAACAGACCGATGCTATTCGCTAATATCCTACGTATTATCTTACTGTCACCATGGGGACGGTGTGGCCTAGTGGTTAAGTGGCATGGCTCAAAACCCAAAGGTGCTGGGTTCAATCCCCAAAATCACAGCGCCGTTACCCCGGGGAAGCATGTCCTGCATAGCATCTTACAATCCCCATGTTAACAAACCTACCTAAAAGCATTAGTGTCCTACATAATATCTTACTGACCCCACTTTAACAGATCTAAACTGAGCTTGACGGTCCTATAAAGTATCTCACTGACGCCACTTTAACAGACCAACTCTGATTTTTAATCTCCTACATAGTATCTTAGTATCAGCATGACAAAAGATGAAGGCTAACACTGAGCTTTAAGGTCCTATGTAGTATCTTACTGTCTGTATATTAACAGATGGACACCAAGATAATTGTCCTGTAAAGTATCATACTATCCCTATCTTAGCAGGCCGACAACAAGCTGTAATGTCCTACATAGTACATTACTAATTTACATGTTAATAGCTGAAAACCGAGCTTTTGGCATAGATGACGTACATAGTATCTAACTATACAACTGTTAGCAGACAGACACTGAGTTTAATTGTCCTATGTAGCATTAAACTGTTTGAATGTTTACAAACCATTCCCATTTGTTAATGTCCTACATGTAATCTTACTGTCCAGAAGTTAACATACTAACACAGAGCTTAAATGACCTACTTTTTATCTTTCTGTCCCAAAGATAGCAGTCTGACACAAATCTTTAATGTCTTACCTATTGTTTTACTATCCACACATTATAACAGAATGAAAGCAAGCTTCACTTTTCTACATAACATCAAACTATCCACTTCTTAACACACAGACAGTGAACTTTCATGTCCTACTTATTTTCTTAATATCCACATGTTAATATACATCAACTGAGAAATAATGTTGTATATATTTTCTATCCACATGAAAACAGACCAACCTCATGAATAGGTGTCCTACATAGTATATTTTTTCCCCCAGATAAACAGACCATAACTGAGCAGTAATGTCCTACATAGTATCTTACTCTCCGCTTGTTAACAGACCAACACCGATCTGTAATGTCCTACATAGTATCTTACTCTCCACTTGTTAACAGACCAACACCGATCTGTAATGTCCTTTATAGTATCTTACTATCCCCAGGTCAAAATACCAACACAGAGCAGTAATGTCCTACATAGTATCTTACTATCCGCATGTTAACAGAATGACAGCTAGCATTACTTTACCTCATAGTATTGTACTATCCACTTGTTAGCAAACGAACAGTGAGCTTTCATGTCCTACATATGTTCTTAATATTCAAATGTTAACGCATAACAACCAAGATGTAAAGTTGTATATATTATCTTTCCCCTTGATAAAACATCAACACTGAGCTGTAATGTCATACATAATATCTTACTAATCATCATGTTTACAGACTAACACAGAGAACACGTGTCCTACAGACTGTCTTACAGTTCACATGTATTAACAGACCAACACTGAGAACACGTGTCCTACACAATATCTTACAGTTCACATGTATTAACAGACCAACACTGAGCTTTTCTGTCCTATACAGTGTGTTACCTTCCATTTGTTAACAAACAGACACAAAGAATAAATGTCCTAAACAGCATCCTGCTGTCACCATGTCAATAGACCAACAACGAGCTGTAATGTTCTAAATAAATTTTTACTATCAATACATTAACAAACCCACACTGAGCCTTATCGCCAAAATAAAAGTATCTTCCTTTCCATCCAAAAAGAGATGCAATAGACTTAATTATTTTATCTGACTATCACAGTGCAAACAGAATGACACCGTGGTTCAATGTCCTTTATATTATCTTGATATTCACAGGACAAAAGAAGTAGACCGACAACAAACTCTACTGTCCCACATAGTATCTTACTTTCCACCTCTCAACAAACTGACCATGTCCGTTAATGTTGTACATATTATACTACTAATCACATGTTAATAGATCCACACTGTGCTTCAATGCCCTACATTTTATCTTTGAATCCCCATGCCAGAAGAACACTTAGCTTTACTGTTATAGATACTATCTTACCATCCACATGTTAACAGACCAGCACTGAGATTTGATACCCTACATATTATCTTACCACCCACATGTTAACATACCAGCACCAAGATTTGCTACCCTAAATATTATCTTACCATTCACATGTTAACAGACCAGAACCGAGATTTGATACCCTACATATTATCTTACCCTCCACATGTTAACAGACCAGCACCAAGATTTGATACCCTAAATATTATCTTAAATCCATTTGATAACTGACCAATACTGAGATTGGATACCTTACATATTACTTTACTATCCACATGGCAACAGATGTAGACCGCCATGTAATTTTACAGTCTTACGTGTACCTACAATCCATAAATTAACAGACCAACACCAAAATGTGTGTTCTACATAGCATTTTACTTTCACCGTGTTTTAGTGAAATGAGATACCAAAGGATGCAGAGCTGAGGTAAAAGCTATGGTGCAGCCACTATTTCCTGGTAAAGATTACGGACTGCATCATGATTACTGGCTTGCAGATATAACATGACCAAAGGATCCTGAACGCAAAGAGGAATACATAATATTTGCACGCTAGAGGACTAAAATTGAATTTTAATGTCCTACATATTATCTCTTTATCTACATATTAACAGATAGACACTAAGATTTAATGGTGTACATATTATCTTACTATCCACATGTTAGGAGTCAGATACTGAGCTTTAATCTCTTACATAAGGTCTTACTATTTACAAATCAACAGATGCAAACCAACTTGGAGATTTACTGTCTTGAAAATATCTTACTATCCACATGTTAGTAGACTAACACTCAGCTTTAATGTCCTACATAGTATCTCACTATCATCATATTAGCAGACTGACACCAAGCTTTAATCTTCTACATGATATTTTACTATTCACATGTTAGCACACCAATAGCAAGCTTGTTAGTAGTCTAACGCAGAGCTTTGATGTCCTACATAGTGTCTCACTATCAACATATTAGCAGATTGACACCAATCTTTAATCTTCTACATGATATTTTACTATTCACATGTTAGCACACCAACCGCAAGCTTGTTAGCAGTCTAACGCAGAGCTTTAATGTCCTACATAGTTTCTCACTATCAACATATTAACAGACTGACACCAAGCTTTAATCTTTTACACATTATCTTGCTATCTACATGTTAACACACACACAGCAATATTTACATTCGTACATATAATCGTACTGTCCACATGTTAACCACAATAGCATTATCAACTCTCAAACTCTTCGACGGTTTGCAAAGACTGGCCTTTTCAAACAAGCTAAACGCCTACTGTGTATGTATTTGCTTAATGGATGAATCAACAACAACAGAACCAGACAAAGGTGTTTTGCAATCAATTTTAGAACTGCATTTATAATGCTAGTTGGAACAGTACGTAATAAGTAGTTTTGGAAATATGTCAATACTGTAGGGTTTTACACAGTTGTACACACACGCACACACAAACGGAAAGAAATATGTGCATTCGTACAAAAATGTACGTTTAAAATAATAAGATATGTATTACTACCATGCTTTCAATTTGGTGTATATTAATAGTGTCAGTATTCGAATTTATCATAAATACATAGAGTGACAGCAAAGAGCAAGTTTATCAATACATGGGCTTTAGGAATGTATACTTTAATATCTGTTTGTTTACATTTGTTTAAATGGCAACTTATGCGTCTTGTGAAATAAAGAAATAAACAAGAAACAAATACACACTGGAATAAGGTTCAATTTAATGTTTACGTATTTCTTATGCCACATTATGAATATTATGTCTACATATATTCAGCCAGCAGTAAACATGCAAGATTCCATATGGCTAGTGTTATTAAAATGATGGTAATGGGTGTCCTGTTCTAAAAAATTTACAGTTTAAAATGTGGATATGTGCAATGAGATTAACAATCTATAGATGGTATGTTAGAGAAATTTATAACATAAAAGTCTACATACATTTGCTTACATATCATTAAATCCAAGCTTAAACAATTTAAAAGTAGCACACACGGAATATAAGCACGCTTAACCATAAACAACTTTCAGCACAGTATCTCCGATTAGCGAGATAACAGTTTCACGGCCTAGTAGTGAACTGTATTTACACGGACAATGATTACTTCGGCATAAGGGCAATGTATTCAAAAGAAAGGGATGTAATAAATGCATTACAATAATATAAATCATTTAATAATTACATGAAAATAAAGCAAATACTTATAATAGTTAAGGTTGCGTTTAATGGAGCATACCATTAGAAATTTACCTTTCGGAAATTTCAAAGATTTACTTGCATTTTATGAATATTATTAAATTCATTTTAAAAACAATATGCGAGTCGCTGTCACCACAACAGAGCTAACTTAAACAGGCATCAGCATATATGCTAACTCTAACCTTACTATTAACAGCTACAGGAGCAGCCAGTGTTGTCTTCTGCCAGTTACTTGTCTAGTTCGCTCCATGACTTCGACGCCGGTCAAGGTTCAAGGTTCAGTTCTTGTGATAAGCACGGCTTTGCTGTCACAATCGTCGCCGACGAGCGCCCGGGGTCGCGAGCTGTTCCTCCCCATATGTCGTGCACGAGGACGACAACAAGCGTGAGAAATTTGGTCGGGTGGATAATTAACACCTATCGCCTTCAGTGTACAGATGCCAATGTACACGTCCATGTGGTTCTGGTGTAGGGCCATAGCTCACTCGTTCTAAGGTTTGTAACCTGGATAAAGAGGGGAGACGCCCAAGCCAGAACCTCTCACGCAAATTTTTTATGATGGGATAACTCTTAATTATATATTTTTTTGTATTTGTTTGGTTATGTCCCTTGCTATGTTTAAAGAAACACTGGATGTCAACAGCATCGGCGACGAAGATGGCACACGACATAAAACTACACCCCCTTCCACGCCTTCTAACGACACAAGTTGATAGAAGATGATGATGATGATGATAATCATGACAATAATAATAACAAAACATTGGTCATTGACCTACAATAGAACAATTAGATAGATGTTTAAGCATACAACCATGAAGGAATGATTATTCCGTGAGAAAAGCAGAAGAAAAGGTGTGATTCCCATTAAGACATGTTATTAGAGGAAACATAAGACCACACTATATGTACATGTAGAGCGTAGGATACAACGTTGATAGAGTGGCTGCTTCTTTCCGGCTGCAACTTGTTCCAGTCAACTCAGCTGTAAGCGAGTACCAGATTTACTGTTAGGAGAAATGACAGAGGAACAGGAATTGGTTTTCACAAATCCTGAAGTTTTTGGTTTGATTAGAGGTTTCAATTTTTGGATTCTGTGACGAAGACTTGCCCTTTTCTACCACAGACCGTTGTCCTTTGTGTGGTATCATGTCGTATTGACCAGTTCATGGATTCGTGTGTGTATCAGAACAATGAAGATTCTAGTACCTCATCCCCGGCGGTAATAAAATAAATGTATATATTAGTTATATTGTAAGCCAAGACATCGAGGAAGGGAACTGGCTACTCCCATCTGATAAAAGCTAAAACCTCTTCTAGAGAAGTTTCTACCACAGCATCCCCGACTACAGTATATTTGTATTACTTGATGTATCCATGAATGTAAACAGCAAGTCGGCTGTGTTTGTATTCTAACATTCTTTCCTTGACATAATCAACAGTTTGTTGGGCGGATTGTCGCTACGGTTGGCACGTTCTAAATGCATGTTTTTGCTCGTGAGCTTCAAACCCTTCTGTATTTTGTGTTGGCCTTTAACTGGTAGTGGGCGGGGTACATTGGAATGTCTTATATGATCACAGCAGTTAATATTTGTCACACATTAGTTGGTAGTCAGCATTGATTGCTGAGAGTACAGAGAAACAAGAAGACCAAAGTAGAGAGAGAGAAAGAGAGAGAAAGAGAGAGAGAGAAAGAGAGAGAGGATGAACAACATAAATATGTATATTGTTAGATGACTGTTAATTTGTGCAGGTGTTAAAAACAATTCGAGGTAAATCTTCTTCTTCGTACGCTGTCAGGCGTCAACTTGAATTTGTTCGAAGAAGGCAGCTGTCATCCCGAGGCTGTCGACACTGCCATATATCTTGTCTAGTGTTGCCACTGGTGATGGCCACATGTGCTTTCTCTGGTTCTCGTATGTCGGGCAATTTTGCAGCAGATGTACCGTGGTCATTTTCCCTGTACCACAGGTGCATTCGTCAGTACCACCTTTCTTCAGTTTATTGAATAGATGGTACCTCAGTCTGTTGTGGCCTGTGCGGAGTCTGAAGACCACGACCTGCTCTCTTCTGTTCAACTGGTAGTAGGCATCATTTTTTGTGTAGCCAGTATGCTCTGTTTCCCATTTGGCCATGTATCTGGCCCTAATAAACCTTTTGAACGCTTCGTAGGTCATACTAGAATCTGGGTGTGGTAACCTTGCACCTTCTTTAGCCAGTCTGTCTGCCTCCTCGCCCACTACTCCAGCGATGTTAGGGCCTGCTGCATCCGATTGTTTGCTATGGTGAGATTTTCTTCAGTGGTCCACAAAGCCAGATCGTCTGCAAACATGGAGCTGTGGACTCTTCTTAATATATTCTCTTATATGTTGTTTATATACACCAGAAAAAAGTGTGGGTGACAGTACTCCCCCTTAGGGTACTCCCTGCTCCAGTGTCACATTTTTGCTCATCTTTCCTTGTACTTGAACTCTGACTGTTCTGATTTCGAGATAGTGGCTAATCAATCTGTACATTTTTCCAGATACTTCACTTCTTTATAGCTTGACTTTAAGTCCCTCTTTCCCCACCTTGTCAAATGCCTTCTCTAGATCCACCCAAACCGCTACTGTATGCTTTTTCTCCTGGTAAGCATCCTCTATTTTCTGCGCTATGAGAGTGATCTGATCCTCAGTGGATCTGTGTTGTCTAAATCATGCTTTCTGTGGAATTAATATGTATTTTTCTTCCAGGTGCCACATCAGTCTGATGTTTATTATACGCTCCATCACTTTACCTACACAGCTCAGTAGACTGATAGGCCTGTATCAAATTTGGATCTGTTCTATCTTTTTATTATTTTTGTACTGGTATTCGATGTAAATGATTTTAACTTGAAAAGGAAAAGGTAATCCTTTCGCAATCATTGATGTCGAGGTTGAAGTGTTAGAGACTTCACTGTACAAGGCCTCAGCTTTTTATGAGGGGGGGGGGGGGGGGGGGGTGGCCAACTCACGTAGTCGCCACATTTCCTTCAATGACACTTAGAGACGTACAGGTTTAGTTATTAATGAGAATATCATTTGACAGAGTTGAGAGTAAGTAAACACGATTAGAAATGTGAATCAGTTTCTACAGCTTTATGAAAATGGTTAGAGTTAGTGTGTGACTTTATCTATGCCGAGATAGGATTTCTAGAAATCATTCCTCCTGCATAGTGTATAAGAATGAAATAGCCGATATCCTGACTTCAAAAGCCATAACAGCATGTTGTTGTTATTGTTGTTGTATTTATTGTTGTTGTAGAATGCCCGTAATATGTAACATTAATTCTGTGTGCGTCCTGTAAGACGGTAAGTGGCGGGCTGCAACAGGATGTAAGAATAGCCTTTAGAGTTTGAAAGATTAGTTGGCAGGGGCATAAACTTAAACATAAAGATACACCTAAGTACCTAGGAATTACAATGGATCGCACATTGTCCTACAAAGAACACTGTGAAGCTGTGAAACAAAAAGTTAGCACAATCATAAAACGTACTGAGTAAGCTAACAAACACGGCATAACTTAACTTAACATAACGTTTTTATATTGGTTTAGAAAACTCATCACAGTCTGTAGACAACCAGTCCCATTTGCATTACCCTGCTCTAATAACTATGTACATCCTATTTATTCTTAAATGCATTAACTGTCTCTGCCTCTACTATTTCCTGGGGCAAAGCATTCCAAGCATTCACCACTGTCTGAGTAACAAAAAATGTCCTGTGTCCAATTTGGACCTTTTGTTAGTTAATTTGTATATGTGCCCTCTTGTTCTCGTTGGTGGTTGTATTTTGAAAAACGTGTTATAGTCCAATTTAACTTTTCCTGTGATTATCTTATCAACTTAGATTAAGTCACGTTTAATTCTTCTTTTCTAGACACTAATGGCCGGTTTTTCTGAGTCTTTCCTGTAATTCTGGAATCCCACTGTCAGTTTTGTCGCTATTCTTTGTATCCTTTCCAGCATATTTATAGCTCTTCTACGATAAGGACTCCACACCTGTACACAGTAGTCCCATCTAGGTCTAACTAATGCTTTATACAGTTTGTCAATCACCTCATTACTCCTAAGTTTAATATTTCTTTATTTTATCATACCTAACCTTGCATTTGACTTATTCACTGCTACCTGGACTTGCTCACTCACCTTACCTGTATGCTCTATTATTACCCATATGTCCATTTCGTTATCTATCATTCTAGTATTGCTCTCGCCCATTCTGTAATTTTGTTCCATTTTTTACTTCACACCACTCAGAGTACTCCCTATTTACGCCAATCGCTGTCTTCTTCCCGTTAGCCAACTTTCAATCCATTCGTCAACCTGCCCATCTATCCCATGTGATTTTAACTTTTTAAATAATTATTGATGAGGTACTATATCAAAAGCCTTTGTAAACTCTAGATAAATAAAATCCACTGGTTCTCCCTTATCTATGATTTTAGTAATCACCCCCATGCACTCCAATAGATTTGTTAAGCACGGTCTCCCTCTAGTAAACCCATGCTGACTATTTCTGATTAGAATTAACATGTCTAGATGCATTACAATGTTTTCTTTCATTATTGACTCTAACAATTTACAGACTTTGCTCGTTAAACTTACTTAATTAGCTGGATCTGATTTCTTTCCTCTTTTGAAAAAGGGAATCACTCCTGCATCTTTCCAATCTCTTGGAACAATCCATTTTGCAAGTGATTGAGAAAATAATATAGCCAATAGTTTTACTAGTTAGTCTATACTTCAAATAGCATTGATGAATGGATACTATCTTGATCTGTACATTTATCCACTTGTAATCCTTCCAATCTTTTTAGAACCATTTCCTCCGTAATACAGAATGATTTTAATCGCACTATATCCACTTGACATTTGAAAGTATGTATAGGCTCTGGTATCTTGTAAGAGTCTTCTTTGGTATAGACTGCCAAAGTATTGATTTATTAGATTAGCTATCTCCCTATTTTCTCTGCTTATTGTCACTGTACTGTCTATGAGAAAGCCTACCTTGTCGTTAGGTCTTTGTTTATTTCTAACATTAGAACAGAAGCTATTAGTACGTTTTTTTCGAAGTCTATTTTTGCTGCTTTATTTACTTTATGAGCTATGTTTTGCTTGTCCAAATATTTTTAATATATTTCTTTTGATTTACTTGCCTTTATATACTTTGTCCAGGCTTTATTTTAAGCTCTTGTACATTTAGCTTCAAATCTAGTAATCCACTTTTTATGATTGGTGTTTACCTCCATACATGGAACATATTCGACTTTTAGTTGTTCTAAAAGTGTTTTGAAACACTCTCCCTCTTGTTCAACCTCTGTACCTCTGACAATATCTTTCCAGTTTATGTGGCTGTCTGTATCTTTCATCTTCTGTACATCTGTCTTAGAGTAGTCGTATGCTCGCGAGTGTATATTTACATACATTGTAAAGGCTGTTATAGGATATCTTTTATGGACAACTGATCACTGCAGCTAAAGGAATCGACTACCCCACACCGCGATTCAAGGACGTATACAAGATGGACATGACGTCATGCGACATCAAAGCCAAAAGCTTAGGATTGAGTCGATTGCAGACAGTCAGTTGGAGGTGCACAGTAGTTACCGACGCTTGTAGAGGACATCTGGATCCAGAGAAATGGGCACGACTGAAAAGATCGGGGAACACCCCGGCAAGTCAGCCTCCTCAGCCCCGTTGTACGATCTGCGATAGGGACTGCCACTCACGTACCGGCGTTTGCAGCCATAGCAGACTGTGTCGAAATACGGGAGACAGAGCTGCGCAAACTTCGCCACGGCGCCAGGCGCATGACGATCAGTGACTGATACGCCAATGAACTGATGAATATTAAATGTATTTACTTGTCTTGGCTTGGCTTCGTTTGTTCTCCATCTCTCGCTATCAAACCCTGACACGGGCCTAAGTAGCAGAACGCAGTCCAGAGAACGGAATGCGTTATGTCGATATTTGCACCTTTCGGTCCAACACATCCGACTTCAGCAAGCATATTTTGAGTACCGGGTTAGCATTCCCTCTTCGATCCCTTCTCCTTAGCCAGTCTGCTCTGTTGCAGCCTGTTTTCTAGAATACTGCGCGGACGTGTAGAACGGCCTTGGCAGTTCCGGTTCGCTAGCCCTTACGCTATCAGTCAGCTATGGCTCGCTGACCGCTGCAGCTCATGCGCTGCTTACCATCTTGATCCGGTATTTACTTGATTTTGAAAAAATATGATCATGACAATAATAATGGGCCTATCGCCGTCGCTGAGAATAACCAACATCATCATGTGTCATACTGCGCCCTTAAGTCTGTGGGCGGATGCGTGCATGACAGATTAAGCCAACACCAGCTGGTGCTGGTTTTCCCTCTACTCTATACTTCCATCTTATCCCCCGTCGACCCTCGCTAACTGCATGCAAGGCTCTTTTTGGCCTCACCTTTTTCAGGCTTAACGATTTACTGCCAGGATTCACTGAATCGCTTTTATTGACGTCCACGTGATTGCCTTATTGCGCTAAACTCGCTAAACAGAAGTTTCTTTTGGAACCTTTAACTTGACATTCGAGAAACTTGGCCAGTCTATCTCACTTTAACTTTCTACAAAAAAAAGTGTATGAATAGTGTAGTAGTAATGAAAAGTGTATGGTTATTTGTGATGTGGTCTTGTAGCCAATTTGGAGTATGTGTCATGTAGAAGTGATTCAACCTCCTGGCGTGTTTGGCGTACACACTCCAGCTCTCTCACCCATAGATCAGGGCTTAGAGACTGGCCGGACGTTTGCCAATCAGATTAGTTGCTGTTTAACGATATACTTCATTTAAGTGAGTTACGTATTGTGTTTGTTAAGTTATGTATGTGTATACTGGAATGTATGATTTGTTGTTTTCCTGAAAGTTTAGCATGTGCCGGTCACTGAAATCACAAGAGGTGTTTGGGGAAACTTTTGCAGATTTAATCATGAAATCATGGGAATGTCCTATCTATCACTGATTTAATCCTTAAATCATGGGAAGGTCCGAACACTCTATTACTGATTTAATCCTGAAAATCACGGGCCTGTCTGATCAATTTTTCGCTGATTGAATCCTGCAATCGCGGAGCAGGTGTGAATAATTATTTAATATGGTAATAACATGGCAGGCTGAGGAAAATGTTACTGATTTATTTCACATGAATTGAACACAATCGACACTACAATAAAGTCATCACACCAACGGATGGGGTATGGGCTACAATACTAGATTCGGATTGACCCTATCCAGCTTTTAAGAAACCCAGGTTAGACCTGTTGGTAATGTGATTTGAATGGATATTACCTCGCAGTGAGGCTGCCAGTCTAGCCGGTTCTCTGTGCTGGTGTTCTGTGGTATGGTGTCACCCATGTTGATTTGCGTTTTAACTTAACTTAACTTAAACTTAACGTCTTTATACCGGTTGAGAAGACTCTGCAGAGTCTGTATAAAACCAGTTACATTTACATCACCTTGCTCTGAAAGCTATGCGCATTCAATTGATTCTTAAATGCATTAATTGTCCCCGCCACCACTACCTCCTGTGGCAATGCATTCCAATCATTCACCACTCTCTGACTAAAAAAAAATATTTCCTAATATCTAATCTGGACCGCTCTTTAGTTAATTTGTAGCTATGCTCTCTTGTTCTTGTAGATGGCTGTATTTTGAAGAAAAAAAACTTGTTATAGTCTAATTTATCCGTCCTCTGATTATCTTATAAACCTGTATTAAGTCACCTCGAATTCTTCTCTTTTCTAGACACTGTAGCCAGTTTTTCTGAGTCTTTCCTCCAAACTAATTCTGGAATCCCACTACCAGCTTTGTCGTTCTTTTGTATTCTTTCCAGCATGTTTATATCTCATTTACAATAAGAACTCCCCACCTGTACACAGTACTCCAATCTAGGTCTAACTAATGCTTTATAAAGTTTGACTATCACTTCCTTGCTCCTATGTTTAATATTTCTTTTTATCATACCTAACATTGCATTTGCCTTTTTTACTGCTACCTGGACTTGCTCACTCACCTTACCTGTATGATCTATTATAACCTCTAGGTCCCTAGGTATTGTTTTATGTGGGAACATGCTGCCACACACACAACTAATTGATTTGAAGAAGTTTATTAGTAACCTACCATTTTTGTTTCTAGAACGGATTCCTTGTTTTTTTTTCGTGCGATCTTTTCAAACACCATAATATGAGATCCAAACTTATCATTGCGGTCTCTCATATATATATTCCCTTCTCCTGATATTTTGAAGAATGGTGTACAAATATTCTTTTACTAATTTTTCTTTGCGATTAGTTGGTGATCAACATTCTGTTCACAAAAATCGACTTCACTGCACTTTAGGCATACCCATAGGTGAACAGTCTATCTCAGTAAATCGCGGAGAATCTGGATACGAATGGTTCCAGTAGTTCGTTGGTTTTGTAAGAGAAAGGAAGGTGGCTGGGAACTGTTAGAGAAAGGAAGGTGGCTAGGAACTATTAGTGTTAGAGAAAGGAAGGTGGCTGAGAACAGTTAGTGTTAAAGAAGGGAAGGTGGATGGAAACTGTTAGAGAAGGGAAGGTGGCTGGGAACTGTTAGTGTTAGGGAAGGGAAAGTGGCTGGGAACTGTTAGAGAAAGGAAGGTGGCTGGGAACTGTTAGAGAAGGGAAGGTGGCTGGGAACTGTTAGAGAAGGGAAGGTGGCTGGGAACTGTAAGAGAAGGGAAGGTGGCTGGGAACTGTTAGAGAAGGGAAGGTGGCTGGAAAATGTTAGAGAAAGGAAGGTGGCTGGGAACTGTTAGAGAAGGGAAGGTGGCTGGGAACTGTTAGAGAAGGGAAGGTGGCTGGGAACTATTAGAGAAGGAAAGGTGGCTGGGAACTGTAAGAGAAGGGAAGGTGGCTGGGAACTGTTAGAGAAGGGAAGGTGGCTGGGAACTGTTGGTGTTAGAGAAGGGAAGGTGGCTGGGAACTGTTAGAGAAGGGAAGGTGGCTGGGAACTGTTAGAGAAGGGAAGGTGGCTGGGAACTGTTAGAGAAGGGAAGGTGGCTGGGAACTGTTGGTGTTAGAGAAGGGAAGGTGGCTGGGAACTGTTAGAGAAGGGAAGGTGGCTGGGAACTGTTGATGTTAGAGACGGGAAGGTGGCTGGGAACTATAAGTGTTAGAGAAGGGAAGGTGGCTGGGAACTGTAGGAGAAGGGAATGTAGCTGTGAACTATTAGAGTTAGAGAAGGAACGGTGACGGAGAACCAGTTGGTCACTTAATTTAAGTAAGCTCAAGCTGTGTTCTTTATCACTTCATCTCCGACAGCAGTGACTGATTTGAGACTACTTATTAATACAGTAATCCAACCGCTGACACTACTATTGAATATAAAGTTTCACTGATTTCATTGTACTAAATCTCAGCTTTTCTAAGGTGGTCTGACTAGTACCATCACTGGATGTACTCACTTTCCTGACAGAAAAGGAAGTATCACAGCATTGATGTATAGTCTATAGCGTTTAGAGACTGAGGATTGAACAAATCACCTTTGCAGCTAATAGCCATTTCTGTGATCATGGTGATTAGATGCCGTATATAACTTCACCATAGTAAAGCAAGCACATTGATAATATTATTAGCAAACAGACTGATACCATTTTTTATCAGAATAGCAATTCCACCTACGGTAAAAGCAACTTATTTCATCAGTACACCATCTTAAAGAACTGACAATTGTGTAAAAATAAATTATTTTTTTTACTTTCCAAGGACCGCATTCCTCCTCAATACTCGCGAGAACAGATACGATCCTCAAGAACTAGACGCCAGACGTGTTGTAGCCGCATCAAGCCTCTTGACCGAATTCAAAGTGCGGCCAACCAAGATTTTGGTCCACGGTTTTATTGATAAACCACGAGTTGTATCATGGTGGAAGGTATGACAATCATCTTCCATCTCCTCTCTTTCACCCATGCATTTAAGATAATTGGAATATTCATATCTTCTTCTTCTTCTTCTTCTTCTTCTTCTGCGTTCGTTCTCAATCTCCCGCTACCAAACCCTGAAAGGGCTTAAGTAGCAGAATGTAGTCCAGAGAACGGAATGCGTTGTGTCGTAGTTTACAGCTTGACTGCGATATTTGCACCTTTCGGTCCAACACATCCGACTTTAGCAAGCATTTATTGAGTACGGGGTTAGCATTCCCTCTTCGATCCCTTCTCCTTAGCCAGTCTGCCCTGCTGCAGCCTGCCATCCAGGACCACCACGTGGAGGTGTAGAAAGGTCTTGGCAGCTCTGGTTCGCTGGCCCTAAAGCTAGCAGTCAGCTATGGGTCGCTGACCACTGCAGCTCATGCGCTGCTCAGCGTCTTGATCCCCGAATATTCATATGAATTATATGTTATTAGTGTCAAAGCCTTTATCGAGTTAAAGGCCGCTCGGCCTGCTCGACGACGCATAGCAAGTTCAGAATTCAAGTTATTCTCGATGTTGAGGAAGCGGCCGAAGTAGATGTTGAGAAGGCGGCAGAGGAAAATGTATTTGTCCACATCCTCTACTCTATATCATTTAGAGATACGGGGTTGGGCTCCGCAAAGCGGTTGCGTCTAGCGTGCGTTTTTTCCATATTTATTGTGAGGCCTGCTTACTTGTCCTCCGCTTCCAGCGATGTTAGCATCTGTGTCGCTTCGGTGGGTGTCTCCGTGATAAGTGTGACATCGTCAGCGAATCTTAGGTGGTAGAGTAGTTGCCTATTTATGTTGATGCCGTACTCGTTTCAGTCGCAATGTCTCATCGTCGACTCCAGACATGCAGAGAAAAGGTTGGGCGAGATGGGGTCGCCCTATCGCATCCAGAGAAAAGGTTGGACGAGATGGGATCACCCTGTCGTACACCTTTCTCTGTGGCGATTGGTGTCATTCATGAGAATGGACGAATGATTGTCGTCTATCCATCCTAGCAAAGTTTCCACATGTCTATGTAGCAATCTTCAACTCCCTACTCTTCTAAAACTTTCCACACATATTCTGGTTCGAACCGAGTCAAACGCCTTTTTGTAATCGCTGAATGTCAACACTAGCTGTGTGTGGTGCTCGTTTGCTGCCTCATTCAAACGACAGCACGTGGTTATGTGGTCCAGAGTGCAGTTGGTTCGCCTAAACCCAGCCTGCTTTATTGGCTCGGCTTCCTCGAGGGTGTTGCGGATCCTCGCCACTAGGCATCTGGCGAATACTTTGTACAGTGCTGAGAGGAGGATGATAGGGCGGTAGTTAGCCAGGTCTTCTTTGTCTCCTTTCTTGTGTAGTAAGACAGTCTTTGTTTCCTTTCTCGTGTCTCCTTTCTTGTGTAGTAAGACAGTCTTTGTCTCCTTTCTCGTGTCTCCTTTCTTGTGTAGTAAGACAGTCTTTGTCTCCTTTCTCGTGTCTCCTTTCTTGTGTAGTAAGACAGTCTTTGTCTCCTTTCTCGTGTCTCCTTTCTTGTGTAGTAAGACAGTCTTTGTCTCCTTTCTTGTTTAGTAAGACAGTCTTTGTTTCCTTTCTCGTGTCTCCTTTCTTGTGTAGTAAGACAGTCTTTGTTTCCTTTCTCGTGTCTCCTTTCTTGTGTAGTAAGACAGTCTTTGTTTCCTTTCTCGTGTCTCCTTTCTTGTGTAGTAAGACAGTCTTTGTTTCCTTTCTCGTGTCTCTTTTCTTGTGTAGTAAGACAGTCTTTGTTTCCTTTCTCGTGTCTCCTTTCTTGTGTAGTAAGACAGTCTTTGTTTCCTTTCTCGTGTCTCCTTTCTTGTGTAGTAAGACAGTCTTTGTTTCCTTTCTCGTGTCTCCTTTCTTGTGTAGTAAGACAGTCTTTGTCTCCTTTCTCGTGTCTCCTTTCTTGTGTAGTAAGACAGTCTTTGTCTCCTTTCTTGTTTAGTAAGACAGTCTTCGACTCTCGCCAACCTAATGAGATTTCCTTCTCTTTAAAAAAAAATGTGAATCATTGATCGAGTGCTGCATAGAGTGACGGGCCACATCATTTCAGTGTCCGTGATTCCGTCTTTGCTGCGGACTTGCCGGAGAGCTTGCTTTCAGTAGCACTTCGGATCTCTGAGGTCAGGAAGTGAGGAAATTGTAGGTGAGTTGGTTGAGGGGGGGTTGGGAGAAAACGCGATGAGACTGGAATAAGTTCGTGTAGAAGCTGCAGATAACTCTTTCTATCTGCAGATGTGAGGTCACTCTGGTTCCGTCTGTTGCTTTAAGAGATGGGATCACGTGCTGGTGGTCGGCGATGCAGCCAATGATTTGCTTGACGCTGCTGCGTTATTCTGCCGCTGGAATGACTCTTCGTCTGGTGAAACTGGTGTGGTCTTCGTCTGGTGAAACTGGTGTGATCTTCTCTGGTGAAACTGGTGTGGTCTTCTCTGGTGAAACTGGTGTGATCTTCTCTGGTGAAACTGGTGTGATTTTCGTCTGGTGAAACTGGTGTGGTCTTCTCTGGTGAAACTGGTGTGATCTTCGTCTAGTGAAACTGGTGTGATCTTCGTCTGGTGAAACTGGTGTGATCTTCGTCTGGTGAAACTGGTGTGATCTTCTCTGGTGAAACTGGTGTGATCTTCTCTGGTGAAACTGGTGTGATCTTCTCTGGTGAAACTGGTGTGATCTTCTCTGGTGAAACTGGTGTGATCTTCTCTGGTGAAACTGGTGTGATCTTCGTCTAGTGAAACTGGTGTGATCTTCTCTGGTGAAACTGGTGTGATCTTCGTCTAGTGAAACTGGTGTGATCTTCTCTGGTGAAACTGGTGTGATCTTCGTCTAGTGAAACTGGTGTGATCTTCTCTGGTGAAACTGGTGTGATCTTCGTCTGCTGAAGCTGGTGTGGTCTTCCTCGATCTTCGGACGACACAGTTTTCTGAGCGTATTGAACAACTTTAATGTTTGCTGGTGTTCTGTCCATTTTGCGGCGCTGATTACAATGTTGTTGATGGTTGGAGACATGCGGCTTGTTAAATGGTTTGAAGCCGGAGTTTGATTGGCTTTTTGTATGTGGCACAGGTCAGGAGCGAATCGACGAATTGTCAGCCAATATCAAGGAACGTTTATTAAAAAGAGTTTTTATGGATCTTATTTTGCTCTGTAACTGGGTGAAATCATAGACATAACAACCAATTCAACCTTATTGTGCAACGTTAGATATGATCAGCACAAACATATTTTCAAGACTTCATCTCCTCTTTGGCCCACACTACGACGGAAAAAGTATTTATACGCTTAACCGATTGTGTAACATATGAAGACATAGATTAGTTCAACTGCGTTGGAAATGGCCCATACTGGCCACATGAAATATGTGCAAAACTTACTGTACGTGTAGATTCTCGAAGGAAAAGTCATGTTTTCCAGTTACTTGTATTGTGAATAGGTAACGAAATTAATGTAAAGTCTGGAAAAAAATATAAATCTCTATATATTGTTTACAAACAGGTGTCAGACATGGTGTGTTCCTCTCCTTTGGGCAACATGTCTGTTGGATGTTGTGGCCGTGTCAGATGTAGTTTATCTAACCAGCGCATGGTAAAAGCGTCCATAAGAGTCCCCCAGGCTGGACAGGTCAATAGGTTGTTCAGAACTAAAATCTCGCCCAGAGTGTTACTCGTTAGATTAGGGCCAACCACCCAAACCTATAAAAACAAAGTCAGCTACTATTGATCACAAAACAAAAGCAAACGACATTTGGAATGGAAAAGACAGAACCTCGAGAAAAGAGAAAAATGACGCAATTGAGTGAAAGCCGAAAGTAAGCTCCACGGCCGACTACCCTCCTGTCTATCAGAAAAATAACCAAAAGAAGCAACATGGACTGTTAGAACATTATACCAGGCAGGAAATACGGCAGATAGCTAAAGAGGTTAGGGTTTACAACCTGGACTCTGCAAAACAAGATGGATAAGTGAGGAAAGAAGAGAATGACAACCGGGTATAGTAATTTGCTCTGGAAATGTTAAGGCGTGAAGACTTCATTTAACGTATAATATTTTGGGTCATTGAACGGAGTTTTTTCCATTGAAATAAGATATTGTACAAGAACTGTTAACCAATGGAGACTACAACGTGATCATAGTGGATTGGTCTGGTGGTAATCTACCCTTATACATTCAGGCCACTGCCAACACCAGAGTTGTCGGTGCACAAATTAGCGAGCTTATTAGAGAGCTGACGGTGAGTACACCCATCACTTCCTTGTGACCATTTTCTGTTTTTGTTTATTCATTTGTAATAATCTGACTCAATACTTAATTAACTTGTTTGATTAGAAACGGTTCCAATTCTGAAAATGTCTTATGTTTGTATTTTACTGAAATGTGTTCCAGTGTCAAAACACCAATATGTGCCCATAACCTCCTTTCTTGATAATCAATAATGTCAAAAGTAGCTCCATTAAGAAAACATCGCACAAAAATGTGGAATCTACAGGTAAAAGTGTTCCAATCTAGCAACGTCCCCAAAAATGTGGAATCTGCAAGTAAAAGTGTTCCAATCTAGCAACGTCCCCAAAAATGTGGAATCTACAGGTAAAGGTGTTCCAATCTAGCAACGTCCCCAAAAATGTGGAATCTACAGGTAAAAGGGGCCCCATAATCTATTCTGATAATGAGGTATAGGAACGTCATTGTACTAAGCTTTATTTACTTAACCCTAAATTAAACGTTAATATATATCTCACAGGTTGGTGTAGTTTTCCACAGTATACACTACCTGAGTTATTTTGGCCCACTGATTTAAAAACATAAATCCCTACCCAATGCACATTACCTACGGTAATTATATTTATTTTTAATCTCAACATTTTGTCATAGAAAATACGGGATGTCTACCCAGCAAATTTCCATATTATCGGACACAGCCTGGGTTCCCATATTGCAGGTTACGCTGGTGAAAAAATTAATGGCCTAGGGAGAATAACCGGTAAGTTTATGAGTGCATCACGTTTATTTGTGTTGATGTATGGTTCTATGTCAGTTTTATGAGTGGGTCTTTAAGAATACCAATTATGACATACTAATAGAGCACCGCATAGATGGTGGTCTATTCAATTTCCACAGGGGGAGAGCGAAGACCAAGCTCGACACGATATGGGAACTCTTGTTTGCAGATGACTGTGCTCATAACGGAATATGCAGGAAGGTTTGGATCGGTTCTCTGCTGCTTGTGATAAGTATGGCGTGCCAATTAACACAAAGAAAACAGAGGTCATTTATGAACCAGCACTCGCCACATAGTATAAATAGCTATTAGTTACAGTGAGGGAACAAATACTATAAGCGGTTGGTAAATGTGTCTACCTCGAAAGCAGGCTGTCGAGATCAATGACTTTTGCTGATGAACTGGCATGATGAATAATCAAAGGCCAGCACAGCTTTTAGTCGAATGTGCTCAATAGTACGTGAACGTCTTTGAATCAGCATAATGACTTACCTGAAGGTCTACCATGCCGCCATTCTCACCACCCTGCTCTATTCATGTGAGAGCTGGACGGTCTACACTAGTGACGTCAGGAGGCTAAATCATTTTCACAGGATTGTATGAGATGCGTACTGCATATACGCTGGCAGGACCATATCACAGATACTGAAGAAATGTCCAGAGCCAACATGCAAAGTATTCTTGCAAAATTCCCAATTGAGATGGGCTGGCCACCTTACCCGAATGTCAAGCGAAAGACTTCCATAGAGGCTCCAGTGAAGCGAGCAGTGAAGGAGAACGATCACAATGTCGTTATTGAAAGCATTTCAGTGACAGTCTGAAGGAGTTCCGTAAGTGATGTCTAATAGACATTAACACCTGGGATAATCTGGCTCACAGTCGCGGTCACAGACTGCGTTGAACTCAGCAAGGTTCTCCGTATCCAGGCAGCCCGGGATAGACGTGGCATCAGCAAGTCAAGAGCCAGCCCAGGATAGACGTGCATCAGGAAGTCAACAGCCAGCCCATGATAGACGTGGCATCAGGAAGTCTAGAAGCAGCCCATGATAGACGTGCCATCAGGAAGTCAACAGCCAGCCCATGATAGGCGTGACATCAGGAAGTCTAGAAGCAGAGAAAATATCAGAGAAAACTGCTGACTACGTTTGCCAGTCGTCTCATAGGCATTTCCAGTCTCGAGCTTGATTGATCAGTCTTGAGGCACACACATACTCATGGTTGCATTATGACACTTGCTGAAGTTGATAGTCTACATCAACGACGATGGACGAATTATTATTGTTATTATTATTAGTGGGTCACGTGTAATTATATTGATGTATGGTTTTGTATAAAGTATATGGGTGCATCACGTGTAATTGTGTTGATGTATAGTTCTATGGAGAGTTTATGAGTGGGTCACGTGCAATTGTTTTTCTACACATTTCTACTTTCAAATTGGGAAGTACAATTTGTTTTTATGCCTCATTTCATCATATGTTTTGGAGATTTTTTTACGGCGTTTCCTGAAAGCAGCGTTCGCTTTACTGTTATTATGCTTTATGGCTCAGTACACTCAACTTTGGCACACATTTTTACCATAGGAGTACAACTTAGTTTTTTTCTAAAATCTGAACCCGGCAGGATTGACTAGCGACTAGCTAATCACTTCGCCTCTCCACCCACCACCTATAGCCCACATTATCTACATACGTTCTGACTCACAAGGAAATCCGTTTGAAACGTCACATTCCTAGACCGATTAAATAACGGATCTTTCATGTGTCGACTATAACAGCGTGTTCGGGAAACAAAGATGCAGTTGGTTTCATAGCAGGATTCTGTGAAAAGATTAATCTCGTCAGTGATTTGTTCTGTTTTGTACCAAGAATATGTTTTTTTTCTCTGTGTGAAGCATGGATTGATTGTAAATCTTGGCAACATTTGAATACTCTTATATAGTTGGCCTAGGAATGCGACGTTTCAAAGGGATGCCCTCATGATTCAGAAGGTCTGTAGTTACAGTAGGCTGTCCTTCATCCAATTTCAAGTGTTTATGTGTTAGCTGTTCGAAGTGTCTCGGAGGGACGTTAATCCTGATTAGTTTATCTACCCTAGTATTTATAATTTCTTTGTGCATTGCCATAGTTTATGAATACAATTTTTCTGCTTGCTAATGAAAATCTCGTATTCACTTCCTAGACACATATTAATTAAGTACATCATCATCTCATCATCATCATTATAAGCGTCTCAGTCTTTGCAGACCATGTGCGTGGCACCCTGCGAGTAGCATCTCAGGGCGCAAGCCTGGGCGCAGAATATAGAGACCCTGAGGGGTCCAAACTGCCGAATCCCCCTCTCGGCCTCACTGGTGTAATTCAATGGAATGCAAGGCATGACAATTTGGCCCCAGCTCAGCTGCAGAAGGTGCCGGGATGAGTTCGCAATTTTGAAACCATCCGCCTTAGGTGCTACCACTCCGGATTTTTTGTTGGTGTTTACTCCCGTAGCCCTATCCTCTCCCGAGGTTTCGACAAGGCAGTGAAGTCGTTGCCCGCAGATGCTAGTTACTCGAGACATCCGATGATACTCTTATGATCCCAAGACTAGCCATCACTCTCTGGGACTTGTGGGTTCCTCCTCTCCTAGGCGAACTGCCTGAACAGGCTAACGAGCTTCGTCTACCCGGGTTTAGAGTCAAGAGTTTACCTTCTCTTAGATTGGCTGCCAACCAAGGCTAATGAGCCCAATTTGCCCGCCCAGTTATACCGCTGGGTACTCAGTCACGCCCAAAGCAGACTGTGTAAATCCCGCGAGGTCTTTGTGTATGACATGGACAAGAATATCACCACTGTCAAACAGAGAGTATGTCGTTAGAGGCGACTAACTGTGTGACATGGCATAACACTTGTCATGGTTAGGTGGTTAATTTAAAGCAATATAGATGGCCTCTTACAGGCTGGGGGTGTACTTTGCTCTAGTGTTTGAGTCTATAAAGATGAGCTTGCATATATGTTTACCAACCCACGTAAGTGATTGCCCTAGCACATTTTAGTATTACGCTGCTCGAGCCTTGCCCACTAAGCAAGAAATACTTCTCACAGCTACATCCAGCTCATACTAGAGCTGGGACCTGCACACGGGCATCTGCACCTGTAGAAGTACAGGTCGGCTAAGAACTAAGAAGAAAATATTGTTGGTTTTACAACAATGACAAATTGGGGGGCGGAGCGGGAAAGCACCTATTGGTTTCGAGGTAAGGTCTTCGTCTCCTCGAGTGGGGAACTCGCTTGTTCAAATCACTGTGAAAACCTACATCTTTTCACGGGGATCATCCTGTAAAAATGTCCCATGATCTCTGAGTAGTGAGACCAGACACAGGTGTTCAGTAGCACGCACGTTAAAATCCATTGGCAGTTGGAAATCGAAAAGAGTAGGCTTAACGGCCACTGTTTGGGCAAAATTAAAACTCAAAATATGCTCTAATTATTCTAGGGCTTCTTGCTCCACAGAGAATATGTCGCAAAATTGGGACTTTGTGGCTATGGCATCAGATCTTGGTTGTGTGGTTAGCGGAGCGTCATATGTTGCGCTTTACAGACTGTGGGTCTACCTTGCTCTAATTTACGCTACCACCACCACCAGTTCCAAAAATAGACGGTCATATATTCCAGGGGCTACCAACCTAACGTTTTGTAACACATACTGGGATTTACCTAACAAGTCAACAGCAAACTTTAGTCTGTCAAAAAAATTTGAACAAAAAAGGTCACACCTCCCCACGATGTTTAACGACCCAATTTGACTGAAGATAGAGAGAAAGACAAACATTCGAGGAGAAACTGGTCAAGTGGTATGGATAAAGGGCATCCATTTGGAACCTCGTAAAGATGTAGAGTTTTTTGACTATCAAAAGTGAAATAAAAACAACCTGTACAGTGAGTGGCGACTGTAAAGGCAAATGATCTTTATTCCTCAGCCCTATAAATAATCTAGGTAGACCTCAGCAATGTCGATAAATGCCACCGTGATATATTTGTTAGATATACAAACAATCAAATCCAGTTCCAGTGAAGACGTATTCCTGTATTTGCGTTTGGTTCACACATGGGATAATGTATCAGTAGAGTTATCACTTGGTCTCAACATAAATATCTCCGGTGATATTCTTTAGTATTTATTTTTTTAATGAAATGGCACTTTTCCGGATGTAACCAAAGATCTTTTTAAATGTAGGTCTTGACCCAGCCGGCCCCTACTTCGAGGACGCAGACACACGCGTTAGACTTGATGAGGGAGACGCTCTCTTCATCGATGTGATCCATTCTGACGCCGAAAATCGTTTATACTTTGGTCAGTCTACTTGAATGTATACGAAATACGAGCTGACAGAACAATTGCAACATGACATGTTAGAAGATAGATGTGTGACCTACATAACTATAACATGACACGCTAGAAGATAGATGTGTGACCTACATAACTATAACATGACACGCTAGAAGATAGATGTGTGACCTACATAACTATAACATGGCACGCTAGAAGATAGATGTGTGACCTACATAACTATAACATGACACGCTAGAAGATAGATGTGTGACCTACATAACTATAACATGGCACGCTAGAAGATAGATGTGTGACCTACATAACTACAACATGACATGCTGGAAAATAGATGTATGACCTACATAACTATAACATGACATGCTAGAAGATAGATGTGTGACCTACACAACAACTACAATATGACATGCTAGAAGATAGATGTGTGACCTACACAGCAACTACAACATGACATGTTAGAAGATAGATTTGTGACCTACACAACAACTACAACATGACATGCTAGAAGATAGATGTATGACCTACATAGCAACTACAACATGACATGTTAGAAGATAGATTTGTGACCTACACAACAACTACAACATGACATGCTAGAAGATAGATTTGTGACCTACACAGCAACTACAACATGACATGTTAGAAGATAGATTTGTGACCTACACAACAACTATAACATGACATGCTAGAAGATAGATGTATAACCTACACAGCAACTACAACATGACATGTTAGAAGATAGATTTGTGACCTACTCAGAAACTACAACATGACATGCGCCCAACTCACACGTCATGGATAGATTATTCTCAACTCACATGTCATGGATAGATTATTCTCAACTCACACGTCATGGATAGATTATTCTCAACTCACATGTCATGGATAGATTATACCCAACTCACACGTCATGGATAGATTATTCTCAACTCACATGTCATGGATAGATTATACCCAAATCACATGTCATGGATAGATTATACCCAACTCACACGTCATGGATAGATTATACCCAACTCACACGTCATGGATAGATTATACCCAACTCACACGTCATGGATAGATTATACCCAACTCACACGTCATGGATAGATTATACCAACTCACCAGTAATGGATAGATTATACCCAACTCACACGTCATGGAGAGATTATACCCAACTCACCAGTAATGGATTGATTATACCCAACTCACCAGTAATGGATTGATTATACCCAACTCACACGTCATGGATAGATTATACCAACTCACCAGTAATGGATAGATTACACCCAACTCACACGTCATGGATAGATTATACCCAACTCACACGTCATGGATAGATTATACCAACTCACCAGTAATGGATAGATTATACCCAACTCACACGTCATGGAGAGATTATACCCAACTCACACGTCATGGATAGATTATACCCAACTCACACGTCATGGATAGATTATACCCAACTCACACGGCATAACTTAACTTAACGTCTTTATACTGGTTTAGAAGACCCTGCGGAGTCTGTATACAACCAGTTAAATTTACATCACCTGGCTCTAAAAGCTATGCGCATCCAGTTCATTCTTAAATGCATTAACTGTCCCTGCCTCCACTACCTCCCCTGGCAATGCATTCCAAGCAGACACCACTAGAACGACTGGAACAGGACAGGAAACATGACGTGTATGTGTTGAAGATCTCTGCTTCACAGAGAGTCGTTAAGTGTTATTTATGTTGCAGTATGTATTACAAGATGGGGAAGAAGCCATAAACAGTCACTGGAATAATAAATTAAGTGAAGAAAATATGACTGGATAGCCCATTCATTACGAACAGAGCCGCCCAGAAAAGCCAGACAGGTTCTTATATGGAATCCTCAAGAGAAGAGAATGAGAACTTGACACACACAACAAAAAAACGGAGAAGAAAACGTGAGAAGGAACTGAGATTAAACTATAAGATCTGAACAAAGACAGAAAGAACAGCACATGGCCATGTATTCTGGCGAGATGTGATTGTTAATTTCCTGAGAGGAGCAATTGGCTGTGATTAATTAATTGATGTGTTACAACAAACGAAATAATCTAAGAACGCCCTAAGCAAAAACAAAAACTACATGCCCTCCATTGTTTGTATAGTATAGAGGGCGAACAGTTCAGCGTTGACAAAGGCAGGGCTTGACAAATTTCAGTGTGGCTCGCCAGTCGGCAAAAAATATCACAGGTCAGCATGGTCGAGCTACAGTCGGGAAATTTTTGTTAACAAATTAAAATTAGTCACTAATTCACCTTTATTTATAAATAACAATGCGTACCAAACCAGAATATATTGTATTACTAACACAGTATTAGCCGATTTCTTCCTAAGAAAAAAATGCCCTATTTTCAGAGGCATGGCGTTTGTGTCCTTGAACGGGCGTGATAGTTTTTGCATTGAAGTACCATGTATGAATGGCTTTAGTAGGTACACATTGATGGTAGTGGTGTCCATTTAGATTCACCGTTATAAACTAGCTTATGTACAATATATTCAAACCGTAATACCATTAATAATCGCGCGAGTCTCGTTATATAGTAACGATTAAAAACGTTATTAACAATTAAAAAGGGATTTTTTTGTTACTCGTCAAACAAATATGGTTACTCGTCACAGACGAGCGCTTTTGTCAAGCATTGATGATATGTTACTCGCAACATTGATCGGTGTTAGAATATCAGCTGGCCTGTAACGAGATATGAAATTGGATCAGACTGACTATACTGTGTTTCATAAATTATTGCTGAATTGTACACAATGAGATTGGTACTGTGTAAGTGAAACTTACGATATGTACTAATGTTGATACATTTGTGGTGAGTTTTTCTATATACTTCTTTTTCGTCGTTCGTTCTCAAACTCCCATTACCAAGCCCTGAAAAGGGCTTTTCAAGTATCAGGATGTTGTCTGGAGAACGGATTGCGCTGTGTCGTAGTTCATATCTTGACTGCGGTATTTGCACTTATCGGTACAATACATCCGACTTCAGCAGACATTTTTTGTCTACCGGGTTAGCCTTCTCTCTTCGATCCCTTGTCCGTAGCTAGAGTGCCTTAATGCAGCCTTTATCTAAGATCACCACGTGGAGATGTACAAGAGTCTTCGTAGTTAGGGCCGCTCGTTGGTCCTGACGCTAGCAGTCAGTTTTGGATTGCTGACTATTGAAGCTCTTGCACTGGTTTTACATCTTGATCCCATTCATGTACTGATGTTGATAAACTGTTGGCGTGGTATTAATAGCAAATTTAAAAAAAATGGTTTCTAAGATTGAAATATTTTGATGTTGATAATTTTATGTACGTTAAAAATACAGACGATGATAAGAAATTATTGCTAAGAGTTACTTAGTTTCAATAGATATACACAGATGCAGTGGCGAGGCGTCGATATAAGAAGTGTAAGCTTTGCTTACATATCCAGGTTCGATTTACAACATATACTTACACAATGCAGTATAAAATGATTATGCTATAAGACATCATCAATTGTGTATCATATCAATTTTTTTTACAGTTGAAACACAAACTAATATAGTGTTAGTATTAATTCAAACGTGCCAACCAAAACAACAAAAACAACAAAAACAATCTAACCGCAAACAAGGTAAGCAAACATTTTGTAAGCGACATATCGGACACTTACAGACTGCACGTATAACAACGAAAGGACCAGATTTCTCTAAAAGAAGAGAACTCATATGCTAAATACATTAGGGCTTGTAAACACTTTAAGAAATGTTTACTTCAGGCAGGTTGTGTTGTGCTAGATTTTGTATTCTTTAAATCTGTTGGTGCCAGGGATTTCCCAGATCAATTGAATATTATTTCGAATGAACAACATAAACCGTTACTTCCCGATTTAAAGACGTTAACAAAACAGTGTACTCGATATTCGAGAAAGGAAAAGGACGATCCAATCAGCTGGTTGCGTGGATGCACAAAATTGTCGAAATTGTATTGTTGGTCATGCCTTCTGTTTTCTAGCGACATAAATATTTGAACCAAGTCTGATATTCATATTTTAATAATCTGCACAACTTACAGAAACGACACTTACTAACACAGGGTCACATTGTTTCTCTCCTAGCTCTAAAACAGTTTGGAAAAACTAGAATATAAACTTCACTAAGTCAACAATTCAGAATCAACAAAAAAAAAGCTGAACTCTTACTAACATAGTCTGATCAGTATGTTTTGGCTTAACTGACTAACATAGTCTGTGCAGTATGTTTTGGCTGAACTCACTAACATAGTCTGAGCAGTATGTTTTAGCTGAACTCTGACTAACATAGTCTGAGCAGTATGTTTTGGCTGAACTGACTAACATTAGTCTGAACAGTATGTTTTGGCTGAACTGACTAACATAGTCTGAGCAGTATGTTTTGGCTGAACTGACTAACATTAGTCTGAACAGTATGTTTTGGCTGACCTTATACTAATATCGTTCACCTTTTCTCCAGCATATCTGTTTTGGAAGAAGTGACCTTTCCATTTGTACATACGCACAGACTCCATATTGTAGTTGTTCTTTTTCTTTATAGCCGATCTGCATACTTTAACAAAGGCTTTCTCCCTATCTACCCAGACTGCCTGTATGTGTTTATTTTTTTGGTATGATATGCATTAGTTGGTCCTTTCTTGTCCTGTGCTGTCTGGAGTCAACATGTTGAATCATTTCGTTTTCTCTCCAGGTGCCATATAAGTCTGGTATTTACCATTCTTTCCATCAGTTTACCAGTGCAACTAAGCAAACTAATCTGTTTGAAAATGTGGGTCAAAGGTTGTACATTTCATTCGTAATCATGCCGTTTCATGTAGATTTCTTGATTTTCTTAGTTGCTTTTTGGAACATCTTCTAATTCTTGTTGTGTATATTTTGCGATCACGTGCGCTTCTGCCACAGTTGGTATTTGTCCCTTTCATTATCTTTATCTTGGAGACCCGTTCCTCAGCGTAGCTGTGGACCCCAACCTTGTCTCCAGCGGACCTTGTCTTGGGCCACGTCCAGTGCGTGGTAAGCGCTCCTCTAGAGGCATCTCGGATGTTGCAGCGTACAGCAAGGGAGTCAGACCAACGCATTGGAGGTCTTCCCCACGGTCTCTTCTTACATCGTGTGTACCAGACTGCTGTCGCTGTGCTCCACCGACCCTCATTTCCTCGCTATATGTGACCTACCCATCTATGTTTTGCCTTGCCTACATGGATTACCGCATCCTTCACCAGGGACAATCGCCTTATGTCAGAATTGTGGAGAACTTGCATGTGTTGGCTCCGGAGAGTGATTCCGACTAAACGTCTCTTGAGAGAGGCCTGTGTCACTCTCAATTTGTCCTCTAGTGATTTTGTTAATGTCCTCGTCTCGGCACCGTAGAACATCGCAGAGAGTACATTAGAATTGAAGAGGGAGGCTTGTAGGTCTTGGTAGTGACAACAGTCCATAACCGTGTTAATGGACGAGAAGTGTGCCCAACCCGCGAACGTCTGCTGAAAGCTACTGAATATCGACGCAGCATCACATTAGCTACTAGTAGACTTGCTGAACACCACCAAATCATTGTTTGTCTGAAAGTTTCCGATGGGTCTCGCACACCAGCAAACCTGGACATGGAGTCAATAGTGAAAGCACTCTACGCCAACCTGTTCTGATAATAAGAACCTTCTCCAATTGTCCTCCCATCCACTTTACCCCCTCTTCCAGACTTCCTGTCCTCAGAAATTTGCATGCTGTCGAGTGAGTGCCATCTGGAAAATCTCCAGGTGAGGATGGCATCACTGCCGAGGTCATTCATGCTTGCGGTCCACCCCTTCACCGAGCCCTAGCGGAACGTTTTACACGTTATCTTCATTCGGGGAGAACTCTTGCCGCCTGGCACAAGTCGAGGACAACGCTCTTGCAAGAAGGGAGACAAAGTTAGAGTAGATAGAAATAAACTTTGGCTCATCCTAGGGGCAGCTATTAGAGAATATTAGAGCACTGTACCAAGGGTGTCAAAGTATAGTAAGAACAGATGGTCTGACCGAAACAATGGAGATAACAACCGGGGTGAGACAAGGGTGTGTTGTCGCCACTACTCTTAAACACAGATATGGACAAAATAACGCTGGAGGCCAAATTGAAGTATTTGTCAAGAAATGCATAGGAAGAAAGGGCTGAGGCTGATCAGTTAAAAGAACTCATTTTTGCAGATGATCAATGTCTACTTTAGGAGAGTGAAGATCCGCAGCAATATCTAACTGCGCTCAACTCTATTTATAAAAAAATACAGTATAATAATTAACACATCCAACGCTCTATGTGTAGGTCCACCTTGACGGGGCTGGAGAACTTGCGCGCCCCAATGATCCTGGTAGCTATGCCGGCGAGTTTTACTCCTGTTAGGGTCCCCCAAGCCGCACATGTTCTTAGAGATGGACCACACTAAGAGGCAGAGAAGCAGGTGGAGCCCTCAAGATGGAGCCGCAGAACCGACCGACGAGTGGTACACGATATGGGCTAAACCAATCTACCTCCACTTCATGGGTTAAATGCTTTCTTGCCTCGTTCTTTACTTTTGTCTTTTATCGGTAATTCAAATGGGCGTCAAAGAGATACACGCCAATGGAAATTGCACCTCTGCTTCTCTGTGATGACCTCCCAGGTGGCGCGGAATGCTAGGCGTACCATCACTGCAGATGAGCCGAGAATACTGAAGAGGAGTAAGGAAATAATCCACTCACATGTATAGGCTACGTTTCTGGCAGGACGTGACGATCCCGGAACACAGACAAACTGGACTGCCTCCCTTCGGCGATACTCGGAAAATGGACCCATTAGTCCAACATATCATCGCCATCATCATCACCACCACCATCACCACCATCACCATCACCACCACCATCACCCTCTCCACCACCACCACCATCACCATCACCATCACCATCCCCACCACCATCACCACCATCACCATCACCACCACCCTCACCACCATCACCATCACCATCACCATCACCACCATCACCATCACCATCACCACCATCACCATTACCATCACCATCACAACGTCCAGCAAGACCACAGTCTGCCCAAGCAACTTTAAGGTGTTGAACACGGATGCAACGAGGAGAAAACCACATGCACAATATTCTCGCTTTCATTAAAACCCCAAAGTACCAAATTAAGTCTAAATGGCAAATTCCTGCAGCCAAACGCCAACCCAACCTATTTGGGAGTCACATTTGATCGGCGCATGACATGGAAAAGTCAGATTGAGAGAAACCGAATGAAAGCCAGAGAAAGAATGGCAATCATGAGGAAACTTGCTGGCACTAGCTTGGGAGCAGACGAAGGCATACTAAAGAAACTGTACACTGGAAGAGTGAGACCAGTTCTGGAGTATGGCATTGCGGCATGGACAACAGCAGCGAAGGCGAACTTCGATAAAGTTAAAAAACTTCAAAACCAAGCCATGAGAATTATAACAGGTGGCATGAAGTCAACGCCAATTGTAGAACTTGAAAAGATTACAAAACTGCAATCCATGACCGATAGAAGAGACTGCAGAGCCCAGCTGCAGTCAGAGAAACTCCGGAGACTGACCGACCATCCAATGCACCAGAGACTAAACAATTTGGGAAATGGGAAACTAAAGCGGAGAAACTTTGCAGAAATAGCCAAAGCAAAGATGCACGAAGATCCCATAAACGCACTAACAACACCAAAACCCATCACTACTGTACGAAAACCTACCTGGAGGCAGGATATATTTCCAGAGGTGGTAGAAAATATACCAGGTATTGCAAACAAAAACTGCCAGACTGAAAAAGAAAGGAGAGATACTACCCTAAGCTTCATAACGAAAAGCTACCCAAGCATGGACTGGACCCATGCATACACCGACGGTTCTGTAACAAACACAACACAGAACGGAGGGGCAGGAGCATTCCTGAACCTACCAAATGGCAGAAAAATAACACTGTAATTCGCTACTGGTAAGTACACAAGCAATTTCAGAGCGGAGGCAGAGGCACTGAGGGCGGCAGTGGAAGAAATGGTGACACACAGTGAAAATGAAAGCCATATAGTCCTGCTGACAGATGCTCTCGCCGTAGTCACAGCGCTAAAAAGCCAGAAAAAACACTGAGCTTAATGACTTAAGAGCAGCACTCTGCAAACTGTGCCAGCAGTCCGCACCAAAAAGGGTAGTGGTACAGTGGGTCCCATCACAATGCAACATCCAAGGCAACGAGGAGGCAGACAGACTGACAAAAGAAGGTGCAAGACTACCACAAACAGATACCAGTATGACGTACGAAGAGTCAAAACGGCTTATCAAAGCCAGATACATGACCAAATGGGAAACCGAACATACTGGTTACACCAAAAACGATGCCTATTACCAGTTGAACCGAAGAGAGCAGGTCGTTGTCTTCAGACTTCGCACTGGCCACAATAGACTGAGGTACCACCTATTCAACAAATTGAAGATAGGGTGTACCGACGAATGCCCGTGCGGTACTGGTAAAATGACCGCTGAACATCTGCTGCAGAACTGCCCGACATACGAGATCCAGATAGAGCAGATGTGGCCATCACCAGTGGAACTGCAAGACAAGCTCTATGGCAGTGGCGACAGCCTCAGGATGACCGCCGCTTTTTTCGAAAAAATAATGGTTACTGTCTGACTGCGTACGCAGAAGAAGAAGAAGAAGAACACGGATGCAACTATCCAAGAGGTGCACCACAGCAATCTGGTTGTCACGCATTTTCGAAATATGGGTGCATGTCTATATTAACAAAACGTTATTGTGATGGACAACCAGGCAGGTGCCCAACCTTAGTTACTGGACGTCCTTCTCGGTTGCCTTGTGGAGCCAGGAGTCACGAGAATAGAGCTGCTGGTTAAACAGAACCAAACAGGACAAAGCAAAGGCCTATGAAAATTCTGCACTGGAATGCGAAAGGAATCAATAGCAAAAGAGATGGGTACATTCAAAAACTAGAACTTGAACATGTATTAAATAAAGATCAAGAATACATCACCACGTTGTATTTTTCCATTAGATTAGTTGCTAGTTAGTGTTGTGATGTTTTTATTCGAGTATTCTGGTAATGTCATCGCTCAGCTGTTCAAGGTAGGGTTTGGTTACTATCTGACTGTGTTGTTTCTTATCGGTCCAGTGCAAACATCTGATCTGCACGTGTGTGGAACCCTTCACATTGTTTGAAAACAGTGCCGGTATAAAGGACATGAGTAATGTTGGACACAGTACAATGGAGACAGCCGGTCAGTTTGACTACATTACTGAACGTACTCGATATTACACATGTGCTTACATGTACTTACACTACGGCTGAAGTTACCTACCCCATCTCCGGTAACACAGGAGGTCAAGAGTAGGCTTGCACACCTCCACATTCTGAAAAAGCAGTGTGTCATCCTGATCAGAGCAAGCAGTGGACACATGCCAAGACAATCTACACACCCTAGAGGACGGAGAGGTGGTACTAGAAAGATAAAAAAACAGGAAAATGTTCAGGAATGAGTGGCAATGGTAACGACATCTCAGTCATTCAGCTAAAAAATCGAAATCAGAAACTGGAAAAACAACAACACAATACTCTAAAATGGTTTTATGCAAAAGTTAGAAGCATAGTTAATAAACGAGAGGAATTGACAAATGTATGTAAAGGAAGAAAAGCCAGATTTAATAGGGTTAACAGAAACATGGACATGTGAGAACATTGCAGATAGTGAACTAGCGTTAGAGGGCTATACAATATTTAGGAGTGATCGAATAGTTGGAGACAAGGTTAAGGGAGGGGGTGTTTTATTATACTGTAATAACTCCGTTACCATAAACATCAGAGATGACATATCTTCTGGAATCATTATTGAATGTGTATGGGGAAAAATCATATGGGGGTGGGGGACGGGGGGTGAACAAACGTTGGCTGGAGTATGCTACCGAACTCCATCAGTACTAAAGATGATGATAAAGATATCTTTCAAGCTATACAAATACCCAGTGCAGAGAAATTATTATTAATGGGGGATTTAAACTTTTCAGAAATTAATTGGCAGAAGATGGAAGCACGTGTGGAAGGAATCCCATCAATTTGTTAAATGCATAGCGAAACAAATTTTTATTTCTTCTTCTTCTTCTTCTTCGTACGCAGTCAGACAGTAACCATTATTTTTTCGAAAAAAGCGGCGGTCATCCTGAGGCTCTCGCCACTGCCATAGAGCTTGTCTTGCAGTTCCACTGGTAATGGCCACATCTGCTCTCTCTGATCCTCGTATGTCGGGCAGTTCTGCAGCAGATGTTCAGCGGTCATTTTACCAGTACCGCACGGGCATTCGTCGGTACACCCTATCTTCAATTTGTTGAATAGGTGGTACCTCAATCTGTTGTGGCCAGTGCGAAGTCTTAAGACAACGACCTGCTCTCTTCGGTTCAACTGGTAATAGGCATCGTTTTTGGTGTAACCAGTATGTTCGGTTTCCCATTTGTTCATGTATCTGGCTTTGATAAGCCGTTTTGACTCTTCGTACGTCATACTGGTATCTGTTTGTGGTAGTCTTGCACCTTCTTTTGCCAGTCTGTCTGCCTCCTCGTTGCCTTGGAAAATTTTCATTTCAACATGTTGCTGACTGTACTAGAGGCATAAATACACTGGACTTAATATTTTCTACAGAGAAAAATTTGATTGCAAATGTTACAGTTGATGAACTATTCAGCTCAAGCGACCATCAAAGTACCGTCTCACTGTGGAATACCAAGAAATGAGAAAGCTGACACACTGGCGAGGGAAGGTGCTGCAGACGAGCAACAACATGTACCAGTTACATACCATCAAAAGGAAAAGATGATTAAATCAATGAGAGAGCTTTCAACATAAATAGAAGATGACTATCACAATATAAGTAGGCAAAGGCAGATTGTCATACTGCGCTTCAGAACGGGTTACATCCGAATCTGCTGCCACATGTACACACACTTTAGGATTAGAAGCTCAAGCTTGTGTATATATGGACAGGCACCGCAGACTGCGGAGCATATACTTCAGGACTGTCACTGGCCAGGAGAAACAATACTGGAAGGGAAACTCTATAGACCTATGTGTGAACTGTAGAAGACAGTGAGGTTCATACACGAGACAACTTTGCAGATGCAGACATACTCCAAGCGAACGAAAGAAGAACAAGAAGAAACACATACAAAACAGAAACTATGCAGATAAGCAGATCGCATGAAAACATGAACATTTTAGAAAACGGGACCAAGATCTAACAAGTGCAGGAGTTCCAAGTACTTGGGCAATGTTTGCACACAGGATGGAGGTTTAGATAGAGAGATTGACATCAGGTGCCAAAAATCAAATGCGATTGCATACCAGCTGTCACCATTATTGAAACATTCTAACACAAAACATGTCCACAAGAAGAATGCTGATCAACAGTATATTTATGCTAACTCTCTGTTACCAGCGCCAAACATGGACTTTAACAAAAACTCTAGAGAGAAAGATCACGACACGTGAGATAAGATGCCTCCAGAAAACGATCAACGTAACTAGGAGATACAGAATGCGCAATGGAGATATGAGATGAATAGTTGAAGCAAGATCCCACTCTGAATATATTGATGAAGTGAGAAAAATTTGGTTCGGCCACCCAATGAGAATGCATCCTGACCAACTACCCCTGTGCGCCTATAACGCACGACGTTCAGGTTTTCGCAACCGTGGCCGACCGAGAACTAGTTGGATATAAACTATTGCGGAAATTCTAAATCGTAATGGGAGGATGACTTCAACGACGCTTCTGGCCCTGGACAGAAAACTACGGCTCCCCACGTCACTTCGCGGCACAAGTGGATAAGATAAGACACGACAAGACAAGACAAGTGTATAATTGTCATTATTTGTATTATTTTCTTCTCACTATCCGTCTCTTTCTCTTTCTCTCTTTCTCTCTCTTTTTCTATATATATATATATGTCGTTAAGCACTTGCTTGTGTGACCTTCTGTTTATTACAATCCTAGTTTTGGTTTCAACTTCTCAATTTGAACCACCGGCCACCATCTGTAATTATTTGTCCCGAATATGAAAACCGTTATTCCCTTCTTGGGTGCTATATTCGCTGTTTAATTCTAGTATTGGTTTGGTAACCTGGCTGTAGTGCAATAATTGATAAACTTTATAGCGAGTATGTTTGAACAGGGTAAAGTTCAAACGATTACATATTATTCTTCGCTCTGCAAGAAACAATAGTGTTTAGCGTGTTGTATGCGGCTTAACGTACTTTTTTTGCTGCAAACAAATATATCTTTTTTTGGTATTGGAATGAAAGCTGTTGATGTATGATGTGTATGCCTTACTTCTAGATAGAAAATATAAATTTAATTTAAGTAGTGGTAATAGAAGTAGTAGTAGTGGTAGTTGTTGTAGTAGTAGTAAAAGCAGCAGTAGTAGTAGTAGTGGTGGTAGTAGTAGTAGTAGTAGTAGTAGTAGTAGTAGTAGTGGTGGTAGTAGTAGTAGTAGTAGTAGTAGTAGTAGTAGCAGCAGTGGTAGTTGTTGTAGTAGTAGTAAAAGCAGCAGTAGTAGTAGTAGTGGTGGTGGTAGTAGTAGTAGTAGTAGTAGTAGTAGTAGTAGTAGTAGTAGTGGTAGTAGTAGTGGTAGCAGTAGTGATAGTGGCAGTAGTAGTAGTAGTAGTAGTAGTAGAGGAAGTAGTATCAGTAGTTTCAGCAGAATGTATTATTGCATTATTATTTATAATTATTTATAATTATTTTACTATTGTTATTACAATTATTGTTACTTTTGTTATTGCTATTGTTATTACTATTGTTATTATTATTGTTATTACTATTATTACTATTGTTATTATTATTGTTATTACTAATAAATGGTTATTATTACTATCGTTATATAACTGGAGTCTCCCGCGGCTGCTGAAGAAGGCAGTTCAAATCTAGAATTTCTGAAAATGCTAATAATGCCTAATTTTCCAATGAAATTTGGCATTATGAATACCTTTCAGCTCTCCGTAAAGAATGTCTCTCCTATTCCATCCTTCCAGTTCTCTCCTTGGCTTCTGTATCCCTTTTATGTACGTCTCAAGTTGCATTATCCTTGTATATTTTCGATTAACTCATAACCTGGTACCTGGAGATTCGAGGACAGATACTACCTTGTAAAATGGTTCATGTTCATGATACTCCGTCCTCTTCTCATCACCGTTATTTGTTCAGGCTTTTGTTGTTCTTCTTCCTCTTCATTCATCCTCAGATCAAGGTTCCGGTTTCTCTTACAAAGGACACCGTTGTTTGTAAGGCTGTTTCATCTCCATACAGCTTCTGTCTCATATCTGTCTCACGATGTCAGCATTGTTCTCTCTTTTCTTGCGTGAGCATGCAGCTTTGTAGGATGTGTTCCACGGTCATGATATGCTCCCTACATGGACACCTGTTATCTGTTCAACATTATTGCATTATTTATCTTGTATCACCTCAGTTTTTCTCTTCTTCGTACTTGCTCCAGTTTCTAAAAGTTAATCTGTTTTGTTGCTGTTGTTGTTTAGTTGTTTTCTTTTTAGTTTTGTTTGCACTGTTTGTTTCATAGCAAATAACTGCACTTGCTTTAAATTTGCTATTCAAATTTGTGTTTTAACTAAATTTACTTGCATTTCCATAATATACCTATTAGAACATAACATACATATTAGAACATAACATACATATTAGAACATAACATACCTATTAGAAGAAAGATAATCTTGTTTTTAATGTCCGTATTTAAAAAAATTTAATTTCAAAGGTCATTTTTATGGCGCAATATTATGTGAAAAAGTATAATGTTGAGTTAAAAAACGTCTCTCGTATCTCTTATTTCACAAACGTTCCATCTGTTCTGTCAAGGTTAACTCAGCTTCTTATCTATCCATTACAAAATTAGGTGACAACTATTTTTATGTCAAAAAATATCTTTATAAAGAAGCCCTTGTCGATTGTGATCGGTTGTTTGTAGTGGCTACTGTCCAGGTTTAGGGAACTTCTCTGTGTCAACATTGTATAGGCTAGTGGAGTTTCTGTTCCAGTCACGATGGCGCTCGTCCTCTTGATGGTATTGCTGACGGTTGTGTCCGTGGAAATGAAGGTCCTGGAAACTGAGTCAGCAAAGACTGCAGAAAAACGTTTGTATAGAAATATGTATCCACGCTTTCAAATGCTCATTCATTCACGCACTCATGTTTGTAAAGTGGATGTGGTGGATATAATTCCTGCTCGCGCACATTCACACAGACACACGCATATACACTTCTGTAGGTACAAACAGATGCCTATACATCCGCGCATACATAGCCATAACTCCTCGCATACATATTCACACATATACGCTCCAACATCCGTACATATTCACATATACACATTCATACACACTCCTACACGTGAACATACACACATATGTTTCGTTATGTCATGGTTAGGATAAGATGATGATACGAGAGAATGCCCAAAATGAGTAAGATGACTCTTGTGTGCGCGCTGATAAGGGCGTTACGTTGTGGGTTTTAGTATTTCCTCAGTCTAACTAACATGTCTAATCAGTACGTTTTACCTGACCCTAACTAACATGTTTGATCAGTGTGTTTTACCTGACCCTAACTAACATGTCTGATCAGTGTGTTTTACCTGACCCTGACTAACATGTCTGATTAGTATGTTTTGCCTAACCCTAACTAACATGCCTGATCAGTACGTTTTACCTGACCCTGACTAACATGTCTGATTAGTTTGTTTTGTCTGAGTCTAACTAACATATCTGATTAGTATGTTTTGCCTGACTCTAACTAACATGTCTGATCAGTATGTTTTACCTGACCCTAACTAACATGTCTGATCAGTATGTTTTACCTGAGCCTAACTAACATGTCTGATCAGTATGTTTTACCTGACCCTAACGAACATGTCTGATCAGTATGTTTTACCTGACCCTAACTAACATGTCTGATCAGTATGTCTTACCTGACCCTGACTAACATGTTTTATCAGTATGTTTTGCCTGAGTCTAACTAACATGTCTGATCAGTATGTTTTACCTGACACTAACTAACATGTCTGATCAGTATGTTTTACCTGATCCTAACTAACATGTCTGATCAGTACGTTTTACCTGACCCTGACTAACATGTCTGATTAGTTTGTTTTGTCTGAGTCTAACTAACATATCTGATTAGTATGTTTTGCCTGACTCTAACTAACATGTCTGATCAGTATGTTTTACCTGACCCTAACTAACATGTCTGATCAGTATGTTTTGCCTGACTCTAACTAACATGTCTGATCAGTATGTTTTACCTGACCCTAACTAACATGTCTGATCAGTATGTTTTACCTGAGCCTAACTAACATGTCTGATCAGTATGTTTTACCTGACCCTAACGAACATGTCTGATCAGTATGTTTTACCTGACCCTAACTAACATGTCTGATCAGTATGTCTTACCTGACCCTGACTAACATGTTTTATCAGTATGTTTTGCCTGAGTCTAACTAACATGTCTGATCAGTATGTTTTACCTGACACTAACTAACATGTCTGATCAGTATGTTTTACCTGATCCTAACTAACATGTCTGATCAGTATGTTTTACCTGACCCTGACTGACATGGCTGATCTGTATGTTCTGCCTGACCCTGACTAACATGTTTTATGAGTATATTTTGCCTGACCAGATGTTACTCTCCTCTCCCCATATAAATATATATTTTATCAGTGCTCTATGTTTGACAGAGACGATGGTAACACGATTGTCGCACTAATAGTACCCCGGGAACAAGTGACTAATGGTACGGTAACACCGATTTAACGTGAAAGCTCTACAATGCCTGATCTTGCACACCCCACCCGTCACACATTACAAACGTTATGCGTTTGAAATTGGAGTTGTGTGTTATAGATTGCCGTCCTTGCAACGTTTCTGATAGTCCGTGGCATAATAAGTGACCTAATGCTTTTCGTTAGCCATCGTCTTGAAAATGACCGTATGCCATATTTTATAGTGATGGTGTGATAAAGGAATGCTGCGCATGATAATATAATTATGTACACGACATTCAACATTATTCACTACAGTAGGAGCATAACAGAGCTTTGGGGGCATCACATGTGCAATAGTATATACTACATACTGCTTCTGCAGGAACATAGAACAAACGATCATTTTATAAATTATGTTCTATTTACAAATTTATCGTAAACGAAGACGAAGTGAACTAGTCGATAGATGAATGCTTTCGGCAGGGTCAGCTATTTAGAGATGTACACAACGCTATTCCGTCTCTGTTTCTGTTTCTAAGAATCGACGTCACTGCACTCCGGGCATACCCATAGGGGCTCAGTCTCTCTCATCAAATGGCGTAAAGTATGGATGCTAATGGACCCTGTAGCTCGCTGGTTTGTACGCTCTCCCGCTCCGTTCTCTCATGCGCCCCACTCCGCTCAAACCTCGGTTTAATGTCGAAACTTTTGCAGTCTGGATTGCTGCTTCATCTATTTCGGTGTCCTCATCTAGCAGGCGGTCATTGATTGATTTCAAAATGTCATTTATATCCATCACTAATGTTCCCATGATCGGAGCTTGTGAAGCCATGATGTCAGCTCTTTCATTGCCCTGAACCTCGGCATGAGCAGGACAGTAGATCCATGTCAACTCCTGGAGGTTTGAGACCTCAACAGCAGCTATCCACTCGTACCTAAGCCATCCCTTCTGTACTTTCTGAAGTACGGCTTGCATGTCTTTCACGATGACTGCCCTTGTTATAGAAGTCTCAGATATCCATTTCAGTGCTGAGGTCACTGCTTCCGTCTCCATTCTCATACTGGAGGTTGTTGACATGTATGCCCTACTGCGCTCAGCAACGACCTCTCCTCTCACTCTAGCCAAGAAACCCCAGCCTGATGTCCCACTGCGCACGACTAATCCGTCGGTGTATATACAGCGTCACTCTCCTGCGTGTTCTCATTTATCAGCTGATTTACCTCGTGCTCTACTCTCCGTTCTCTGCATTCCATCTCTACCAGTGGCGGTCCTGAAAACAGGCTTCATATGTGCAGCCGAAGAAAATAAGGATCGAAGAAGGGAAGACACCGGTTCCGATAAATATATCTCGCGAGACAGAAAGGTTTGACACAAAACTGTTCAACGAATGTATTTCCATTGCTGGGGTAGTCTAGGCGTGTTTAATCAGATGATTACAGGTTGCTTCGCCACTATTGTCGCCACGACGTGTGGTGGCTATGTTCGCGTATGTCACCTGCATCAGAAGCACACCATTTACAGTACCAAGGATTCGATCCTCTGCACTCCTTATCAGCAGGCATTCATAGAAATCATTCGGCCACGAGCTCCTAAAAAAAGGATCAAATATCGCACTCTCTCTGTAAATTACGACACAACGTGACAGATTGACAAAGTGACATGGTGACGAACGACGGAGTTGAATGGACAAAAAAATCATCACTTTTTCATGCCTCTCTGATGGATGCTTACTGCTGCTCTCTTCGTTCATTAAAGTTCAGTAACAGGTGCCGTTTACTCTGAAATTACCTGAAACAATATGAAGGATTTCTAATGTATTTTTGTGCATTTTCACGTCACAAGGGGATTCTGTTTGTTATGGTACACTTGGCTGTTTTGCAACGGAGGGGGCATTCACAAGTTCAGTGCGACCTGTAGCAGTTGTACCGGAATCACCAGACAGTATGCAGTGAGTGAATTGACTTGAATGCATGTTTGCATGTTGGTTGATATCTTGTTATTCGATGTTACTCATGCTTAGTTAACTCTTGAAAACGTTTATTTTGGTTGCGAGTTGAAGTCGCTTTTAAAAAAAATTCCAATGCGTGCTTGAAAAGGTGGATCGAGGTTTTTCCTACTATAATATAATGAGAGGCACTACATTAGATTATCCACTTTAAGGATTACACTGTTGGTTTCCCACCTTGTTGGTCACACTGCTGGGATACAGGCTGTTTTCCGGATCGCGAAGGAGAATGTGGGATCGGTTCTTGATTATTATGTTACTCCTTACCCGGGCATTAGACTTTTATGTCGTGGTTATTGTGTAAGGGGCTGTCTATTTCGAAATGCTGGACCTGAGAACTGGGCATAACAGACTAAAGGGTCATCTTTACAACAAAATGAGGATTGGGACAGATGACAGGTGCCCATGTGGGGAGCATATCATGACCGTGGAACACATCCTGCAAAGCTGTACGCTCACGCAGGAAAAGAGAGAACAACACTGGCCTCGTGAGACAGATATGAGACAAATGATGTATGGAGAAGAAACAGCCTTACAAACAACGGTGGCCTCTGTAATAGAAACCGGAACCTTGATCTGATGGTGAGCGAAGAAGAAGAAGAAATGCTGGACAGACCTCAGGCGGGTCGGGTGAACATTCAAGTTCTAAATAGAGCCAGGCGACGTCATCTGGGTTAAAACAGGTACAGGGGTTCAACATTTAAACGCAGAAAAAAACTAGCAACACACTCTCAGAAAGCTTATCAATGGATCTCAACAGAGCGGTGAAGAATAAACAGTTCTACCAAACTACAGGGAATGATAAATGCGCCACTCTGAAAGAAACTCCTGTAGTATGCAAGTTTCTTTGGCTGCATTTACATACACGTGATCTGTAACTTTTGTTGGTTGTATTTAAGAGGGGCGTTCAAATCAAACCGGACCTTTTTGTTTTAGTTCTAGCTGAATTGGTTATAGCGTGATGAGACTACTATCGTTAGTTAGGGGCACTTGTGTCCTAATATTGCTAGGTGGTCCACTTGCCATGGGCCAGTCACGTGACAGATTGATACATACAAATGGCGGACAACGCTGTTAGTGCTTTGACGAAACTGCGTGTGGTGATGAAGTTTCCTGGGAAAGAAGACAGGAAACCTGGGGGAATTTACAAAAGACTGCAATCCCAATACGGTGATAAGACACTCTGCCGCAGTAAGACATCTGAATGGTGTAATCTTTTTAGAGAAAGCCGTATATCTGTGAGTGATGACACTGAACTGTGGTTGCTCTCAACCAAAGAAAGTGATGGTGAATGTTTTCTGGGAAAATTTGGCATCATTCATGTTGATTTTCTACTCCTTCCACAATCAGCAGTGAACAGTACAAACGCATTTTTAGTGATGTGCATAACTGTCTGCGGAAAAATCAGCTGGCTTGATCACAAAGGGCGTCCTGCTCCTGCAAGATAACGCTCGACCTCATACGGCTCACCGAACTGTGTGTCATCTGCAGAAACTCGGCTGGGAGGTATTGCCACATCCACCTTACAGCCCATACCTCGCACTAAGTGAGTTCCACCTGTTTGGACCTCTACAATAATTCTTGCTAGGTAAGCATTTCAGTAATGATGACAAAGTGAAACAGGCTGCCCTGGATTAGTTCATACGAACTGACAAATCATTCTACGCTGAAGCTCTTCAAGCATTACTTAAACGCGGAGATACATGTAAACAAGTTGCAGCAGAGATTATATCGAACAATAAATTATACTTTGACTACTTTAAAAAGCAAAATTTTTTTCCTTACAAAAAAAGTCCAGTTTTCACATGAATGCCTTTCGTACATACACTTGGTGTGTTACTTTCTTTTACTGTATTTACATACACGTGTCTGTAACTTGTTGTAACTGGATGTACTCTCTCCTTAGTTTGTAATTTTACAGTATTATACATATACATGCTCTGTAATATGACAACATATGTTTTACTGACGCAAAACGTATAATTTGCTAGAGATAAATCTACTCATACATCCCTGTAACTTTTCAGGACAAAGTTCTTGCTGTATACACGAGAGGCCAAGACTTCGGCCCAGTCATTGGATGCCAGACACCCAGAGACTGCCACCTCGGTGTGGTCACATTTCGGCAAGCGACCAACGAAGATCTTAATCCACGGGTTCATGGATAGCCCAGTTCTGACATCACTATGGCATGTAATAAACTTGAAAAACGTATCTATATCCATCTAGATATTCAAACATTGCAATACAGCAAGGAATGATATAAATGAATGAGTCCACAATTGACCGTAAATGCTAACTTCGGTATCACTGGTGCAGGTATCAAAACAAATAATTTTGTCCAGATTTTAGATAAAACATACACAACAAATTATGCCTTTTACCAGTTGAGCAGAAGAGAGCAGGTCGTGGTCTTCAGACTCCGCACAGGCCACAACAGACTGAGGTACCACCTATTCAATAAACTGAAAATAGGTGGCACTGACGAATGCACTTGTCGTACAGGGAAAATGACCGAAGAACATCTGCTGCAAAACTGCCTGACATACGAGGACCAGAGAAAGCACATGTGGCCATCACCAGTGGCAACACTAGACAAGCTCTATGGCAGTGTCGACAGCGTCAGGATGACAGCTGCTTTCTTCGAACAAATACAGGTTGACGCCTGACAGCGTACGAAGAAGAAGAAGAAAAAGATAAAACATTAAGATGATCAGATATATTTTTGTCAATCAGAGCTTTCGGGTAAAATTATAATCAATAATAAACCGAGATTTATGACACAAAAGTTAGGCAATGAAGAACTCGTTATTGTGGAGTGGGAGGAAGAAAGACTAAGCGATACCACATCTGTTGGCAAAGTTCAACTAGCACAGCAAACATGGCCACTTGAGTAATGAAGAAATGGACAGATAAATGCGCAATTCAATATTATCATTATCCTGCAACTATTGCCATCATACTCAAGGTTAAAAATATCTTCATTTTTAGTAGCATCACTGTTTCTATTACCAGCATAACGAAGGTTAAGACTATCTTCATCATTAGTATCATCACTGCCACTATAACGAAGGTTAAGACTATCTTCATCATTAGTATCATCACTGCCACTATAACGAAGGTTAAGACTATCTTCATCATTAGTATCATCACTGCCACTATAACCAAGGTTACAACTATCTTCATCATTAGTATCATCACTGCCACCATAACCAAGGTTACAACTATTTTCATCATTATCAATATTGCCATTCGATGAGGATTGAAGAGTAACATCCCGGCCAGGTGAAATATAGTGAATAAGAGCCCAATCAACAGCATTGAAGGGCTCCCGGAAACAGGTTGTGTCATGTTAGTCTGACTAACGAGATGGGGGATTGACAGGTGAACCCTAATACAACCGCACATTGCACTATAACCAGATCTCATATAACCAGGAATCATGTCTGCTTTTGTAAGTATGCCTCAGGATGTAGGGAGGGCCACTGTAACCCACCAGCAAGAAACGTCATCAAGAGCTAAACTAACTCAGTATTAGTGGTTTCCAACAAAAAACTACAAAAACTAAAACAATTACATCAACAACAAAGACAGCAACAAAAATCACAACATCAGTCCAATCATAAACCCTATCACTACTTTTACTAACATTACCATCGCGTTCACCATCACAACATCAGTCCAATCATAAACCCTATCACTACTTTTACTAACATTACCATCGCGTTCACCATCACAACATCAGTCCAATCATAAACCCTATCACTACTTTTACTAACATTACCATCGCGTTCACCATCACAACATCAGTCCAATCATAAACCCTATCACTACTTTTACTAACATTACCATCGCGTTCACCATCACAACATCAGTCCAATCATAAACCCTATCACTACTTTTACTAACATTACCATCGCGTTCACCATCACAACATCAGTCCAATCATAAACCCTATCACTACTTTTACTAACATTACCATCGCGTTCACCATCACAACATCAGTCCAATCATAAACCCTATCACTACTTTTACTAGTATTACCATCGCGTTCACCATCACCAGCTATCATCATCATGTTGTCCTAACAACAAATTTCTCATCGGTAATAGGACATGAGAGACGAACTCCTAACTCACGGAGATTACAACGTGGTCATCGTTGATTGGTCTGGAGGCAACCTGCCACCTTACGACCAGGCCTGTGCTAACGCTCGGGTGGTGGGTGCTCAGATCGGCGAGATGATTAAAGAGCGAGTGGTAAGTATCACATTCCCTTCATGTCAGCTCATCCTGATGTCGAAGATAGTAAATGTGAAGTATACATAATTGATACGATGTATGTGGAAGACAATCCTAAAAATTGAAGGTGAATAAAAGGACAAGAATTGGGGAATGAGGTCAACAGATTAGCGATGTGGACATTGACAATTATAGTTAGTTAGTTTTCTTTCCACTTGTACCGTTTAGCATCGTGGGGAGCTTGAGTCGTCTATCCTGCGCCAAGTGCGTTGCGTCGGTCAATGTTAGCCCTTGTCGTTGCACAATCACTCTAATGTCATCTATCCACCTACCTCGCGGCCGCCCCCTTGCCCTGTAGCCAGATCTACCAGCGCTGTAAGCCATTAGTGGAAGATGATGACGGTGCATTCTCATGAGATGACGAAACCAACTTATTTTCTGCCTGGAAATGTATTCAGCGCAAGACGTAGTGCCGACCATACTTCGAATGTCGTCATTCCGCATTCTGTCTCTTCTGGTAACACCGATGACTTTCCTCAAACACTTCATTTCACAAGTCGAAAGTGTGCTCTCGCACGCCCTTGACAGAGGCCATATTTGGCACTGGTAGCAAAAAATCGGCTTAAATATACTGTTTATCAGCTGTTGCTTTGTTGCCAAACTAATGCTCGGGTGTCTAAGCAATGGGGACAAGTGATAAGTTACCGCAGATGCATTCTGGCACCTTGTCTCAATTTCCCTGTCGATCCTACCGTCTGCCGAAAATTGACACTTATAAAACTATTTATTTGATAATTAGCAAATTAGACAAACAATCTGCTCTTGATTAAAAAGTGAAAGACTGTAACAATAACGAGTTTCTCACCTCATGGAAATATAACAATGAGGGATGGAGGATGGACAAGAATTCAAACAGATAATCTGGATATCAGATCTGTTATCACTAATGTAAGTATTATATTTATCCTCACATGCTTCTCGTGTGATGATAGCAGAAATGAGAATGATTCAATGCAGCTTATACTTGTTATGACTTCATGACGTAGAAACATGGGACATAAATAGACGGTTGGAGTTGTGATTTGTGTAGGAACATGGGACATACATAGACGGTTGGGGTTGTTTATTGCATAGAAACATGGAACATAAATGTGGATATATAGAAGAACGGAACTTATCTCATGGAATGAAAAAATAACACAAAGGCGAATCACGAAGAAGTTAAGAGTGTAAAGAGAATTGATGAACGGACACGAAATCAGAGCCAAACAATTCACATTCCTTGGTCACACGAAAAGGCATAACACCATTCAGAAAGCATCGTCAACGGTTGACTGAAATGGTCTTTAGCGTTCTCTTTCACTTGCCTTGATGGTACAATCTGTCAGGACTTTCTTTGTCCATCTTTGATGATATCCTTCCAATTATATCGTTGTTTTCCCCAGACATTAAATTGCCTCTGCTATTATTTTTAGCGATGTTTTCAGCATTGTTGTCTTTTGATGTGACCAAAATATCCCTGTTATCAGACATCTTTCCTTCATCAAATCTCTGTGTTCTCTTAATTTCTCCAAGACTTTCGTGTTTTCTTTTTTTTCCACGAAATGAACTTTAATCCTCCTATATATCAACATTACCAAGGCATCTACTCTCTTCTCCAATTCTTTGTTTATGGTCCACATTTTTACACCATACAGTAATGACCAGTACACAACACCTATCATTCTACTTGTTACGGTAATCTGTGCATGACATGTTTAGATGTCGATACACGACTCATGTTGGTGAAAACAGAATTGGCACTTTTCATTCTCTTCTTGATTGCTAATTGACATCTACCGTCCTACATAAACATATTTCCAAGATATGATCAACTGATGATATAGTTTAGTCATAGATCATGTATTTTACCTATTGAGTAGATTTCTTGTCTACCTTCTGAGTAAATCTCCTTTTTTATGTCAGTTTTGTTGATAAAGTGTTTGCCTTTCTGTTATCTTCTGACGCATGAACGCAACTTTCCACCCAGGCCACATTCTTTTAGGTGATATCAGGACGTATTAACCAGTGCTTGGATGCATGCATGTTTCTGTATGTACATATGCTAGTTATGGCACTCTCAGAGGTCAACCAAACCGAAATGGAAGGGTCTCACATTGAGGGCACGTGTGAAAGTTGTGTAAGAGTGTCATTGTTGGGCTGAGTAAGTTGTGTAAGAGTGTCATTGTTGGGCTGAGTAAGTTGTGTAAGAGTGTCATTGTTGGGCTGAGTAAGTTGTGTAAGAGTGTCATTGTTGGGCTGAGTAAGTTGTGTAAGAGTGTCAGTGTTGGGCTGAGTAAGTTGTGTAAGAGTGTCATTGTTGGGCTGAGTAAGTTGTGTAGGAGTGTCATTGTTGGGCTGAGTAAGTTGTGTAAGAGTGTCATTGTTGGGCTGAGTAAGTTGTGTAAGAGTGTCATTGTTGGACTGAGTAAGTTGTGTAAGAGTGTCATTGTTGGGCTGAGTAAGTTGTGTAAGAGTATCATTGTTGGGCTGAGTAAGTTGTGTAAGAGTGTCATTGTTGGGCTGAGTAAGTTGTGTAAGAGTATCATTGTTGGGCTGAGTAAACTGAGACATAGTGGAAGGTAAGAACAGGACATCTTGCAATTATATGATCTTGCCGCTTGACTGTAGATTTCTTGTCAAACTTGTTTATGATCAAGTTTGAGTAGATTTCTGGTCTACCTTGTTAATGATCAAGTTTGAGTAGATTTCTTGTCTACCTTGTTGATTATCAAGTTTGAGTAGATTTCTAGTCTACCTTGTTAATTATCAGGTTTGAGTAGATTTCTTGTCTAACTTGTTAATTATCAAGTTTAGTAGATTCATTGTTTACCTTTTTAAGGATCAAGTTTGAGTAGATTTCTTGTCTACCTTGTTAATTATCAAGTTTGAGTAGATTTCTTGTCTACCTTGTTAATTTTCAAGTTGGAGTAGATTCATTGTTAAACTTGTTAAGGATCAAGTTTGAGTAGATTTCTTGTCAACCTTGTTAATGATCAAGTTTGAGTAGATTTCTTGTCTACCTTGTTAATGATGAAGTTTGAGTAGATTTCTTGTCTACCTTGTTAATTATCAAGTTTGAGTAGATTTCTTGTATACCTTGTTAATGATCAAGTTTGAGTAGATTTCTTGTCTACCTTGTTAATTATCAAGTTTGAGTAGATTTCTTGTCTAACTTGTTAATTATCAAGTTTAGTAGATTCATTGTTTACCTTTTTAAGGATCAAGTTTGAGTAGATTTCTTGTCTACCTTGTTAATTATCAAGTTTGAGTAGATTTCTTGTCTACCTTGTTAATTTTCAAGTTGGAGTAGATTCATTGTTAAACTTGTTAAGGATCAAGTTTGAGTAGATTTCTTGTCTACCTTGTTACTTATCAAGTTTGAGTAGATCTCTTGTCTGCTTTGTTAATTATCATGTTTGAGTAGATTTCTTGTCTACCTTGTTAATTATCAAGTTTGAGTAGATTTCTTGTATACCTTGTTAATGATCAAGTTTGAGTAGATTTCTTGTCTACCTTGTTAATTATCAAGTTTGAGTAGATTTCTTGTCTAACTTGTTAATTATCAAGTTTAGTAGATTCATTGTTTACCTTGTTAAGGATCAAGTTTGAGTAGATTTCTTGTCTACCTTGTTACTTATCAAGTTTGAGTAGATCTCTTGTCTACTTTGTTAATTATCATGTTTGAGTAGATTTCTTGTCTACCTTGTTAATTATCAAGTTTGAGTAGATTTCTTGTCTACCTTTGTTAATTATCAAGTTTGAGTAGATTTCTTGTCTACCTTGTTAATGATCAAGTTTGAGTAGATTTCTTGTCTACCTTGTTAATTATCAAGTTTGAGTAGATTTTTTTATGTCTACCTTGTAAAATTATCAAGTTTGAGTAGATTCATTGTTTTCCTTGTTAAGGATCAAGTTTGAGTAGATTTCTTGTCTACCTTGTTAATGATTATAGTTTCGCTTGGCTGGCTTCGTTCGTTCTCAATCTCTCACTACAAAACCCTGAAAAGGACTTAAATAGCAGAATGTAGTCAAGAGAACAGAATGCGCTGTGTCGTAGTTTACAGCTTGACTGCGATATTTGTACCTTTTGGTCGAACACATCCGACTTCAGCAAGCATTATTTGAGTACCGTGCTAGCATTCTCTCTCCAATCCCTTCTTCTTAGCCAGTCTGCTCCGTTGCAGCCCGTTAACCAGGATCATAGTTTCAGTTATTTCATGTGTGCCTTGTTAATTATCATAGTTGGAGTAGATTTATTGTGTAGCTTGTCAATTATCATAGTTTGCGTTCTCTCAGTGATATGAGTCTTGTTCTTTGTTTGAATTATCAATTCATGCAATTTTTGTTAGCGTTTCAGTTGTGTTATTCACATAACTGATATTAATTATTGACTCTCTGCTGTTAATAATTCATTACATTTTCTCTGTCTGTGGCAAAACGTGTTCTGGGTAAATGCTACAGAGAAAATCCTCATCCTTGACGCATTCATATGTTTTATAATATACCAGGAAGTTATAATTATAAAACATGATAGCAATCTGAATTTCTAATTGATGTAATGTTGTTTTCTGTGAAGCTTGCAGACTTTCTGTAATGTTGTCTTTCTGAAGGTGATATAATATATGTAATTTTATCTTTCTGAAGGTGACCGACTTTATGTAATGTTGTTCTTAGGAAGGTGGCCGAATTTGTGTCGTGTTTTCTTTCTGAAGGTGACCGACTTTATGTAATGTTGTTCTTAGGAAGGTGGCCGAATTTATGTCGTGTTTTCTTTGTGAAGGTGACCGACTTTATGTAATGTTGTTTTTGGGAAGGTGACCGAATTTATGTCGTGTTTTCTTTGTGAAGGTGACCGACTTTATGTAATGTTGTTTTTCGGAAGTTGACCGAATTTATGTCGTGTTTTCTTTGTGAAGGTGACCGACTTTATGCAATATTTTCTTTGTGAAGGTGACCGAATTTATGTCGTATTTTCTTTGTGAAGGTGACCGAATTTATGTCGTGTTTACTTTGTGAAGGTGAGATAATATATGTAATGTTATCATTCTGAACGTGACCGACTTTATGTAATGTTGTTTTTGGGAAGTTGACCTAATTTATGTCGTGTTTTCTATGTGAAGGTGACCGACTTTATGTCATGTTTTCTTTGTGAAGGTGATCGAATTTATGTCGTGTTCTCGTTGTCAAGTTGACCTAATTTATTTATGTAGTGGTATCTTTATGAAGGGGACCGATTTCATGTCGTGGTGTTTTTGTGAAGGTGACCGAATGTAAGTTGTATTATCTTTCTGAAGGTGAGACAATTTATGTAATTGTGTTATTCTGAATGTGGTAAAAAAAAGTAGTTCGACGTACTCAACTTGTAAGCATTGTCTCAACGATTGATCGCCGCCGCCTCTTCCTCTTCGGTCACTTTCCTCACCTTTACCGGGAAGTCCCATCCCACGAGAAGTTCCGGCAGGCTGTGGCGGGCGAGATATGGGAAGAAGCCGCACTCATCCTGGAGACGTCCTCGGGGCCGCCCTCGCAACACCTGGCTAAAACAGATCGCCACCTTCCCACCCCCCAACCCTCCACCTCCCGAACAGAATCGGAGGGCGCCTGGGACGCGGCTATCAGATGTGGTCATGGACATGATCACTCGAAGTGACGGGCCGTGGTCAACTAAGCGTGACATTGATTGATTGATTCATTGAATGATTGAATGCGAACGAATTAATGTCGTGTTGTTTTTCTAAGTTGACATTCCCTCTGAATTACTCTCGGTGTTCTTCATTGTTTAAGAAATATTAGAAGCCACAACGTTTTATTAGCATCGTCATCATTACCACCACCATCATCATTACCACAACCATCATCATTACCACCATCATCATCATTACCACCATCATCATCATCATCATTACCATTATTATCATTACCACCACCATCATCATTACCACCATCATCATCATTACCACCACCACCATCATCACTATCGCCATTATCATCATTACCACCATCATCATTACTACCACCATTATCATCATTACCACCATCATCATTACCACCATCATCATCATTACCACCATTATCATCACTTTCACCATCATTACCACCACCACCATCATCACTATCACCATCATTACCACCACCATCATCATTACCACCATCATCATCATCATCATTACCATCATCATCATTACCACTATCATCATCATCATTACCATCATCATCATTACCACCACCATCATCATTACCACCACCATCCTCATTACCACCACCATCATCATTACCACCACCATCATCATTACCACCACCATCATCATCATTACCACCACCATCATTACCACCATCATCATCATTACCACCATCATCATCATCTTCATTACCACCATCATCATTACCACCATCATCATCATTACCACCGTCATCATCATCTTCATTACCATCATCATCATTACCACCATCATCTTCATCATTACCACCATCATCATCATCATTAACACCATTATCATCATCACTATCACCATCATTACCACCACCACCATCATCACTATCACCATCATTATCACCACCACCATCATCACTATCACCATCATTACCACCACCAGCATCATCACTATCACCATTATCATTACCACCATCATCATCATTATCACCATTATCATTACCACCATCATCATCATTATCACCAGTATCATCACTACCACCATCATCACTACCACCATCATCATTACCACCATTATCATTACCACCATCATCATCATTATCACCAGTATCATCACTACCACCATCATCACTACCACCACCACCACCATCATCATCATTACCACTATCATCATTACCACCATCATCATCATTACCACCATTATCATCATTACCACTATCATCATTACCACCATCATTATCATTATCACCATCATCATCATTATCACCAGTATCATCACTACCACCATCATTACCACCACCAGCATCATCACTACCACCCTCATTACCACCACCAGCATCATCACTACCACCATCATCACTACGACCACCACCACCATCATCATCATTACCACCATTATCATCATTACCACTATCATCATTACCACCATCATCATCATTACCACTATCATCATCATTATCATCTTCATCATACCTTCATCACTTTAGCATGGCCTACTACTACAGTTACGTTCTTGCTGGAAGCCTGCCTCGTATCACTTATGCGATTTCGTAGATGTGGTTTCTGCTACAGTCTGTTTTACATGATGATGATGCCAGCCCCTTGCATATCCTTACTTATTAGTCTGCTACGACATTCACATCGTAGTGTAGTTGACATATTCATTCTTTTCCAGTTACCTCACAATCCATCTATGAGTAGCTGACTATATATGTCGTTAAAGGAGACCTGAGTCGGTTTTTTATTGTGACAAGCAATCTTGTCTCAGTATACACACTTATCCATGAAAGGCTGCAACGAGAGTATATCGATGGTTTAATGCATTGTCTATAGGAAAGCAAACAACAGCAGTTACTGTATGCTCCAAATGGAGCATCAGAAGTAGAACTGATTGTGGGACTCTTAGTGCACTTCGTGAATACACATTAACAGTGCAGGAGAAGTAAGGCAATTATAACTATTCATTATCAGTATCCTTATCTGTTAAAATTTGACCTGGTTAATGACTAACACTATCTTTATTCCTGCAACACTTTTTCCGCGATTGTTTCGTTAAAAAAAATCAAACCACGATAACACAGATAAAGCTGTTTTTGAATTACTTGTCTTTCTAATGTAGAAAAGCAGCGTTGGTGTTACTGAAGCAGATTTCCACATTATTGGACACAGCCTTGGAGCCCACGTCTGCGGTTATGCTGGCGAGAGAGTACCAGGTCTAGGGAGAATCACCGGTAAAATATATATTGTGGTCATTGTGTGTTTGTTGTGTGTGTGTGGAAAGGGGGGGGGGGGCGCGGCGGCATCTGTCGATATGATTATACGAGAGAATGAAGTAAAATTCGATACTAATAATCCATGAACAGCAATGAATGTTCAAATTCAGCTTTGCTGGAGATGAGTTTTATATTATATTCTTAAGAAAAGGCGTCATTGCACTTCAGGTATATCCATACGCCCCAAGTCTCTGTCAGTAAATGCTGAAAAGTTTGCATACTGATGGTTCCTTTAGGTCGTTAGTTGAACACACTCCAGCTTATTTCAGATCTCCAGTTTGTGTATTGATGTGATTCAGATATAACAATAGGCCGTCACAGACTTCAACATGCGATCCATGCCTACAATGATGGCTTGCCTATCCATAATCTCAGATCTTTCTTTTCTCATGTCTCCACCAAAACCAGAACAGTAAATCCCCTCCAGCAGCACTTGGAGGTTTGAGCACTGTACATATGCTATCCATGCATGCCATAGCCAGCTCTTCTATCTCTTCTGAATTAAGAATTCAGATACCTGTCTTGTTAAATTGGTCTCAAACAGCCAGTCCAGATCTGTAATCATTGACCTCTCACCATGTCATAGAAACTTCAGGAAATCAGTGACTGACGTTCATCACCTAGAACTTGACAAATAAAATCACTACAAATGAATCTAGCGAACTAAGAACATCAGTATAAAAGAAATAGTGAATCCACAATGAAAACTACTATTTTGTATGAGAAAAAATACCGTGTCATTATGGAATTCACTGACCACTCTTAGATAACAAAAGAACGCGTGCAATATAGCATTGCTGACACGCATTATCGGATCACTAACAATACATTACAGAGGTTCTATCCACTAATTCAAGGATCACTAGCAATACCAGTACATAAGATCTTTCCTCCAATTCAAGGATCAATAGCAATACCAGTACAGAAAATATGTCCACCAATTGAAGGATTACTAGCAATACCAGTACAGAAAATCTGTCCACCAATTCAAGGATCAATAGCAATACCAGTACAGAAGATCTGTCCACCAATTCAAGGATCAATAGCAATACCAGTACAGAAGATCTGTCCACCAATTCAAGGATCAATAGCAATACCAGTACAGAAGATCTGTCCACCAATTCAAGGATCAATAGCAATACCAGTACAGAAGATCTGTCCACCAATTCAAGGATCAATAGCAATACCAGTACAGAGGATCTGCTCCCCCCCCTCCCCCAATTAAACTACAACAGGAAATAAATAACAGTAGTTTAACAATACATAATGTTCTCCCTACTAACTATATGTATGTCTGTCTGTCTGTCTGTATGTCTGTCTGTCTGTCTGACTGTCTGTCTGTCTATCTATCTATCTATCTATCTATCTATCTATCTATCTATCTATCTATCTATCTATCTATCTATCTATCTATCTATATATCTATCTATCTGTCCATCCATTAATCCATCCATCCATCCATTCATCCATCCATCCATGTGTCTATCTATCTATCTATCTATCTATCTATCTATCTATCTATCTATCTATCTATCTATCTATCTATCTATCTATCTATCTATCTATCTATCTATCTATCTATCTATCTATCTATCTATCTATCTATATATCTATCTTTCTATTTATATATCTATCTATCTATCTATCTATCTATCTATCTATCTATCTATCTATCTATCTATCTATCTATCTATCTATCTATCTATCTATCTATCTATCTATCTATCTATCTATCTATCTATCTATCTATCTATCTATCTATCTATCTATATATATCTATCTATCTATCTATCTATATATCTATTTATCTATCTATCTATCTATCTGTCTATCTATATATCGATCTATCTATCTATCTAACCTATATCTTTATGTTCTTTCAGTGCCCAACACGGTTCATAAGGCAGAACTCCTTCCTAGTTTATTCTGCCTAAATGCCATTCGTAGTTCGAGTATTCTGTTGATACTTATTGTGCTCTCAATGGAAGTTGTCTATCGAAGTGCCTCTCTTGGTATGCCCCTCTTTCTGGTGCCACTCTCTCAGCGCATAATTGATTGAAATGGAGCCATGTTTCTTTGAACGTTTCTTGTCTTATCATGGTAGAAACAAATTGCTGTTTGGTCTCTAATATTATTTGTATGTCTGAAATTCTTTCCGGCCAAATTTTAATAGTTTTATAATGCATTTATATTCAAATGCATTGAGCCCATTTTAGGGAACGCTTTTGTCATTTTCCACCGTATTTTAACCAAATGTTCAAACTGATATTGTCTCCAATGTTCAGTAGCTAGAGCTTGATGTATTCTCTGTGTTTTGAAGCTTTAGATATTTGTTATTTGGTTAGAGGCAAAATATATTTAGACGATTAGAGTGGAGATTTCTTTCGCTGTGTCCCCATCTGTGCCATTTTGTTGCCTTAGTAGGGCAAATGTTCGACCCCCCTGTATTTTATTTTCATTCGATCTAATATCCATGGCTACGTTGGTGAGATTCATATTTTTTTTAATCGAAGTAAATATCTTAGTCTACCTATTCGGATATAAAGTAACGTTTCTCTAACTCTTCCCGTGTGCCCTTAATATTTGTACTCAGAAGAGCCAAACCACCTATGAAGGCATATCCTTCTGGTATCTTTTCCCCTGTCAATTGTGTGCCTACATATTCAAACATCCTGATTATACAAACATCCTGATTATACACACATCCTGATTATACAAACATCCTGATTATACAAACATCCTGATTATACAAACATCTTGATTATACGAACATTCTGATTATACAAACATCCTGTTTATACACACATCCTGATTATACAAACATTCTGATTATACAAACATCCTGATTATACAAACATCTTGATTATACAACATTCTGATTATGCAAACATCATGATTATACAAACATATTAATTATACAAACATCCTGATTATACAAAAATTATGATTATACAAATATCCTGATTATACAAACATCTTGATTATACAAACATTATGATTATACAAACATCTTGATTATAGAACATTCCGATTATACAAACATTCTGATTATACAAACATTCTGATTATACAAACATTCTGATTATACACACATCCTGATTATACAAACATCCTGATTATACACATCTCGATTATACAAACATTCTGATTATACAAACATTCTGATTATACAAACTTCTGGATTATACAAACATTCTGATTATACAAACATTCTGATTATACAAACAATTGAATCTCTTTGACCTTTAGGACTTGATCCTGCTGGGCCTTACTTTGAGAACACGGATAAGGTTGTGCAGCTGGATGCCAGCGATGCTGTTTACGTGGATGCCATCCATACGGACGGCAAGAATCTGCTACAGTTAGGTAAGACCTTTCTATTATCTAGAATGTCTGAGTGTCATAGTTGATAGAGCTCTTGTTTCCCATGGTAAAGGTACATGTTTGAATCCTTGGTCTTAACACGCTCTGATCTTCCCAGATGTAAACATATACTTGAATTTCTGTTAGGGAAGGTTAAGTAAAGATGTTGACAACTGGTCACCCCACGTCGAAAAAAAAGTGTTCGTAGCGCAATGAAGACTAACACTTCATCCTTGACGTCAGTGTCTGCTTTTGGATTCCCTATTTTATCACCTGGTCTTAAGGTAGTTATGGTGGGGAACAGTAGCATTAACTTGTTATCACACAAGTCCTGAACCAATCGGACTTTTCCGAAGTTGGAACTCTCAGGGTTTGAAATCGGATGTGGGATTAAGCTTCAATTCAATCTGTTAGGGTATTAATTATTAATATAACCTTTTCAATCATTCGTTTATTAAAGTATCATCATTCATCAACATTTTCTGTTGCAATTAAATTTGTGAAACACTGTAATATAATTCAAGAAAATGCATATCTTTTAATGTATAAAAAAGACGATACGATTTTCAATATTACTACTGTCTGGCATACGACATTTTCCCCATTGCTGGAAAAGTCGAGGGGTTTTGAAGCCTGAGGACTACAGACCGCCTCGCCAATGCTGTCGCCACGACGTGTGCTGGCCATGTTTGCTTATTGCATCCCCAACAGAAAAACAACAAATGCCATATCGGGGATTTGAACCTTGTCCTTGTCGTCAGGCAGGCATCGAAACCATTCGGCCACCCCCTCATTTTCAATATCAAATGCATATTATTTAGAATGCACCTTTCAGGTCAGACAATCTTTGAAAACTATATGTTACCTGATGACGTTGCTAGTGCTTTACACAACCCTCTTTAGCAGACACAATATGAAAGTAATTGCAGACGTATTGTTTTCACCCCGAGTACCCTTCAGGTGTAATGTCAAATAGGATAGCTAAATACGTGTACAAACAATTTACTTTTTGTATGAAACACTTCTGAGTTCCTAGAAAAAACTGATAACTAAGTTTGACTGATACTGTGCTTGATGTATATAATGCGCTTAGCCATTTGCTTGAGTAAACTAAGCAACCTATTTTTTGTTGTTGTTTTTTTTGGTTTTTTTTTGCGTTCGCCTTATTTATCTATTCCCCAAGGCGTGTGTGCGTTACACTGTGGTTTTTATTTTGCGCCTGTCGGCCCAGTGCATCCGACTTCAGTATGCATTTTATGTAAGGGTCTGCTTCCTCCTGCATTTTCTAAGGGTTTGCTTCCCCGGGGTAACGGCCGGTGCTGTGATGGGGATCGAACCCAGCACCTTCTGGTTGTGAGCCGTGCCACTTAACCACTAGGCCACGCCGTCCCTTAAGCAACCTATTGGTCTAATGGGAGTTCATTGAAGCCATTTTGATAACCGAAAGCTAGTAATTATCTTTGACGACGTAAATTTGTTTAATTTGTTTATATCTTGTTTCTTTGTGTATTTGTATGTGTGCATATGTGTGTATGTGTGTACGTGCGTGCATGCGTGCATGCGTGTGTATGTGTGAATACACATACTCACATATAAACACATATACGCACATACCTGTCATATTTCTTTTTGAAAAACAATACTCGCCAACATCTTTCCATTTCTACGCTCATCTTTCTGCAGGATTGGGCATGAAGCAGCAGAGTGGGCACGCAGATTTCTACCCCAACTCCGGCCATGATCAGCCTGGATGCACACGAGATCCAATTACCAACATATTTGAGAATGGACTCATACAAGGTACGATACGCAATAACATAAATGTTGTTCTAGTCGATGGTGCGTGGTGCAAGTAGGGGTATGCACATTGTGTTGATTTCTTTTGTGAGTTAAACTTTTAAAACGAGCGTATAGATTCTCACAAAAATCAATTGCTGGGGCCTTTTTATTTTCTTTATCTATACTTTGTTGGCATATAAAATTACGTCGATTTCTTTGAACTCGGAAAATCCTCCTTCAACCGTAACCATTGACAGCTCGTTGAAAATATTATGGAATATTTGTCTTTGTTTGCGATGTGATTGTGTTCGTCTGTAAAGTGTCTAGTCTGTTCACTTGGTCGTGATCTCACTTACCGATGGTCCCATTACTAATGCTGGTGTCTGCTTTAGATAATTACTAGCTAAGAATAAAGTCTGCTTACCATTGTAATTGGTGAAACGTGTGCAGGCGAGGTTTTTATTTCGGCCATTTTCTGTTCTTCGGAGATCCGGCGTTTCTCAGAAATTGAGGTGCCTCTGATGGTGGTTGTACGCATGCCTGGCGGTCCTATGCGTGACGAGACATTCCCATGCGTTTGCATCGATGCTGAAGCGTGTCAGAGATACTTTGAGGGAGTCTTTGAAACGCTTCTTTTGGCCACAGGCCGTCTTTCACCTCACGATACATTTGTTGTTTTGGGATGCGCGTGTCTGGCATGCGCACGACGTGGCCGGCTCACCTAATCCGGGTCTTCTGTAACATTGTGTGGATGCTCGGCATTTTTGCCTTCATGAAGATCTAGATAAATATACAGTAATCTACATGGATAAATTATATATGGATCATAATAACAGAATGGGAGAGAATCAAATTTAACAGATAAAATAGGAAAGGGACCCATGCGTTATGCTAGATCATTCAGGTAAGGTGAGTGAGCATGTCCAGGTAGCAGTGGAAAAGGCAAATGCAATGATAGTTATGATTTTTGTTTAATGAATATTAAACATAGGAATAGTTAGATCTAGATTGGAGTACTGTGCTCAGGTTCGGATTCTTTATCGTAGAGGAGATATAAACATGCTGGAAAGGATACAGAGAAGAGCGACAAAACTGATAGTATTATTTCGGAATTGTAGTTATGAAGAAAGACTAAAAAAAGCCAGTTTACATTGCATAGAAAAGAGAATAATTCAAAGGCATTTAATACAGGTTCATAAGATAATCAAGGGAGCGGAAAAATTACACTATAAAGTTTTTCAAACTACAGCCGCCTACAAGAAGAGAGGACACAGCCACACATTTATCAAAGAAAGGTCCAGATTAGATACTCGAAAGATTTTTTAAGTAAAAGAAATGGTGAATTCTTGGAATACATTGTCACAGAAAATAGAGGAGGCAGAGTCAAATTATGCATTCAAGAATGGATTGAATGAGCATATTTTTTAGATCAACTGAAGTATACGGACTCTGCAGTCTTCTAAACTAAGGGAATGAACATATGATATATATCATATAATAATGACATTGTTTCAGTCATTTTTTACGTTCCTATGTACGAGCGTGTGTGTATTTTAATGAGCATTAATACACAGTGTGTTAAGTGGCGGATTGCAGTAGCTTTCCACACATCCCGAGCATGCTTATGAAGGCAGAATGGGGTCCTCCAGGCGATTATTAATGTTAAGTTTCATCTGCATGTCGCTCACTGCTACGGAAAATGAACATATACCTGGTTAGCCAGACTGAAATGAAACAGCATGCTACCAGAGAGAGCTGCGCGAAAGTGAAGTGATCATTATTTGAGGTATCAATAAAATCTAAGCCTGGACAATGCTTGATGACTTCAGGAACAAAGCACCATAATTCTTCAATCATGCGATTCCCCGGCGGATACCAGCAGTTTGAACATTTGTAATGACGATGACACATAACTCTATGATATTTGAGAGATTAGCGAACTAACATGTGTAATCATTTCGGGGTTAATTCGATTATTTAGATGGTATCAGGATCTTTATTCCGTAAAATCGATCGATCATCATGTTCGTTAAGCTGCATTTTGCTGCATTTCATGCCTGGCTTAAGTCGTGTTAGACCAGTTCATGACGGAGTTCAACGTTCCACTTAACTTGCCCCCAGAATTCAGTCCAGGTTACCACTACTTAAGGACCTTTCTGCTCAGACTGAGGCCGACTTCCTCCTGCCCGCCCTCCCTCCACCTGAGGTTACACGATATCTCTCCCAACCTCGTATTCTCAGCACAGCAAAGAGTCACGTTGACCAAAAGGTTGATACAATCAGAAGCATCGGTGACGGGGATTTTGACACAGACAGACACGGAAAGCCTACCAGAAACATTGGTCTAACACACTCCTCGCGGCCCTCAACCAAAGACAGCGGAGTACACGCTCCACCTGAGGAGTCTGTAGGGATTTCGGTCGACACACTACGCATGAACACAGCCTCAGCAGTTGGACATGGTAGTGGTCGATCGACGCAGCGGGCATTATTATTATAGAACATTCTAATTACCATAGAAAAAAAGGCAAAGTAATATCTTTGTTAACCCTTCTTGATAAACTTGCAAATGGGATGACAGTCATTGATACTGTGAGAAGGTAGAAACATTTGATTTCTGTGTCAAGTAGCAATTGATCCCGTATGGGGGTTTCTGTCTGGTAACCATGTTTCTGCATGACTGTCACCAGGTATAGAAGAAACGGTTGCGTGCAGTCACGTGAGAGCAGTCAGGTTCTTCACAGAGAGCATCAACTCGCAGTGTCCTTTCATGGGCTTTCCTTGTGCTAGTGAGGATGACTATAATGTAAGTTTTAATTAGATGGAATTGTTACTTTTTAATTTCAATGACATGTCTATTTTCATTTGTGTTTATAAATGCCATTGAATGTATGTTCAACTCTGCGGTAGACGTAGTAATACGTTTATGATGGTATAATACACGTTTGTGAGACAAAATGTGATAATGTCAGTCTTACTGTAGGTGAGACAAAATGTGACAATGTCAGTTTTACTGTAGGTGAGACGAAATGTGATAATGGCAGTTGTTCATAATGTAGGCGATAAAAATGTGATAATGTCAGTCTTACTGTAGGTGAGACAAAATGTGACAATGTCAGTTTTACTGTAGGTGAGACGAAATGTGATAATGGCAGTTGTACATAATGTAGGCGATAAAAATGTGATAATGTCAGTCTTACTGTAGGTGAGACAAAATGGGATAATGGCCGTTTTACTGTAAGTGAGATCAAATGTGATATCAGTTTTACTTAATATAGGGGAGAAAGAATATGTTTATGTCACGTGGTTAGAGGGCTTTCGAACTTCATCTTTTATAATAATGTCGTCCCTGTCGATGCTTTCAAGTAGCAATTTCAGAGCGGAGGCAGAGGCACTGAGGGCGGCAGTGGAAGAAATGGTGACACACAATGAAAATGAGAGCCATATAGTCCTGCTGACAGATGCTCTCGCCGTAGTCACAGCGCTAAAAAGCCAAAAAAATACTGAGCTTAATGACTTAAGAGCAGCACTCTGCAAACTGTGCCAGCAGTCCGCACCAAAAAGGGTAGTGGTACAGTGGGTCCCGGCACACTGCAACATCCAAGGCAACGAGGAGGCAGACAGACTGGCAAAAGAAGGTGCAAGACTACCACAAACAGATACTAGTATGACGTACGAAGAGTCAAAACGGCTTATCAAAGCCAGATACATGACCAAATGGGAAACCGAACATACTGGTTACACCAAAAACGATGCCTATTACCAGTTGAACCGAAGAGAGCAGGTCGTTGTCTTCAGACTTCGCACTGGCCACAATAGACTGAGGTACCGCCTATTCAACAAATTGAAGATAGGGTGTACCGACGAATGCCCGTGCGGTACTGGTAAAATGACCGCTGAACATCTGCTGCAGAACTGCCCGACATACGAGGATCAGAGAGAGCAGATGTGGCCATCACCAGTAGAACTGCAAGACAAGCTCTATGGCAGTGGCGACAGCCTCAGGATGACCGCCGCTTTTTTCGAAAAAATAATGGTTACGTTCTGACTGCGTACGAAGAAGAAGAAGAAGAAGATGCTTTCAAGTCAGGATGGCAGCTCTTTCATTGCCTAGAACTTAGAAGAACATCCTCTGAAGTGAAATACTTAAGTCTGCTATATGCTCCTGCCGTGGCCAGTACACCAGCATCTTCAACCCTATGTTGAATTAAATTGGAGTCTGACGAAAGAAATAGGAGGCCTGGAATTGGCCGATGACTTGGCTCTTCTATCACATGACCGAAATCATCTGGAAAATAAATTCACCCAACTCATGACATGTTCACAAAGAATTCGCAAACACACAAAAAAAATTAATATTCTTAGAATAAATACAGCTGACATCATACTGGGAGACACTCCACTCAAAGAAGTGAAAACATTTATCTATTTCGACAGCAACATACTCAAGAAAAGGACACAGATTCAGAGAAAGGCTCTTATCACATTGGACACATTATGGAACTTCCAAGAAATAAAGTCCAACTCAAAGATTACAATTTTCAACTGGAATATGAATTTGTTTCTCTAAAGCTTGGAGGGCAACATAGTTGTTAACAAAGCGGGTACATACATTTTTGAATAGATGTGCGCGTATACATTATGGTTTGGAATGGTATGATAAGGTAACCAGCATCAACCTTCTGGAAAAATCTAATCAGATCTCAGTAAAACCTGAAATACAGAGAAGACTTTTGCACTGATTAGGGTATACTTTGCGAATACACCCAGTATCATTGCAAGACAGACACTTTTCTGGAACGCATGGGGTAAGAAGCAGTAAAAATGAGAACTGCAATTATATATGTAGCAAGCAGGACTGTCTCGCCTTTGTTGATGAAGAGGTCAGGATAAATGCCATGTAGTGTGTTACAGGGATTTGAAAGATTGATTGATTTCAGCAGGTGGAATAAGACTTTACTTTACTTTACTTTACTTTACTTTACTTTACTTTACTTTACTTTACTTTACTTTACTTTACTTTACTTTACTTTACTTTACTTTATTATTCTAAATTATATTTTCAAAATGTCTCAGAACAACCTGTGTCACACATGTCCTGCTGGCGGATGTGTACCAATGGGACTGAATGCTGACAGCAACAAACCAGCAAACGGACAGTCAGTCAAATACTACCTGGCCACAGCATCGCACAAGCCATTTTGCCGTAAGTCCCTTTCATCATTACGTTAATATCAACATCTCCTAATGTGTTGTTTGGTGTGGGCGACCATGACACAGTAAAACTACAGGAGCTTCATATTCACTTTCAGTTTTAATTTTAGAATTGATACAAACAACTCAAGTCTGGCTAAATGGAAATGAAAGCAGAGCTAGTCAGTCTAGCGACATGGGTTGCAAATTTGTAGAAATCTCAACTTCGCTAAACTGTTTTTGTAAACAAAGCCGGCTAGTCTAGCGACATTGAATGAAAAGGTATTGTTGAGCTCTGACAACATATTTTGCACATTACTTTGCTGTAGCGAGGCGCTCACATTACCTGAAAGGTCGGGATGGATTACGGAGTACTTATCACTTGACTTTCTCTTCTGTTGTACGGTGTAAATGTTTTCCGAAAACAAGAATTCATGTCATTTTAATAGATAAGTTATTGTTGTGTTTTCAATTTGTTAACCTTATCGTTCTCACAATACATTAGTGTGTTGATTGAACTGTCTTTCTTAATTCATATTTCATCTATTGACACTGCTTTTAAAAAGCATTGTCTGTAGCAAATAAATACCTATTAAAGATAGCTGCCCGCTTCTTAAACAGCCAAGCAACTGCAGCATGGCACAGATGACCGTCTCACAAATGACATCATTTTCAGATTGTCAACAACAGTATCAGATTGTTAATAACAGTATGGGATATCAGATTGTTAATAACATTATGGGATATTAGATTGTCAACAAACAGTATCAGATTGTCAACAACAGTATGGGATATCAGAATGTCAACAACAGTATGGAATATCAGATTGTCAACAACAGTATCAGATCGTCAAAAACATTAACAAGTTGTCAAAAACATTATCAGGTCTCCAGGAGCTCTAAGAATCCAATGACTAAAGTGCCATTATGAAGAACAATCGCAAGTTCAGATTATCATATCCATTAAAAGAGATCATGGTGCTGAGCAGCACATGAGCTGCAGTGGTCAGCAACCCATAGCTGACTGCTAGCGTCAAGGCCAGCGAACCATAGCTGCTAAGACCCTTCTACACCTCCACGCGGTGATCCTGGAAAACAGGCTGCAGCAGGGCAGACTGGCTAAGGAGAAGGGATCGAAGAGGGAATGCTAACCCGGTACTCAAAAATGCTTGCTGAAGTCGGATGTGTTGGACCGCAAGGTGCAAATATCGCAGCCAAGCTGTAAACTACAACACAACGCATTCCTTTCTCTGGACTACATTCTGCTACTTACCCTTTCAGGGTTTGGTAGTGGGAGATTGAGAACAAACGAAGAAGAAGAAGAAGAAGAAGAAGAAGAAGAAGAAGAAGAAGAAGAAGAAGAAGAAGAAGAAGAAGAAGAAGAAGATATCCATTAAAAAACCCACTTGATTCAGTTACTCGTCCTGAAACAAATTTATTTTCAGGTTGCTTACTTCATAACTACTTGGTGATGTTGTCAGTGCTAATAATGACCACATAATGGATGGATATGCTCATTGGTATATCCACGACAAATCCATTTAGAGGGGCACGTTAGCTCAACTCATAGCCAGCGATTCGCTATTTTCTGTGGTAACAGCGTGCCTTGGTTCGAATGAAAATCTGGGTCGTGATTTGAATCGGGGACCGCTTCTCCAGTCAACCAATCCGTAGATGGGTACCTGACACATGAGTTGAAGAAAGTTAAAAACAGCATGGAATGGCGCTGGCCACCCCACATCTCCCAGGCTACGTCTTAGTACATTAGAGAAAGGAAATGTCAAAGAAACTGGTTGTTTACAGACTCTGCAGAGTTTTTTAAACCAGTTTAAAAAAAATTAAGCAAAGTTAAGAGTTCAAAAACTCCATTTCCAATCAGCGGTTAATTTTTCTGAACTTGCACTTCACTGTTACTTAATCCATGACACTGCTGATAACTCCAATCACAACAAGAGCAACTAACCACACCAACCACATGATGGGGTTGTCAGCCCCACAAACAGGTCCATGATGGTGTCGGTAAATATATCAACATCTCCATGATCATGTTGCTAGTCTTCTTCTTCTGCGTTCATTCTTAATCTCCTGCTACCAAGTCGTGAACAGGGCTTTGCACGTTGCAAAATGTAATCCGGAGAACGGAACGCGTTGTGTCGCTAGTTTACAGCTGGACTGCAATATTTGCGCTTTTCGGTCTGACACATTCGTCTTCGGCAGGCTGCTAATTCAGTTAACCACCTTAAGAATCAATTTGCAGCTTCAGGAAGACCCGATTCAAGTGGCACTTCAGGATATGAGGAGCCCGTTGTTGTTGTGGAAATCAGTTGTATTTGAGCTCATTTACCTTTTGAGGCGTTTCTTTTGTGGTTGGTTACAGTGACCACCTTGCAACCTGACGCGTGTTTTAGAAAGTGAACCTGGGTCCTCTGTGCTGTATTGCAATGCGCGACTCATCAGTAAGCTCATCATTATGGGGATCACGGTGTCGATTCCCACCTCGTTGGCCAGATTGTTTTGACAAAGCGTGTATGTATGGAGCACGATCTCAAACGTGAGTTGAGTTCTTGATCACTCTGCTTCATTTGACCCTGGATGCTCTTAGCTCTCCTTGATTGGTGACTACAGCGTCTACGTCCTGTCCTATGCTCCCAAATCACTGGTCAGAGGCCCACGCTGGTAATTCATCGTATTCTTATACACGAAAAGTCAACCAAGAACAGGTTTAGTGAGAGAAAATGCTGAAAAAGCTTTAATCTGTGTTGCAGAACAACTGAAACGGACATCGCAATTTTACAGCAGAAGTTCATTTAACTCTCTAGCTGCATTAGTACTTCAGGTTGGCTGACTGAGTAAGACACGAGTTTGAGCACCAAAAGGTAGTAGGGTCAATCCAAAGTTTGTGAGGAGAATGCAATCCATATCAGTTGGGTGACACCTGGAAGACACTACCCAAACAACCGACCCTACAGAAATAATGAGAAACGATTCAAAGAACTGACCACTGGTACTTTGAGACCCCAAAAGTGCTCCGAACTGTTCATTGCTAAAGGTGCCGACCACCAAACACGAACTAGGTAGTTCCAAAGGCGGCTACAAAGTGTTGTCATGAGTTCTTCAAGTACCAATTTACAGTTGGGTCGACTGGGAGAATCGATCAAACTATGGAAAAAGTCACCATAACCAGGTCTGTTAAACTGAGCGCGATGTGATTTAAACCTTGCAGGTTGGGATTGTAAACCAAGCTGACAACCCATTGGCCACAAGCTCAGACCCTACGTTCAGTTAAAGGTTTTCCCATGGAAACTGTTGTCAAGGATGAGGGGTTAGAGACTTCATTTTACATTACCTTAGTTTTTATTAGGTGAAACGGCAGTTCCTTGCTTCGCTGCCTTTTCTTTCCGAGTAGTACCCATTTACAGCTAAGTTGACTGGAACGAGTCGATAACGTGAATCTAGCCTGGTACTTTAGTCGTAAGAAGCGAGCGCTCCACCCTTCAATTTTTTTTTTTTTTGCTTAGATGTTTGCCTCACTAGTTTCTACTGGCGGAGGCGCGCCATTTTCCACCCCAGACCGTAGTCCATTGGGCGATATCAGGACGCATAAACCAGTGCTTGGATGCATGTGTGCATCTGTATGTACCTATGCTAGGTTTGTGCGCCCTCAGAAGCTAGCCCAACCAAAGTGCAATGGAAGGGCCTCACCATGAGGGCGCGTGTGAAAGTTGTGAAAGGGTATGACTGTAGGACAGAGTCAAATGAAACAGAGTGAGGTAAGAGAAGAGAGAGAAGGGAAGAGTCAGTGTTCGACAGAGTCAAATGAACCAGAGTGAGGTGAGACGGGGAAGAGTTGCCCCCTCCACCCTTGAACATACACCCCTTAGCGTGTCAATGACGCCAAAGGGTAACATCGCTTACTTGACTTGTGTAACATTAGGTTGCTTCCCCTACCGCTGCTCTCCAATGCATCTCCTTTCACTATAATGTTCTTCTTCTTCTTCTGCGTTCGTTCTCAATCTCTCGCTACCAAACCCTGAAAGGGCTTACGTAGAAGAATGTAGTCCAGAGAACGGAATGCGTTGTGTCGTAGTTTACAGCTTAACTGCGATATTTGCACCTTTCGGTCCATCACATCCGACTTCAGCAAGCATTTTTTAGTACCGGGTTAGCACTCCCTCTTCGATCCCTTCTCCTTAGCCAGTCTGCCCTACTGCAGCCTGTTATCCAGGATCACCCCGTGGAGGTGTAGAGGGGTCTTTGCAGCTCTGGTTCGCAGGCCCTGACGCTAGCAGTCAGCTATGGGTCGCTGACCACTGCAGCTCATGCGCTGCTCAGCGTCTTTATCCCCCAATATAATGTAAATCATTCCTTTGCTCTATTTACACAATGATATCATCTTTCTTTGGGTGACTCTAGAATACCATTTGACCGTGACTCTTAAACTCGCAAACGGACAAGGAGGCGATGAGAGAGGCACCCTTGGTGTAACTGTGGCTGGAGAGACTACTTCAACTGCCAAGATTTCTCTAACCGGGTTAGTACAGTCGTCCATCTTTTTAGTTTGTTTGAGTTGTCCTCATACAAATTATATATTTTCCTAAAACGTGAAAATAGTCATTATGATGTTGCTGTTGTTAACATATTAGTATTTACGTTGTTAACATTATAAGGCTTGTGCTAATATTACAATGCCTCGATTATTAATGTTACAATGTATATGTTAACATTGTAATGTTACTGTTGCTAATATTACGGTGTGAATGTTGTTATAACATTACGATATCTCTGCTAATAAAATTACAACGTGCGTGTTAACATTACAATGTATATTGTTAATATTGCAATGTCTCTGTTGTCAACATTACGATGTATTTCGTGTTAATATTATACTTTTGTGTAGTTTATATTAAAGTGTACATATTAAAATGTATATGGTGTTAATATTATGAGTCTGATGTTAACATTTCAATCCGTATTTTCTTAATATTACGATGTCACTGTTGCTAACATTACGCATTCTCTTTTATAAATTAAACTTATGCTGCCAGTGTTAACATTACTAAATCTCTGTTTTTAACATTACATTGTCAGATTAAATATTTCGATGTATCTGCGGCTGTCAGTGAATGATCTCTGTTAATCCATCTTCAACGTTGATAATTGTTCTACATGCTACATGTTAGTTCTTAACTTCCTATATCTTGATCTTGATCGTTATAACCATTCCCTAGTTTAGCTCCGGGTCCCAACTTCCTCCCCAGCTGGCCAAGTCTCGTGCCACAGTAATCCAGTGAGGGATAAGCCCTTCACGATGTACAACTCGGATCTTGTTGTGGACACAAAGAAGAACAACTCTTTCTTCTTCTTCTTCTTCTTCTTCTTCTTCTTCTTCTTCGTACGCAGTCAGACAGTAACCATTATTTTTTCGAAAAAAGCGGCGGTCATCCTGAGGCTGTCGACATTGCCATAGAGCTTGTCTTGCAGTTCCACTGGTGATGGCCACATCTGCTCTCTCTGATCCTCGTATGTCGGGCAGTACTGCAGCAGGTGTTCAGCGGTCATTTTCCCGGTACCACACGGGCATTCGTCGGTACCACCTATCTTCAATTTGTTGAATAGGTGGTACCTCAGTCTATTGTAGCCAGTGCGAAGTCTGAAGACAACGACCTGCTCTCTTCGGTTCAACTGGTAATAGGCATCGTTTTTGGTGTAACCAGTATGTTCGGTTTCCCATTTGGTCATGTATCTAGCTTTAATAAGCCGTTTTGACTCTTCGTACGTCATACTAGTATCTGTTTGTGGTAGTTTTGCACCTTCTTTTGCCAGTCTGTCTGCCTCCTCGTTGCCTTGGATGTTGCAGTGTGATGGGACCCACTGTACCACTACCCTTTTTGGTTCGGACTGCTGGCATAGTTGACAGAGTGCTGCTCTTAAGTCATTAAGCTCAGTGTTTTTCTGGCTTTTTAGCGCTGTGACTACGGCCAGAGCGTCTGTAAGCAGGGCTGTATGGCTTTCATTTTCTTTATGTGTCACCATTTCTTCCACTGCCGCCCTCAGTGCCTCTGCCTCCGCTCTGAAATTGCTTGTGTACTTACCAGTAGCGAATGACAGTGTTATTTTTCTGCCATTTGGTAGGTTCAGGAATGCTCCTGCCCCTCCGTTCTGTGTAGTGTTTGTTACAGAACCGTCGGTGTATGCATGGGTCCAGTCCATGCTTGGGTAGTTTTCCGACATAAAGCTTAGGGTAGTATCTCTCCTTTCTTTTTCAGTCTGGCAGTTTTTGTTTCCAATACCTGGTATATTTTCTATCACCTCTGGAAATATATCCTGCCTCCAGGTAGGTTTTCGTACAGTAGTGATGGGCTTTGGTGTTGTTAATGCGTTTATGGGATCTTCGTGCATCTTTGCTTTGACTATTTCTGCAAAGTTTCTCCGCTTTAGTTTCCCCTTTCCCTGATTGTTTAGTCTCTGGTGCATTGGATGGTCTGTCATTCTTCGGAGTTTCTCTAACTGCAGCTGGGCTCTGCAGTCTCTTCTATCGGTCATGGATTGCAGTTTTGTAATCTTTTCAAGTTCTACAGTTGGCGCTCACTTCATGCCTCCTGTTATAACTCTCATGGCTTGGTTTTGAAGTTTGCTAACTTTATCGAAGTTCGCCTTTGCTGCCGTTGTCCATGCCGCAATGCCATACTCGAGAACTGGTCTCACTCTTCCAGTGTACAATTTCTTTAGTATGCTTTCGTCTGCTCCCCAGCTTGTGCCAGCAAGTTTCCTCATGATTGCCATTCTTTCTCTGGCTCTCATTCGGTTTCTCTCGATCTGACTTTTCCATGTCATTCGCCGATAAAATGTGACTCCCAGATAGGTTGGGTTGTCGTTTGGCTGCACGAATTTGCCATTTAGACTCAATTTGGTGCTTTGGGGTTTGATTGAAGAACAACTCTTTCAGTGTCTTCCCCTTGAATACCTTTTTTTTACCTTGTTGGTACCAGATTACTGTAGCCGTGCTCCATCGACCCGTTTCGTCGCAACAAGTAGCCTACTTATCTATGTATTGCATTTTCTGCATAATTTACGGCTGTATTCGCCAATGACAATCGTCATATGTCGGATATGCGGACATTTTATATATGTGGGTTGCGAAAAGTGATTCCGACCAATCGTATCTCTACAGGAGCACGTGTCACTCTCAAGTTAACTTCATTTTTGTTCACTTATTCTTCTTTTTACGCACTCCTCCTGAAATGGGTGTTTTGAAATTGTGTGGCAGGGAGATGTGGTTTTACAGTTCTTGCTACGGATCCAATGGACTACAAAGAAAACATATGATACAGTACTTGCTACGGATCCAATGGACTACAGAGAAAACATATGATACAGTACTTGCTACGGATCCAATGGACTACTAAGAAAACATATGATATAGTACTTGATGAGGCACAAACATATAGACAACTCATTGCAAAAATCAGAACAGGACATTCCTTCCTTTTGAGGCATGTTTTCAAAAGAGGCGGTTGGAAGCACGTGAGACAATAGGAAAGATGGCAGGAAAGAGAGACATGAAGGCAGAGAAAGAAGATGTCGGACAGCCAGAGACAACGGTACGGGCGACAATCAATAACAGAGTTGGTAAACGGCGCACGTGATAGACGCGGATGGAGGTAGGTCCAGGATCGCCAACGACAAGGTACCTGCTGATGATGGCCTACTTTGTAGTGAGGCTGCGATATATGCGCCTTTCGGTCCAACACAGCTGGTTTCAACCCGAAGTTTCTGGAACCGCTTTATCTTCCTTCTGAGATCCGTTCTCCCTAGGACTGCACGAGTTTCCATGGCCGCCACTTTGAGATGGGATCGGGTCTTGGTCAGCTATGGTTCGTTAATCCTCATACTAGCAGACAGCTGTGCGTGGCTGGTTACTGTCAGCTCTTCATTGAATCTTCGGTCTCGTTGTCAATGTCATATAAATATATCAGTAGGTCTTCTTTGGGACCGTTCATGAGACTCTGCCTTGGATTGTGAGTTCACTTTTATTACGTAAGTGTTCTTGGGTCTACCAAATCTCATCTTTCTGTGTGGGTTCCTTTGTTAAGTTATCCCATTCCATGTCGCTATGTGTCTCTTTGCCTTGGTTACTGCAAGAATTCTCGTTTTCTGTTATTATCCGGCTTGCATCAGGTCAGGTCTTGGGCCCCTGTTGTGAGGATGGTTTCTGGAGTCAGTCTAGTAGAGTTGGCAAATGAGATAGTCAATGTTACTGTGTCTGTTCAATTACATTTCTCCAGGTTAGTGTCATTAGCTCGAAGCCTTTGGTCTCAAATTCAAACCACTTTGTGTGCTGCATATTTATAAGCCAGACATATAAAATCTGCATGAAGACATTGTGGACCTCCAAAAGGCCACAAAACAGTGAAAGCTTCACTTTTTTTGCTGTTTTTGCTGACTTGGTTCTTTGTGTCAGCGCCTCAGAAGAGGAATTTTATCTGCCGGTACATCTTTTCTTTGGGGTTCCCCTTTCCTTCTCCGTACGTCAATCTGTGTTTATCGGCTGCAGTTTTGTGCAGTGAGCTATAGTATATACGGCCAAAGTGGAGTTCAATATGGGAGAGGGGCGGAATGGAGCGCTCTGGTGATTTTCTGCAATTGCCATTTATGTCCCTACTCTTCTTCCATGATAAAACATTTAAAAAAATATAATAACAAATGATAATAGTGAAGAAAGAGCGCATGTCATTGGACCACCTAGGTTTATGCTATATTACAGATAAGGAGAAAGAATTCACATTAAAACTTCATTTTATATTGCAATGCAGTTCAGATCATCAGAAAGTATCATTATTAGTTACAAGTAAAATATTGCACCTACTTTATATGATCTGCTATAGCTGCTTCTTTATTTCGGGTGAAAAATATAGTTAATTTTTTTTACTCCCGGGTCTCATTTTGGATTCCGGGTCCGGTTTCAGTGTATTCCCTTTGCACCCCTCTCACAGGCACGGAGTTGGGTGTTTGTTTTTATTCTCAAAGCGCTGCATTATCTAGCCAGATCGTGTTCTCTATCCTTGTTATACATTTTTTTGCTGTATTGTTTATGGGTTTGACGGCACATGAAATATGTCATTAATTATAACATTGTTCTAACTACTGAAATATTTTTGATTTACTTTTCACTTCTGCTTTGACAATTCATTTGAAAATGTTTACATGGAGTACTTTATATAATGTACTTTATTCGTGTTCAGATTTCAATTGTTCTGATATCACGTTGTCATAAAATAACGTTGAGGACCACAACATGTAACTTATTGGCGGGTCGCAAGAGGTCCACGAGCCATGAATTTGAAGGTGGATAGGTAGGTAGGTAGGTAGGTAGGTAGACTAGTAGGTTGGTAGATTGGTAGGAAGGCCAATTGGGCGGTGAGGACCCGTCGTGACCTTGATGGATGACTGAGTCTCAGGCTGCGTGCAGTTATGATTTGACTCGGTCAGGTATTGCAATGACGACAAAGGGGGCGGTATCATATCGGGGATCGTCGTTCTTCATGTCTGATGTCCACAACATGCTATAACAGCTTGTGAAAGGGGGGGGGGGAGGGGAATCGGCGTTCTTGACATAGTGGACCGCATGTCTAAAAAGGCACCGAGGGCGACGGTTTATCATGGCCACCGTACTTTCAAGGCCTGTTCGTCGGATGACTTCGTCAGTTGTAAAGAAATCATTTCAGTGAGTCACATGACTGTCCATCTGACTGCGCATGTAAAAGGCTTCAATGTACATCTGATTAGTCTGCATAATGGTCCAGGTTTCGAAGCCGCACAACCTGAAACATTTGCTGTGACTCTTTAGCAAGGGAACTGAGACGCTAGTCCGGTCAGACACAAGATACTAGCCAGGAAGTCGCGTCAGGATCAGTCACAATCTACTGACCAAGACCAATGTTTCCTGGAAAAATGCTAGTTTCAAGGCAGTCTGGCTGAAGAGATGTGGACTGACGTGATCCCCGTTGTAGTAGCATCACCCAGATCAAGCCATGCATACCATAACCGCTTAGAGGACCGTGTTCCACCTTCATCAACACGCTCGCGATGTAAGGAAAGCTACTACAACCCACTACTTTCCACCCTTTTCAGGCAGCACAAAAGAGTACACATACTCATTGTGGGTATTAAACAACAACAACGACAGCAACAACAGCAACAACAGCAACAACAACTCATTCAAAATCAGTCGGAAAAGGACGATTACTTGAGCCGGTCACTCTTTTCATTAAACAGTTCGTCTTCGTTGAAGTCATCAGTAGGGATCAAGACGCCGAGCAGCGCATGGGCTGCAGTGGTCAGCTACCCATAGCTGACTGCTAGCGTCAGGGCCTGCGAATCATAGCTGCCAAGACCCTTCTACACCTCCACGCGATGATCCTGGATAACAGGCTGCATCAGGGCAGACCTGGATAAGGAGAAGGGATCGAAGAGGGAATGCTAACTTAGTTCTCAAAAAATGCTTGCTGAAGTCGGATGTGTTGGACCGATAGGTGCAAATATCGCAGACAAGCTGTAAACTACGACACAAAGCAATCCGTTCTCTGGACTACATTCTGCTACTTGCCCTTCCAGGGTTTGGTAGTGGGAGATTGAGAACGAACGAAGAAGAAGAAGAAGAAGAACCCATCAGTAGCACAGACCCCCACCACCATAGCTCTTGATTGACACGTACGCCTTGAAAATAAGACAACATGAAACGTATGTTGCGGCAGTTTTATTTCAGATATGCGGTTTGTTCTTGTTAGTACATTGCAAAAAGTAAAGACCAGGTTAATACGCCAGTGTTGCATTTTGGGAAGAATAGTGTAATGCCCATCATTTGCTTGACCAACGAAACACTAGGGATGGGGAGGGAAGGGGTCGGGTGTGCTCAATATAGCACTGGCCCTCTTTGCTTCCCCAGATTATTAGGGCACCAATTGTTTAGGCTGGGTCGATCCCGGGTGCCGTATTTCGATCATAAACATCCCGCCCCAACTAGGATCCGAACCCCGATTGTTCGACTGGGAAGCTAGTACATTAACCGTCAGTACATTGTCTCACATCAACATTTCTGTTTCCAGGGATTCAGACCCAGTGGCCTTATCTCCAGGGCACACCTACAAGTACTATGTACTGATTCCTACCAATTTTGGAAACGTCCAGTCAGTGACCTTCACCTGGAACCAACAGGCATCTATCTTAGACCCTTTTCATTGGAACATCCTGGGTCTGAGACATCCCAAAATCTACCTGGATGAGATCGACATCTACAGAGAAGAAGCTGGCGTCGAGTATGTTTTGTTATTTGTCGTTGTCTAATACTTTTGTCATATTTAATGTTGATTCGAGCGTCCCAGTCTGAGAGCAGGGTTCAATACTCAGTCTTAAGGAACAAACAGTAGAAATCGAAGATACGTTACAGTGAATGAGGTGAGAGAAGTCATCGTCTCATAATTGGCTGCCTGCATCAGAGTCAGCCAATCAGAGCTGACCAAGATCATTTCCGTCAACAAGCGGCGGCCCTGGATTCAGGTTGCGCTAGTGAAGTCTGTTTAAGAGAATAAGGATCGCAGTGGGAAGGCAAACTCGGTACTGAAAAAAGACAGCTGAATGTGGATGTGTCGGGCGTGACGACGCAAATATCGCAACTTCGATGTGTCGGGCATGACGATGCAAATATCGCAACTTCGATGTAAACCACAACACAGCGTTACAACGTCCTTTTCGGGACGAACGCAGAAGAAGAAAAGAATGACGAAGATTAAGAAGAAGAAGAAACAGAATAAGAAGAAGAAACGGAAGAAGAAGGAGAAGTAGATAAAAAGAGCTTCCTCTAAGAATAAGAAGAAGGAGCAGAAGAAGACGGATCCTCTCTCCTCCTTCGTGCTCCATACAAATGACAAAAAATAGATACAAAACGTGACGTCTAGGTGATTCTAAGACTTTGACGTCCACCAATTGAGATGACCTGAAGCAAGCGCTTGGTTCAACACGGCCAATGCAAGAGACCCAAATATGTTTAAACATCATTTGACTACCTGGAATTAAACACATCATATGCCTGACAGAACAACAGGATTACATAATGCAGATATATATAAATATTATAAATATATATTTGTATAATTAAATGGTCAAACCTAAAAAACCATGACCTTGAATTGAACGTTCCAAACTAAGGCCACAAATGACGTGATTATTGTAAAAGTGAAGACGATGGTAGGAAAATGTTTACCTATATATTTGCGTATTTCTGTTTGTGCTCAGCCTGTATACTGTCTGCTGTATTAATTGCGAGAAGTCGGGTCTGGGACCTTTTCTTTCCTCTGACAAATCAATTATACGCAACTCTAGCTCATTACCTGCTTTCTTTGTCCTCTCTCTCTTGTCGCATCGGTGTTTCCAATTTTTATTCGACTGACATTCTCGTGCTAAAAGAAAAAGCTTAAAATAACATGGGATCTTTTTCGAAACAATTTTTAAAAAAATGTAAAAGTCATTGATTTCTCAGCATCATATTGCACTTATATATAGTATTCCCCACAGAATGTCAAGATTTACAATATTTACATGTAATCGTGTATTCTGTAATTCTTGAATTCAATTCCAATGAGGCAAATGAAGTGTTTGATGCCAGGTAGCCTAATGTAGTTTAAACTCTAAGCGTGCTTTTACCCTGGAGTACTACTAGCGTATGTTGAATCGAGGGCTTACCGTATGCCATCTCTCCATCTCATTAGTGGAAGTATGAGTGGGTGTTTCAAGTTGAAGGGACACTATGGACACATTTTTCTTCCCCATCTGTTGTCTGACCCATCCATCGCTATTTTCTTTACAATACAGGATCTACGGCGTCATTGAAGGCGGGTTGACCCATATTGTTTTCTGTATGGCGAGTTCGGTCCTATAAAGAGACTGCCCATCCCCCGCGGTAGTGTCTGCTTAGCCTAGCTGTACCTTACCATATAACTCTAACATGTTGGCTTAGTTAACATCTATTTTTACTCTATTCAGCGTCCACTTTTGCACACAAGCCGCCAGTGTTGAGACTGGATCCTCTTTGACCATCTCCACCAAGTGCTGAAACAACTTTCACCACAGAGAATCAAGAATGGCAGTATTTTTCCGGTTAATCTGCTCCAGAATGTAACATACAAGACGTGTTTTCAAAACATCTATCTAAGAATGATGCTTAAGAAAAAAATAACATTCATTCACGATCTCACTAGAATGTTAAAGTTGTGTCTGTTCAATTGAAATAAATTCTGATGTGATATTATGCTTTATGTGTCAGCTTATTTTGAACGGAATAAGTAAGATGGCCTTAGTGGCTGCGCTCTCGACTCGCTTCGGTGTTTGTGTCGAGTTTTCTGAAGTTTGGCGGTTCCTGTCCGGATTATATTTCACTACTCCTTCACTAGGTGGTATCAAGGACGTTATTCTGGGGAATTTATTTGCTTTCGATCGGTTATGCTGTTTGTTATGCTGCATTTCGCTGCATTTCGTGTCTGTCTTAAGCCGTGGGAGACCAGTCCATGACGAAGTTCAACGTCCGGCTTAACTGCACACCAGAATTTAGTCCAGGTTACCACTACTCAAGGACATTTCTGCTGGGACTGAAGCCGACTTCCTCCTGCCCACCCCTCCCTCCACCGGAGGTTACACGATACCTCTCCCAACCTCGTATTCTCAGCACAGCAAAGGTCACGCTGACCAAAAGGTGGACACAATCTGAAGCCTCTGTGGCTGGAAACGTAAAAACAGAGACTTTGGCACGGACAGACACGAAGGCTTGACACAAACACTAGTCTAACACACTCCTCGCTCCCCTCATCCTGAGGCAGCGGAGTGCACGGCTCCACCTGAGGCGTCTGTAGGGATTCCGGTCGTACTCTATGCATGAACACAGCTTCAGCAGTTAGACATGGTAGTGGTCGATCGACTCAACGGGCCTTTGACGCCTACGCAAACATTATTAGTATTATTATTTTGAAAGAAAACAATAATCTCTGAACCATATTCCCAAATAAATATCACATTGTCATTAATATGGAGAAGAACATAACTGCGATTTCAACATGTAATGAGTTAATTTGAGGTAGAGATTAACTTTAGTGTCTACAAAAGCTGTTTGAAGACATCCTTAATTTGCCGTAGAAATTAACCCTGCACTATCAACATCACAGATGAAAACATATCTATAAACCACCAAGTCAGCAGTCAAACATCCATAACCGTACTGTATGACCTAAAACAATGTTGAAAGTTCAAATCGATATCCACATTATCAAGTGCTTCGTCCCATTTGTCCTTTGAATATTTCGGCCTTCCAAATGCTCTCTATTTTCCATCATGTTTGTCGTTCCACCCTAAATCTTTTTGTTCTGTCGTTCAAGTGTCTCTTCATTTTTCCTGTTGGGACCAAGATGCTGAGCAGCTGCAGCTGCCATCGACCTATAGTTGACTGCTAGCCTCAGGGCTAGCGAACCAGAACTGCCAAGACCCTTCTACACCCCCACGCGGTGATCACGGTGAACAGGCTGCAACAGGGCAGACTGGCTAAGGAGAAGGGATAGAAGAGGGAATGCTAACCTGGTACTAAAACGTGCCTGCTGAAGTCCGATGTGTCAGACCAAAGTGTACAAATATCGTCTTGTTTAGTTCGCACAGTTCGCTCTTATTTTATATTCTTAGTCGCATCAGTTTGCTTGAGCAGCCTTTTATAAAGTGGATTTTCAATATTTCATCCTTTCTATGGTATAAAGAAAACAATTTAGTCCTGTAAGTAAGAACACAGCGCCACTCAAAACTATTACTGGCGAAAAAATAACAGGCAAAGGAAATTAAATAGAGCGATGGGTCGAGCACTATTCTGATCTCTTCTCGTGTAACAATATCGTCACTCCCACAGCCATTGACGCTGTCAAAGGCTACCCCAGTATGGACGAGTAGATATCGAACCATATATCGAAGATCTTAATAAGGCCATTGACAGCTTGGCCGCCGACAGAGCACCAGACATCAATATAATCTCACCTGATTTGTTCAAGCGCTTTAGGAGTGCACTTTGTAACAAGATGCCATATATGATATGTCAGTGCCGAAATAGGCTATTTTACCTCAAGACTTGAAAGATGCACAGATTGTAACATTATACAAAAATAAAAGTGATTTAAGTGACTGTAATATCTATTGAAATTCCTCTCTGCTAAGTGTTCTAGACACAGTTTTCTCCAGAGTAATCTTACTACGGCTACACAAATTGGTTGAGAGTGTGTGTTATGAGTCGCTGCAGATCCAGGTCCAAAAAATAAACAGTCAACATTACTTTTATTCTTTTTCAACTTGAGGAAAAGTCACACGAGCGGACTCAGCTCTTTTATCTTGAAGTCATTGATTTTCTGTGTAGAAGTGATGCTATTCTCGTCTTTATCCCATAGAAAGAATTCTACTTTAGAGAGAAAAGGCCGCACTGTGAAACTTCTCTTTTCACATGCTCTAAATGTGGAAGTATTAGGTATTATCTTCTCCGTTAAAAGCAAAAGTCTCTTTAAAACGACTTTGACAGAGTGGGCACTTGACGCCATCCTCAATAACGAAACACTCACAGCATTTGGCTACACAGTCATAGAAACAAATCAGCAGTCACCTGCTGTCCGTTATATACTGTTCATATAACCCACAAAGTGCCATGAATGCATTCGGCTACACAGTCATAGAAACAAACCAGCAGTCACCTGCTGTCCGTTATATACTGTTCATATAACCCACAAAGTGCCATGAATGCATTCGGCTACACAGTCATAGAAACAAATCAGCAGTCACCTGCTGTCCGTTATATACTGTTCATATAACCCACAAAGTGCCATGAATGCATTCGGCTACACAGTCATAGAAACAAACCAGCAGTCACCTGCTGTCCGTTATATACTGTTCATATAACCCACAAAGTGCCATGAATGCATTCGGCTACACAGTCATAGAAACAAATCAGCAGTCCCCTGCTGTCCGTTATATAATGTTCATATAACCCACAAAGTGCCATGAATGCATTCGGCTACACAGTCACAGAAACAAATCAGCAGTCACCTGCTGTCCGTTATATAATGTTGCTTTTACCCCCCAAGAGCCAGGAATGCATTCGGCTACACAGTCACAGAAACAAACCAGCAGTCACCTGTTGTCTGTTATATAATGTTGATATAACCCATCAAGAGCCAGGAATGCATTCGGCTACACAGTCACAGAAATAAACCAGCAGTCACCTGTTGTCTGTTATATAATGTTGATATAATTCATCAAGAGCCAGGAATGTAGGCTAGAAATCAACATAAAAAAGACTGAGGTTATGGACGTCACCAAAAGGAAAGAAAGTCCAGAAGTTTTCAACTACATAAATCGAGAAAATCTGGAACAAAGTGTCAAGCTATTCATACCTTGGCCAGCTAACATCGGCGGTGGCAAATTCGAAAAGAAGATCATTTAAATATTTGCAATGGCAACGAATACATTTAACTGCATGAAACATAAACTTCTGTCCAGGCAGATATCTGATAAACTTAAAAAGTAGAATCATTAAATAATATGTGCATTAAGTTTTGTTGTATGGAATAGAAACCTGAACGCTGACAAAGAAAACGGAGAAGCGTATTGAAGCCTTTGAAATGATGGTGTTCAGAAGACTTGGACTATGAGAACACTAAAGAAAAGGAAATCTCCCGGAAAAGACGGGATAACAAACGAAATGCTGATGGGGATGGGCCAAACAGCGAAGAGGAAACTGCTATCGGTCCTGAACCAAAGCTGGAAAAAGGGAATTGTACCCTAGGCATGGAAAGACGCAATACTGGTACCAGTACCAAAAACAGGAAAGGACAAAACAGATCCAAATAGATACAAGCCCATCAGCCTACTAAGCTGTGTCGGCAAGCTGATGGAACGTATGATAAACACCAGACTGATGTGGCATCTGGAAAAAAAACGAATACTAATTCCACAGCAAGCCGGCTTTAGACAGCACAGATCCACTGAGGACCAGGTCATCCTCATAGCACAGGAGATAGAAGATGCCTACCAGGCACAGAAACACACAGTAGCTGTTTGGGTGGATCTGGAAAAGGCATTTGACAAAGTCTGGAAAGATGGACTTAGAGTCAAGCTAAGAAGAAGTGATGTTTGTGGGAAAATGTACAAGTGGATCAACCACTACCTCAAACAAAGAACGGCCAGAGTCCAAGTACAAGGGCAGATGAGCAAAAAGGTGACACTCGAGCAGGGAGTACCCCAAGGGGGAGTACTGTCACCCACACTCTTCCTGGTATATATAAACGATATTACAGAGAATATACCAAGAAGAGTCCATAGCTCAATGTTTGCAGACGATCTGGCTATGTGGACCTCTGAAAAGAATCTCACCATAGCAAGAAATCGGATGCAGACGGCCCTAACATCGCTGGAAGAGTGGGCGAACAAAACTGCAATCCATGACCGATAGAAGAGACTGCAGAGCCCAGCTGCAGTCAGAGAAACTCCGAAGACTGACCGACCATCCAATGCACCAGAGACTAAACAATTTGGGAAATGGGAAACTAAAGCGGAGAAACTTTGCAGAAATAGCCAAAGCAAAGATGCACGAAGATCCCATAAACGCACTAACAACACCAAAACCCATCACTACTGTACGAAAACCTACCTGGAGGCAGGATATATTTCCAGAGGTGATAGAAAATATACCAGGTATTGGAAACAAAAACTGCCAGACTGAAAAAGAAAGGAGAGATACTACCCTAAGCTTCATAACGAAAAGCTACCCAAGCATGGACTGGACCCATGCATACACCGACGGTTCTGTAACAAACACAACACAGAACGGAGGGGCAGGAGCATTCCTGAACCTACCAAATGGCAGAAAAATAACACTGTCATTCGCTACTGGTAAGTACACAAGCAATTTCAGAGCGGACGCAGAGGCACTGAGGGCGGCAGTGGAAGAAATGGTGACACACAGTGAAAATGAAAGCCATATAGTCATGCTTACAGATGCTCTCGCCGTAGTCACAGCGCTAAAAAGCCAGAAAAACACTGAGCTTAATGATTTAAGAGCAGCACTCTGCAAACTGTGCCAGCAGTCCGCACCAAAAAGGGTAGTGGTATAGTGGGTCCCATCACACTGCAACATCCAAGGCAACGAGGAGGCAGACAGACTGGCAAAAGAAGGTGCAAGACTACCACAAACAGATACCAGTATGACGTACGAAGAGTCAAAACGGCTTATCAAAGCCAGATACATGACCAAATGGGAAACCTAACATACTGGTTACACCAAAAACGATGCCTATTACCAGTTGAACCGAAGAGAGCAGGTCGTTGTCTTCAGACTTCGCACTGGCCACAATAGACTGAGGTACCACCTATTCAACAAATTGAAGATAGGGTGTACCGACGAATGCCCGTGCGGTACTGGTAAAATGACCGCTGAACATCTGCTGCAGAACTGCCCGACATACGAGGATCAGAGAGAGCAGATGTGTCCATCACCAGTGGAACTGCAAGACAAGCTCTATGGCAGTGGCGACAGCCTCAGGATGACCGCCGCTTTTTCGAAAAAATAATGGTTACTGTCTGACTGCGTACGCAGAAGAAGAAGAAGACTTGGACGAGTTTCGTGGACAGATGGGAAAACTGATTGGGCGGTTCTGGAACAACTCTGTGTGGAGAAAATACTTCTAAAGAAAATAGTTGCAGAATAATGCATTATTTAGTTCATCTCAAGCGACAGGACAGGCTGTTGAAAGTGATATTGGAGAGACGAGTGGAGGGCAAGAAAGCCAGAGGGCAGTAGAGGTACAGTTGGGCAGACAGCATCAAGATGTGGTCGGGACACAGTTTGACTGAGTGTACCAACCTGACACGGGACAGGGGCAACTGTAATCGACTGCCGTCAACCTCATATTCGGAAAAGGCACTTGATGATGATGATAATGTTGATAACGTTCTGCGAGCTATAACCCATATCTCCAGCAACACATATCTGGGGCGGTAACACTCGAACAATGCAAATATTTATAAGCTCAATAATTTAGACTTATTATCCGATCAGAACAGTCTTGAATGTAATCTGCGGCAAGTGTATTCTTGGATACAGATTATTAACTTGTTTACCTTCAAATAATTATACCACTCCAGGAAGCAAAGTGTTTCACAATACGACGATCGGATCTCGTAACTGAGTCAGACCGATAACTAGGTGTATGGAAACGTTGCGGATATTCGAAATCGTCATTGGGTGACAACTAACTAATTTAACGACTAGCCTGGTCCTGGACAGAAAACTACGGCTGCCCGCGTTCCTCGTGGCACAAGTGGATAAGTTAAAACAAGACAGCAGGATATTACAGAGATTAAATATATATATGCAGGAAACAATCCAACAGTTAACCAAACAAGATCTGGATTGGAGCCAGCAGGTTAAAAAACATAACATGAAGTATTGTGGTGGTAAATGTCTGAAAAGGTGTCTTTCCAAACAGCTGTTGCGGGATGTCAACAATGAGGGTGTTCAGACTTTTGTGCTCCCTGAATAGGGAGTTAAGTGTCCGGTTGTCACATCCCTAGCGCGCTGATGAAGGTAGAGCGTGGTACTCCCGGCTGTTGTGCTATGCTTGGCTTCATCTGCGTGACGCTCACTACTACGGGTATTACGACGACCTTAATCTTGTCAGCCTTGTAAATAGCCTGTTTCCAGGAAACGCTACATGTAAGAGAGATATCTGACTTTGACAGTTAGTTAGTTGTCCATTGCTAGCGATGAGGGCGACACCATCGGACGGTTATGTCCTTGATAATGTAACTTGCGTATTTGGATTTGCGTGAGCAAGAAGCGACGATGGTCTTCGGCCTCACTCTCTGGTCCCGAGCTAAGTGACAAGACATGAATATTGTGCCTGACCCGGACTCGACGTTCAGATCAGTATTTTGTGCCTGACCTTGACGCGACGTTCTGATCAGTATGTTGTGACTGACCCTGACGCGACGATCTGATCAGTACGTTGTGTCTGACCCTGACGCGACGCTCTGATCGGTATGTTGTGCCTGACCCTGACGCGACGTTCTGATCAGTATGTTGTGCCTGACACTGACGCGTCGTTCAGATCAGTATGTTGTGCCTGACCCTGACGCGACTTTCAGACCAGTATTCTATCTTGAACCTGTCACAACGTTCAGATCAGTATGCTGTGCTTGACCGAACAAAGAGTCGCGGTTCCCTACAAAAAGAGAGAGAACAATGTGCAGGAATGTCTGATGATGAGGATAAACAGAACTATGCATACTACCGAAAGAAGAGACATAAAATATTGTATTGAATAGTCGTGTTTTTTGTCCATAATTAAGTTATATATAAGAGCATCTGATAATATAACTCTACAACTTCTAAACTATTGTTACTCCATGTTACACTATTTCTAGTCAGTGGAATGCAAAAACAGCAAAAAAGTTAATCATTTCAGCCGGTCTTATCGTCAAAACAGGAGTAAGGCCAAGGACACAAGATTTAATTGTCCTTAACTGGATTCTACTGGCTTTTATCTTGGGCAAATGATAGCATGCCAAATTTCACGTGAACCATTGACATCTGTTGTAAGCAACAACCTGGTTAGACTAATACCTGGTACTATTTAATGCTGTTTTATTTAAAAGGAGACTTGGTGATGCACTATATTAAACATGAAAAAGTAAGTAAAGTCGGGCTCCAGAAACGAATGTTGCCGTTGGGGATGAAATGTTTGGGACTTTATGCTAGGTGTAACCTTTTTATTTAGAGTAGGGGTGATCAGTGCCTTTGCTGTATTACCACCCTCTTCAGTAAGTCGGGTGCCCATATACATGTATCATCTTCCTAAGGATTTGAGCATGATTGAGGTGTATTATTGTATAGCTTGTTGTTAAATGTGCACAGTTTGGATGGAAGTAAAGGAAGGTCTATCTGCATATGTTGCCACTACAAGACCCCGCATGAAGTTCGTTATCAACCAATCAATAATCTTTCAATGCCCACATGATCATGAGCCTTTAGCAAACATCAGGGAAACTGTCTCTTCATGAGTGAAACATCCATCACCGTCCCATCACGGGCGAAACATCAGTCAAACTGCCACAGTGCCAGCTCGTCCCATCAGGAGCGAACAGTACCAGCATGTCTCATCATGAGTGAACAGTTCCAGTTTGTCCCATCAGGAGCGAACAGTACCAGCTTGTCCCATCGTGAGCGAACAGTACCAGCTCGTCCCATCAGGAGCGAACAGTACCAGCTCTTCCCATCAGGAGCGAACCTTACCAGCTCGTCCCATCAGGAGCGAACAGTACCAGCTCGTGCCACAACTTCTCTGTTTTTTAATGTCTTTTTCGACCTCACTTTTCCACATAGTCAGTGGCCTTCCTGCCTTTCTTTTTTCTTTTTTTGCTGGGAGATACCCAAAACAGCGACTGTAGTTATGCTATCAGTTTTTGTGTGGGCTCTATCCAATGTCCTCAGTGACCTCAAATGTCTCGTTCTACCGGCAGCTGCCAGTAATGTGAACAGATTCTGCTTGAGTGACTTATCGTACCGTCTGAGACGTCCTGTCTCACAGATAATCGTTGTTGAAAGTTTGTTCTTGCTAAGTCAGAAGCCTTCTTTCTCGCAAAGTCACAGAACTATACACCAGCACGGATTTCATTCTAGAGTTGAACATACAAATTTTAATTTTAGAACCATCCACCCGTGGTCGTTATACATAACTTCCTTGTTGGTAGTCCCATAACAGACACATCTATCATGGATGGAAGTTTACATACTTTATGGTACTAATTTACATCTTGTGTGAGGTGAGATAGTCAGTTCCCTTCCTCGCTGCTTTTTTCTTCCCTAACCCTAGCGAAATAAACACATTCTTTGCTGTTTGGATTCTTAAGCAATATCCATCTCCGTCCTATGTCATAGATTGCTAATTTTAACACGTTCCATTGTACGTTCACCAGTCCTTGGATTTCAGAACAGTTTCGCTTCTTGAAGATTATGTCTTGTTTTTTTAAATCTGATAAATGACACCTGATCTAATACTGCGTCCAAATTGTGAATGCATCTGATTCATCAGAGCTATTATTTAACGGTAGCTGCGAATATGTCCCTTAAATGGATCTGGACTCGGTAACAGGGGAGGGGAAAGTTGTTTGTTACTCATGAAGTTGTCTCAATGTTATATATAACTTTAAGTCACACGCTAATTGTTAAGTGTAGGCGAGAAGATTACATTCAAATAATGTTAATGATGTTTTCAAAAATAGACCACTACATTTCTTGTTATTTTACAGAACATTATCCGTAATTTTGTTTCGAATGTTCAGATTGACATAAAAATAAATACATTGAAGAAACAGACTTGGGTAATAACCAAGCAACATAGGCTAATGAATATAAACATCAATGGAGAAAAATCTCAAAATTACAGAAGTTTACATATTTAGGGTAGACAATAACTGGAGATGTCAGCAATGAGACGGACATCTTCTACATAAGATACTAGAGGGCAAGATTCCGGTGAAAGGAAGGGGACTACCAAGAATTGCTTTTACATCTCAAGCATACAGAGACATTAAAATATGAACCTTTGCTGAAATGAAAAGAGCTGCAGCTGGTAGGATCAAACAGAGAGACATGCTCAGACAACCTTACAACCAGTCTTAGGGCTGACAGCCAACGGATATAATTAATTGGGGAGACATGCTCAGACAACCTTACAACCAGTCTTAGCGCTGACAGCCAACGGATATAATTAACTGGAGAGACATGCTCAGACAACCTTACAACCAGTCTTAGGGCTGACAGCCAACGGATATAATTAATTGGGGAGACATGCTCAGACAACCTTACAACCAGTCTTAGCGCTGACAGCCAACGGATATAATTAATTGGGGAGACATGCTCAGACAACCTTACAACCAGTCTTAGCGCTGACAGCCAACGGATATAATTAATTGGAGAGACATGCTCAGACAACCTTACAACCAGTCTTAGGACTAACAGCCAACGGATATAATTAACTGGAGAGAGATGCTCAGACAACCTTATAACCAGTCTTAGGACTAACAGCCAACGGATATAATTAACTGGAGAGACATGCTCAGACAACCTTATAACCAGTCTTAGGACTAACAGCCAACGGATATAATTAACTGGAGAGACATGCTCAGACAACCTTACAACCAGTCTTAGGACTAACAGCCAACGGATATAATTAACTGGAGAGAGATGCTCAGACAACCTTACAACCAGTCTTAGGACTAACAGCCAACGGGTATAATTAACTGGAGAGACATGCTCAGACAACCTTATAACCAGTCTTAGGACTAACAGCCAACGGATATAATTAACTGGAGAGACATGCTCAGACAACCTTTTAACCAGTCTTAGGACTAACAGACAACGGATATAATTAACTGGAGAGACATGCTCAGACAACCTTATAACCAGTCTTAGGACTAACAGCCAACGGATATAATTAACTGGAGAGACATGCTCAGACAACCTTATAACCAGTCTTAGGACTAACAGCCAACGGATATAATTAACTGGAGAGACATGCTCAGACAACCTTATAACCAGTCTTAGGACTAACAGCCAACGGATATAATTAACTGGAGAGACATACTCAGTCAACCTTACAACCAGTCTTAGGGCTGACAACCAGAGGAAAGAGTCACATGAAGCAACATGCTCAGATAACCTTGCATCCAGTTCTAGGACTGATTAGCCAGAGGATAGGGTCAAATAAAGCGACATGCTCAAATAACCGTATAGCCAGTTCTAGGACTGATTAGCCAGAGGAAAGGGTCAAATAAAGCGACACGCTCATATAACCTTATAGCCAGTTCTAGGACTGATCAGCCAGAGTATAGGGTCAAATAAAGCGACATGCTCAGACAACCTTATAGCCAGTTCTAGGACTGATTAGCCAGAGTATAGGGTCACATGAAGCGACATGCTCAGACAACCTTACACCCAGTCTGAGAACTGATCAGGCAAATGATGAAGATATCTAGATTATTTTTTAATGTCGTTGTTTTTAGAACATAGTGTTCCAATTAATAAACTTATTTTGAAACAACGTGGAATTCTGTGTACGAATCTTGGCATTTTGGCGTTGACATGGAAAGAGTGACGTGTAAACTGATTTCAAAGTCATGTATTGCTAAACAAAAATAGTCAAAAATTCATTCGTATTTTCCAGTCCCAAAAAAACTATAAATTGTTACGGTCGCATTAAACTGATTTATATTTAGTCACTAGACTGCACGATCTGTACTAGAAAACGGATATATTTTACCGATTTTCACGCAAGTAGAAGGATTTACTGTGTTCAAATTTGCTTTATCTAAATGTTAGTCTTCTTTGTGTGTAAACACAGTGTCTTAATTAATTGACACATTTTTGTATGTGTGTGCTGTGTAGCACCTTCATTATACATCTTTACTGTAGACACACGTATCTGTTATTGCAGTAGAAATAAACTGCCGTTTCTTCAAGTGTAAGAATGAGGTCTCTGTGGCTACAACTAGTGTCAATGATTGCAGTGGCGAAGATTGGGAATGTCTTCATGGAGCAAGTAGGGGCGCTAACGAAAAGTAGGTTTTCAAATAAATTGTTTAGATAGTTCATGCATCACTTCATTGTCTATCGTATTAATTAGTTCATTCCATCTTCATTGTCTAGCGGTTTACCGGTTGTGTCCGCGCGTGACCGAGACGAAAACAGGCCCAATGTCACGTTAAAAGCGTGTCCTTAAAGTTGATTAACCAATCTATGGTAAAATACTCTCCAACTCTTGATTGTGCACACACGACCACACAAAAATGTCAGATAACTGCCGGACTTTGAATAACTGACATCTGGGCTTGAAAGAAAAGTCCATTTTGAAAGGAACAACATCCCATACATGATGCAGGATTGTGTGTTCTGAGCAATTTGCTGAGGTTGCTGGGCAAATAAAAGAGCTGACATCATGGCCTCACAAGATCTCACCATGAGCACATTAGTGATGGGTACAAGTGACATTTTAAATCAACCAATGACCGCCTGCTGGATGAGGACACCGCAATAGAAGAAGCAGCAATCCACAGACTGCAAAGTTTCGACATTAATCGAGGTTTGAGCGGAGTATGGTGCATGAGAGGACGGTGCAGGAGAGTGTACAACCAGCAAGCTACAGTGACAATCAGCATATATACCTGTCGCCATTTGATCAGAGAGACTGAGCACCTATTGGTATGCCCGAAGTGCAGTGATGTCGATACTTAGAAATAGAAACATGACTGGATTAACCCCTACGCTGAATAAGAACGTGTTTAGAGCAGAAATTATAAAATGGCGCCAAACAGCAACTTGAAATAATTGCACCAGTTTTTGTTTTTTGTTTTTTATAAAAAAAAGATGAAGAGGAGAAAGATGAAGAGGAGAAAGATGAAGCAACATCGCTTAGCTGTGTTTAGGAATCGAATCAAGCCAAGCCTAGTCATCCTGTAACCGATGAGGTAGGTGGAAGACTCATGAAGACACCCTCACGACCACGTGACAGCCATCTCTGTCAGTGGTCGCTGGTTGGAGATTGATCCATTATTTGATGTGGTCCTCCCATCTCTTCTTGTGGCGACCTTTCGTTGTCTACCATGCACCTTTCCGGGGAGGATCGTACTTGCAAGACCGCTTGATATCAATACATGGACGTACCAAGCGAGTTTTCTTCTGTTGACCGTTATCAAGAGGTCTTCAAAAGGCGCAAGGTTTAATTAATCCGGTCATGTCTAGCAACGATATCTCAAAATTGAAAACAGAACAACAAAAGTGAACTTCTCGTTTTAAAATGTGTTTAAAGAAGAAAATGGACTGAATGAAGATGACACTCACAGAATGTCACGTGACATTACTGGTAGATGACGGGGTATTTTTGTGACGTCTTGAGTTGTTTGGTTATGTTATGTGACACTTTTACGTCATTTAACGCTTCAATAACGTCAAATTACACTTTACGACTTCTTCTAAACTCTTCAGTTACGTCAAATATCACTGAGGACTACATGTTTAATATCATTCACGACCATTGACACTACATATACGTTATATTGTATTTGTGTGACGTTAACTATGAACACTCCCACCAATCGGCATATTCAATTAATAGAACACTTCCGTATTACATCTGGCCAGGAAATGTAGCCTGTTTTGGGGATCTAGGATGTTTCTCCACTGATCCTCCCTTCACCAGTGCCTTCAGGCCTTTGTCTGTCGTTCCAGAGTCGCCTAACAGTATTATGTGAGTTATTTCAGTTAATTGACTTATTAAATATATAATAAATGCAGACAAGGCAAACCTTATATGGGCAGGTCACATGTTACGACGAAACGATCATTGACTGAACACGGCGACAGCAGTCTGGTACCCCCGAGGTAAGAAGAGATGCCAGGGAAAACCACTAATTCGTTTGTCAGACCCCCTTGTTATATGCTACAACATCGGAGATGCCTCTGGAGTAGAACATACTACGCACCGGGCTGCCGTGGTCCCAGACAGGGTCCACTGGAGACCACGTTGAGACTCGCAGCTACGCTGAGAAATGGGTCATCAAGATCACAATATATATATATATATATATATACATATACATATATTGCTGCTGACGCTAGTAGTAGAGGTCTTCTGGCAAACACTAAAGATATAAGGGAACACCCAGACAAGTCAGCCTTGTCAGCATAGTTGTACGATCTGGGGCAGGGACTGTCACTCGTGGATCAGCCTTTAGAGTCATAGCAGAGAGTGTAGAAATATAGGCGATAGAGATGGACACATATGGTCTACAGAGACTTGAGACATTTATGATGTTATTTATATATATATATATATATATAAATATACATATAGATATATATTTTTATGTATATATATATATATATATATATATATATATATATATATATATATATATATATATATATATTTATATATATGCATGGACGCGTTTCTATGATGTAGTCTTCAGAAGAAAGAATATGTAATGTTGAACTGAGATGACTAAAGATTTAGTTCTTTTCTTATTGTTTTAACTGGAAATGTATTAATAAATTACCAAATACATTTGTTGTTGTTGGACCATCGTTTCTGGAGTGGACCACATTGTCGTCTGCCAATCCAGGAGTAGGTTCGGAGGTTGCTGATCAAAGCAATCCGAGCGCAAAAATGTATGTCTCACTAAGGGCAGAGAAACACTGTCTGACCGTCAGACAAAGGCAACCCGTTTCTTGCCAATTCGTTTCTCGCTCCGTGCAGCTTCTTTGATTCTTATCTGCTCCATATGCTCTGTGGCAGCAGAGATTTTTTTTTGCTAGACAAAACGATCAGCGGCAGTGTTCTTTCAATTGTCAAGATCAATGCCACAGTTCTTCATTGAGGCTTTAAATATGTCGTTGTTACACATTTTTGTTTGGGGGGGGGGGGGGGGGATTCCATGGCGAAGTGGTTAAGCCGTCTGCCTCGTAATCAGGTGGTGTGGGCTCGATCCCAGAATCCGCCATATTTTTCACGGGTGAAAATACGGAGTCCCCTACATCTTGTAGTCGCCCCTTAGTCGTCTTGTCCTTGTCTTGCCACTAGGGTCGGGTGGCACGAGACGAGAGAGTGAGGATAAAAAGTAACGCAGTTAATCCTTACTAAAAAGAGCGCTAGCAAAATAAAGTATTCCATCATCGTCTACGATGGACGGCGGCCTTTGCCTTGTGCTTTGCTTTTGTTCCATTTTTGGCTACAGCGAGCTCGCTTGCCTGACTCAAACTCGCCACAAAATATTTTTTGGCACGTCGCTCACCTGATATGCGCACAACATGGCCAGTCCATCCAAGCTACGATTGTGTGGATGCTTGTCATGCCATCCGGCAAAAGAACTTCTGCATATCTGATACAGTCTTGCCATTTTATGTTCAGCAGTTTCACTTGAGAATCACTTCGTCTCATTCCTTGTTCGTGGCCCAGAGATCTGCAAACGTCAGCCTAAGAATCACTGCGTCCCATTCCTTGTTCGTGGACCCAGAGGTATGCAAACGTCAGCCTGAGAATCACTGCGTCCCATTCCTTGTTCGTGGACCCAGAGGTCAGCAAACGTCAGCCTGAGAATCACTGCGTCCCATTCCTTGTTCGTGGACCCAGAGGTCTGCAAACTCCAGCATAAGAATCACTGCGTCCCATTCCTTGTTCGTGGACCGAGAGGTCTGCAAACTCCAGCATAAGAATCACTGCGTCCCATTCCTTGTTCGTGGACCGAGAGGTCTGCAAACTCTACCATAAGAATCATTGCGTCCCATTCCTTGTTCGTGGACCCAGAGGTCTGCAAACGTCAGCCTGAGAATCACTGCGTCCCATTCCTTGTTCGTGGACCCAGAGGTATGCAAACGTCAGCCTGAGAATCACTGCGTCCCATTCCTTGTTCTCGGACCCAGAGGTCTGCAAACGTCAGCCTGAGAATCACTGCGTCCCATTCCTTGTTGGTGGACCTAGAGGTCTGCAGACTCCAGACTGAGAATCTTGCGCCCCATTCCTTCCATACACATGCCATTAAACTTCTATCTATCTGCACATATCCCACAGAACCACATTCAGTCTCTACACACAGGAGTCCCCAACCACCGCTGACGTTCTGGATGCAAGATACTCTCAAAATATCTCGACCACATGGACACACTTCAAAGCTCGATCAACTCAATTCATCGTCCACGGATTTATTAACAATCCCATAGAGCATAGACCCTGAACAGACACATGTTTAGCCTTTATGTCTGCTTCCAACACCTCCTGCTGTCCCCAGATATGTCCAGTAAGCAGTATGTTGGGGGGTATATCCAGTGTGTCAAGGCCGCCTTCGAACCTCTTAGTCTTGGTGTCCAGAACAAATCCTGAATGGGAACATTTGGCGATGTCCTTAATATGTGTCTCTGTCCCAGCAACCTTCATGTCCTACACTTTATGTCCTCATCCAGTGGAGGTGGTCCTGTTCTTCTCTTAAGTTCAACATTAGTAACCCTCTCATCCAAGCACTTCCGGGGTAATGTGACCAGTCACACATCCATGAAAGTCTGTATTTTTATTGGATCAACCTCCGTTGGGTATCACTTAATCTGTGGTAATAATTGGTATATTTTATACTCTATTTCTCCAAACGTACAGTCGCTCTCTCTCTCTATTTATAGCTTTCTCTCTCTCTCTCTCTCTCTCTCTCTCTCTCTCTCTCTCCACAATTTCCAGTGGCGTATCATTTAAAGTTGATCTACGTCATGTATCTGTGCGTATCATTGCGTATGGCCAACTAGCACAGTTGATTTTAAACTGTAAAGCCTAGTGGCTAGTTAATCTTTTTCGAATTCCAACGAAAATTCAATCAATCAATCACTCCAAGCCCTTCAACTCTCTCGAAGCATTGGTTCTCAATAAATACTCGACAGATCTTCATGTCATGAGCTGTTTTTTTCCGGCTCACTCCCCACACCCCCTATCCCCACCCCCCTTCCCCCGCCACCCTCCAAAACTTCATTGCTGTCTCTAGGTTTGTCTCAACTTCCCTTCACCATGATTGTTTATATCTGCACCTACCTCTCTTTCCCTAAGGATTAAAGAACAGTGAGGCCCATGGTTACAGGTAATGTCCGTGTGTTTTAAAAATAAAATAGATAACCACATTCTTCTTCTTATTTTTGTTTTTGTTTTTTGTTTATTTATCTTTGAATTTTAAATTCTTTTATGATATGCTTTGTATTGTTTCTATTGAGATATTGTGTGACCTAGGGATTGTGTTCTTGGTTTACAATGCCAAAGTACCAGGTTTAAATCCCACAGCGCTCTATTTAACAGATTGACCATGTCGCTGCTTTTGCCATGGTATGATCGCTTCTCCCAGTCGACCCAACTGTAAATTGGTACCTGCAGGAGCTATAAAATTAGAGTTCTGTCGTCGGCACTATCATCAAGGAAAAGGACTGAGCAGAAAAAGACACGACCTTGTGCAATGAATTCAGTTCTATGAGCCAATCTTATTAGCCGTGATCCATTGTTTCTAGTGTTCTTTCAAGCCGGTATGGATAATCTGTAAGGAGCCATGTGTTTAGTGTATGCGTGTGTGTGTGTGTATGCTGGTGATGTAGAGAGAGAAGGGGAAGGAGATAGATAAAGAGAGAGAGAGAGAGAGAGAGACAGAGAGAGAGAGAATTGACTAAATGTGAAACACATTGCCTTTGGAATATCTTCTACTCTAGCTAGAGATATGTCTTGTATGTGAAATATGGCATATAGTACAGGGCGAGATACAAGAATATCAAAGAGCCAATTTATAACTAACATATGCCTAAAGGATAAAAGTGCATGCTTAATACATGTCTAAATGACAAAAGAACATGACTACCACATGTCCCAAGAAATATATGATTAATGAAGGTTAGATACATGCTATTATAATTTAATCATGCAGGATTATCAGTTGGTCATGAACTATTATCATTTAGTCATGGGTTAGTCATGTACTAGTATCATTTAAAAATGTATTAGTCGTGTACTTTTATCATTTAGCTATGTGTTAGTCATGTGAAATTAACATTTAGTCATGTGTTAGTCATGTACTATTATCATTCACACATGTTTTCTAATCAAATTTTCCTTTCACTAATCCCTGATAAAACGAGCTATTTTTTCCTCGACGTCTGACACTATGTGGGGTATGTTATACAAAGGCAAACGTTATATCCACTCTGCCACACACAGATTTATGTTATATCTATAACAACTACAATCCGTCGTCGTCGTCGTCTTCGTCTTCGTTCGTTCTCAATCTCCCGCTACCAAACCCTGAAAGGGCTAAAGTAGCAGAATGTAGTCCAGAGAACGGAATGCGTTGTGTCGTAGTTTACAGCTTGACTGCGATATTTGCACCTTTCGGTCTAACACATCCGACTTCAGCAAGCATTTTTTTAGTAGCAGGTTAGCATTCCCACTTCGATCCCTTCTCCTTAGCCAGTCTGCCCTGCTGCAGCCTGTTATCCACGTGTTCACTTTGTGTGAGTTAGCAAACCAAACTAATTCATCTAGGCATCTAGGCAACAAGTCAACCAAACAATGAAAACATGGCGATGTGATCGACTAGTTACTTCTTCGTATTCATCGTGTTCTTCATTTCATTGTTCTTCTTGTTCTTCTTCTTTATCTTCATCTTTTTTCTTGTTCTTTGTTTTTATTCTTGTTCTTCTAATTCATCTTTTTGTGATTCTTTTTCTTCTCATTTTTCTTCTTCTTATTCTTCTTTTATTTTGTTCTTCTTCTTGTTCTTGTTCTTCTCTCTTAACTTCTTCTTTCTCTTATTCTTCTTCTTTTTCTTCTTCTTTCTTACTTTTTTTTCTTCTTCTTTTATTTTGTTCTTCTTTATCTTCTTCTTTCTCTTTTTCTTGGTCTTCGATTTCATCTTCTTCTTTTCTATTCTTCTTCATCTTCTATTTTTTTTAAATCCTATTTTTTTCTTCTTCTTCTTGTTCGTTTTCTTCTTCTTCTTTACATTATTTTCTCCATATTCTTCATCTTCATCTATTTATGCTTCTTTTTCTTTTTCTTCTTTTTCTTCGTCTTCAGTTGTTTCTTTTTCTTTTAAAATCTTTGAATAACAACTTGTTGGTACTGTGTTCTTGAATTATATGTAAGGTATTGTTTCTAGCGCATTCTGCCTTATCATTAGGGATATTCTACATTACAAGCGTCTCTCCTGTTTAACTAGCGAGTGTGCAATACTTTTAGTTGTAGTCTTTCATCTTCTAATGGTTAGACATCACTCGCTTCCTACGGCATGCTGGGTATGTGGCATTAATCCTGTTCTCTTCATCGTCCCCTACAGTAAGCTATCCTGACAACCACTCACTCGTGAATGTGTCCTTGTTCTGTTGCAGGAGCTGAAAGATGAGCTGCTGACAAAGGGGGACTACAATGTTGTTATCGTCGACTGGTCGCATGGCAACCTGCCTCCCTATAACCAGGCTGTAGCCAACGCCAGGGTTGTTGGTGCACAGGTTGCGAGTCTTATTAATATTCTTATTGTAAGTCAGGAGAAGCAAACTGGGAGGGGACTCCAAACAATGTCTTTAGTATGACATATTCTGTTCATGAAACATATTACAGTTAATTTTATGACTCCACCTCCTATGTTAGTTGGATAATGATAAAAAGTGTTCCATAACAGACACTGCTGTCCGGAACTAAGTGTTAGAGACGATGTACTAAGTCTTTGCTTTTTAAGAGATTGTTGGCCAGTGCCCTTCAGCCCTCGCTGCTTTTTGTTCCCTAACAGCAAGTCTAGTACCCATTTCCACCAAGGGTTCTATAACGTGTCGATAGCGGGGGTCAAACCATGGCCATTGTCGAACCCTGTACATTAGTTGCCAGAAGTAAGCAGTCTACCACCCTGCTACTTAAACAGATAACCGAGTTAAAGCCATCTAAAAGTATCAGAATAATCTTCTTTTTTTCTCTTATTTGTTTATGCCTTTCAGCGTCTGGCTATGAAGAGATCTCTAGAACTAGCCCGTATGTGTGCCTCATGCACAGTGACATTCACCTCCTCAGTCTGTGTGCCTCATACAAAGTGACATTCACCTCCTCAGTATGTGTGCCTCATGCACAGTGACATTCACCTCCTCAGTCTGTGTGCCTCATACAAAGTGACATTCACCTCCTCAGTATGTGTGCCCCATGCACAGTGGCATTCACCTCCTCAGTTTGTGTGCCTCATGCACAGTGACATTCACCTCCTCAGTCTGTGTGCCTCATACAAAGTGACATTCACCTCCTCAGTATGTGTGCCCCATGCACAGTGGCATTCACCTCCTCAGTTTGTGTGCCTCATGCACAGTGACATTCACCTCCTCAGTATGTGTGCCCCATGCACAGTGGCATTCACCTCCTCAGTTTGTGTGCCTCATGCACAGTGACATTCACCTCCTCAGTCTGTGTGCCTCATGCAAAGTGACATTCACCTCCTCAGTCTGTGTGCCTCATACAAAGTGACATTCACCTCCTCAGTCTGTGTGCCCCATGCACAGTGACATTCACCTCCTCAGTATGTGTGCCTCATACAAAGTGACATTCACCTCCTCAGTATGTGTGCCTCATACAAAGTGACATTCACCTCCTCAGTATGTGTGCCTCATACAAAGTGACATTCACTTCCTCAGTATGTGTGCCTCATACAAAGTGACATTCACCTCCTCAGATATTTCCGTAAGCCATCTCTTTCGTGGTCGGCCTTTGTCCTTGAATCAGTTTCATCTAAAAACATCATTGCTTATTTGGGAGTGCTGGGTGGTTATAGATTTGTTACGTAGCGAAACCATTGTAGCTGCTGTCTTTGATATAGTCTAATACAGGTGATGCTCCCACCAGTATCTCTTCTTATTGCACCCAATATTATTTGTGTGTTTTTCATTCCTACTTTTACCATATGTCGTTTTTAACTTGACAACGTCCAGTTTGACATTGGTAGCACGATATCAGCATGAGAATCGTGTTTTAGAAAGCTTATTTTGGAAGTTATTATCATGTCTTTGCAATTTAATATTGGCCATAAAAGTTTATTATTTCATATTACCTTACTGATATTTTTATAATTACTTGCAAAAACAAGATGTCGCTATTTTAATGTATGTGTCTGAGGTGGAAATTGTAAATAAGAATACATGTTTAATTATTATCTTCGGTGCCTATGGAATTTGTTACAAGGCAATCACTGTTCTTGAATCCTTAGGGAAAGAGAGGTAGGTGCAGATATAAACAATCATGGTGAAGGGAAGTTGAGCCAAACCTAGAGACAGCAATGAAGTTTTGGAGGGTGGCGGGGGAAGGGGGGTGGGGATGGGGAGTGTGGTGAGTGAGCCTGAAAAATACAGCTCATGATAGGAAGATCTGTTGAGTATTTATTGAGAACCAATGCTTCGAGAGTTGAAGGGCTTGGAGTGATTGATTGATTGAATTTTCGTTGGAATTCAAAAAAGATTAACCAGCCACTAGGCGTTACAGTTTAAAATCAACTGTGCTAGTTAGCCATACGCAATGACACGCACAGATACATGACGTAGATCAACTTTAAATGATACGCCACTGGAAATTGTGGAGAGATAGAGAGAGAGAGAGAGAGAGAGAGAGAGATAGAGAAAGCTAGAAATAGAGAGAGAGATCGACTGTACGTTTGGAGAGACAGAGTAAAAATAGACTAATTAAACAGATTAAGTGATACCCAACGGAGGTTGATCCAATAAAAATACAGACTTTCATGGATGTGTGACTGGTCACATTACCCCGGAAGTGCTTGGATGAGAGGGTTACTAATGTTGAACTTAAGAGAAGAACAGGACCACCTCCACTGGATGAGGACATAAAGTGTAGGACATGAAGGTTGCTGGGACAGAGACACATATTAAGGACATCGCCAAATGTTCCCATTCAGGATTTGTTCTGGACACCAAGACTAAGAGGTTCGAATGCGGCCTTGACATACTGGATATACCCCCCAATATACTGTTAACTGGGCATATCTGGGGACAGCAGGAGGTGTTGGAAGCAGACATAAAGGCTAAACATGTGTCTGTTCAGGGTCTATGCTCTATGGGTTAATAAAGATTATTGATTTCCATGATGAATGACTTTAAGTTTACTAAAGTATGCACACTAGAATCGACTTTCCTTCCTGTTGTTTGATGTACAAGGTAACTCAAAATCAAATTGGACCTAAAGTATACAAGATATAACTTTATGAGTTTACACTAAAACACAGATAAACTTTCGAATAATCTGGATCAAATATTAATAATCGAACACGGAAATAAGTATAAAATAGCATGCGACAAAAGTAATTATAAATGATAAGGTTATCACATGGTAGGGTATGGTACTGCTTTTTTCGAGTATTTGTTATTACAGTACAACAATTTAGTGTATCTGCTTACTAAAGTAATAACAAGTTGTTATTGACACTGTCATGTCATCGATTGAAGAACACGACATCCATCGCTGCTGCAGACTTCCACTTAATAGGCCACAGTTTGGGCTGCCATGTTTGTGGTTACGCAAGTGAGAGAGTACCAGGATTGGGCAGAATCACAGGTATGATTATTCACTTCCTGTTTATTCTTTTTCTTCGTTCGTTCTTAAAAAGACGTTGTGTCCCATAGTTGACAGTAAGGCTGCGACATAGTTGACAGCAAGGCTAGTAGACAGCAAGGCTGCGACATATTTGACAGCAAGGCTGCGACATATTTGACAGCAAGGCTGCAACATAGTTGACAGCAAGGCTAGTTGACAGAAAGGCTGCGATATAGTTTACAGCAAGGCTGCGACATAGTAGACAGCAAAGCTAGTTGACAGCAAGGCTGCGATATAGTTTACAGCAAGGCTGCAACATAGTAGACAGCAAGGCAGCGACATAATTGACAGCAAGGCTAGTTGACAGCAAGGCTGCGACATAGTTGACAGCAAGGCTAGTTGACAGCAAGGCTGCAACATAGTAGACAGCAAGGCTGCGACATAGTTGACAGCAAGGCTAGTTGACAGCAAGGCTGTGACATAGTTGACAGCAAGGCTACGACATCTGCACACGTTGTTTCGGTCCATAAATCCAGCTTCAGCACAGTACATGTTTGGTATTGAATCTGCCTCCGCTCATCTATCCATTTCCTGTGAACCACGCCATTTCCAGGACTACCACTAGGAGACACAATAGGAGCTTGAACAGACCACGCCATATTCAGGGCCACCACGTAGAAACGGAATAAGGGCTTGGATAAACCACGCCATTTTTAGGGCCGCCATGTGAAAGCGTAAAAGGATCTCCGGAGGCGGCAGGTGGAAACGAAATAGGGTCTTTGACAGCTCTGATTTGCTGCCAATCGTGCAAACAGTCAACTACGGTCACCGCTGTCATCTGGTTCGTCATTGATGGAACATTGTCCCAGACTTCCTGTATGGAGTCTACGTCTTTGGTGAAACATTGTCTCACACTTTCTGGAGTCTTCGTCATTAGTGGACACTTGACTCAAACTTTCTTACTCCATCTTAGTTGGACCGTTGACTCAGACTTCCTGTACGGAATTTTCGTTATTCTTGGTACAATACTTTGGATGTAGTAAATTTAAGATGAGACAGATACAATTTGTTTTGGGAACTCGTAATGTATCTGTACAAAAGTACATTGACGTATGTGTTGCAATTTATTTATGTACATATGTATATATATATATATATATATATATATATATATATATATATATATATATATATATATATATATATATATATATATATATATATATCGGCTCCAGAATTTACAAGAATGGCGACTGCTCGAAAGAAATTAGAAGAAGAATAGCCATGGCAATGCAGAGTCTGAAAAGCCTCTAGAAATTATGGTAGAGCACCAACAAAGAGACAAAAGTAAAAGTCTTGAGAGCCTGTGTTTTTTGCTTGTGGCAGCTTATGGCTGCGAATCATGAACGATTACCAAAACTTCCAAACAAAGAATCGAAACCTTCGAGTCCAGCACCACTGCAATGGGAGGCTCCTACATGATCGGGACCTAGGGCTTGCGCCTCAGCCCTATCAGGTAGAGCCACAGTATGAGGTCCTTGCCGTCCGCCAATCAAAGCGGGCTGACAACTGCTTGATACTCACCCTATACGGCGTTGGGGTGCGAAAACACCAACCAAAGACTTAGTACCTGGTCGGGGTGTCGAAAACAGTAGAGCAGCCACCTCACTGTGAACTGTCAAGACTCAACCACTGACCATGAGAGTTGTCCGCACACCAGGCGATCAACATCTCTGTGACATTACCAGGCTTGTCCTCTGGCGAAATGCACTCCGGCTACGATATCTACCTCTGTACGTTATCAGCCATAACTATCATGCTGGACGCAGAAGAGATGCAGACCAGCGGACATTGCACACCTGCCCCACTGTGTCAACACCCCAGGTGGCGGGGAATGCTAGGCGTACCATCCCTGCATAGAAGCCAAGAAAACAAAGGGAAAAAGAGATACCCCACTCACATGCAAATGCTACGTTTCTGGCAGGACGTGACGATCCTGGGATACAGACACACTGGACTGCCTCTCTTCCGGGTAAACCAGTCCATCTCATATATCATATCATCATTGCACCCTATAGACACGAGTAGTGAAGACTCGAAAGTCTGGTAAGACAACTTCCATAGGAGAGAAAACTCTGACCGTAAACAACTGCTGCCTTGCAGATAGGCTGGGGACAGCCAAAGGCTAAGGAGGGCATCCCTACAGAAACGCCTGTTGAAATCGGATGCACGGGGCCGCAAGCCTAACAAAACAGTGCAACGTAAATCACAGTATGATGGCAGCACAACCTATTCGAAAAACGTATGGCGCTCATCCTGAGGAGACCCGCCAGGCAGCGATAGCGCCGGGCCTCACGCCTCGAAGGGGCCCACCCTTGACTACTGGTGGTCACCCACCCATGTGTCGTGGAGTCAAGGCACATGGCTATGGGGTAACGTCTATTGGCCAAAACCTCAAGACCCTCAAAATACTACAGTGGAATGCGGAGGGAGTCATTAACAAAAAACTTTCCCTAACACACCACCTGCATGAAGGTAAGATTGACGTGGCATGTATCCAGGAAACGCACCTCAACAATAACCATAAATTCTCAATCAGAGGATACCAGACCTTCCGTCTAGATAGAGAAGGCCACAAAGGAGGGGTTCTGATACTGACCAGAAACAGCATACCGAGTAGCGCGGTACCTGTCAATCACACCGGACAAGCAGAAATTGTAGGAGTTGACATAATGGCTCAAGAGACGAAACTCCGCATTTTCAATCTGTACGGACCACCAAACAGAGACCTATCGCTCTCGAGTATGGAGGTCAGAGACTCCAACTGCATAGTAGTTGGAGATTTCAACAGCCACTCGGAGAGATGGGGATACTCTGACACAGACAGTAGAGGTGACGAAGTGGAAGATTGGGAGATAGATGCAAATCTCTCCCTAATCAATAGGCCGGAGGATAGCCCTAGCTTCTATTCAAGAACATGGCATACCACCTCGACTCCAGATTTGGCCTTCTCCACACAGGACATACACTATAAAATAGACCGCCAGGTGCTGAACCAACTGGCAGGTAGCGACCACAGGCCGATCAGGCTAACCATTGACATGGAAGTAAGCCCACAGGAAACAAAACCGCTCCCACGTTGGAATTACAAACGAGCCGACTGGGACAGATTTGCAATCCTGACAGATGGGCTGTGTGAAACCATCAACACACGAAACACCAAAATGAAGCCCATGGTGGAGAGCCTAAGCAAGGCAATAATGCAAGCCGCCACTGAAACCATCCCAAGAGGAGCTAGGAAAAACTATAAGCCCTACTGGAATGATGAGTTACAGAAAGTGGAAGATGCAGTAACAAATGCTAGGAACATGGCAGAACGAGAAAAATCCATGGCGGCAAACATCGCCCTCAAAGCCGCCGCGGCGAAGTACAAACACACTCTCAAGCAAACAGCAAGAGAAAGTTGGAAAAATAAAACGGAAAGTCTGAACCTGGACAAAGACGGGAACAAGCTATGGAAGCTAGTCAGAGCCATGAACGACGAAACCCCGTCAAATAAACAAATTACCATCAAGCAGGGCGAGAACTTGATCACAGGTAAGAAAGCCGCAAACGCCTTTGTCGATCACTATGCCAGAGCAAACCACATCGAGGTCCCTGCAGATAAGCATACAGACATTAGCGAAGAGCTAAAGGGACACGAAAACATAAATACGGCTCCTGAAGAGCACATGATGGCCAAACTAACAATGCGCGAAATGGAAGAGGCTATGAGTACACTAAAGAAAAGGAAATCTCCCGGAAAAGACGGGATAACAAACGAAATGCTGATGGGGCTGGGCCAAACAGCGAAGAAGAAACTACTATCAGTCCTGAACCAAAGCTGGAAAAGGGGTATTGTACCCCAGGCATGGAAAGATGCAATACTGGTACCAGTACCAAAAACAGGGAAGGACAAAACAGATCCAAATGGATACAGGCCCATAAGCCTACTGAGCTGTGTTGGCAAGCTGATGGAACGGATAATAAACACCAGACTGATGTGGCATCTGGAAGAAAAACGAATACTAATTCCACAGCAAGCCGGCTTTAGACAGCACAGATCCACTGAGGACCAGGTCATCCTCATAGCCCAGGAGATAGAAGATGCCTACCAGGCACAGAAACACACAGTAGCTGTTTGGGTGGATCTGGAAAAGGCATTTGACAAAGTCTGGAAGGATGGACTTAGAGTCAAGCTAAGAAGAAGTGATGTCTGTGGGAAAATGTACAAGTGGATCAACCACTACCTCAAACAAAGAACGGCCAGAGTCCAAGTACAAGGGCAGATGAGCAAAAAGGTGACACTCGAGCAGGGAGTACCCCAAGGGGGAGTATTGTCACCCACACTCTTCCTGGTATATATAAACGATATTACAGAGAATATACCAAGAAGAGTCCATAGCTCAATGTTTGCAGACGATCTGGCTATGTGGACCTCTGAAAAGAATCTCACAATAGCAAGAAATCGGATGCAGACGGCCCTAACATCGCTGGAAGAGTGGGCGAACTCATGGCTGGTCAAAATAAACGAGGAGAAAACCACGTGCACAATATTCTCGCTCTCATTAAAACCCCAAAGTACCAAATTAAGTCTGAATGGCAAAATCCTGCAGCCAAACGACAACCCAACCTATCTGGGAGTCACATTTGATCGGCGCATGACATGGAAAAGTCAGATTGAGAGAAACCGAATGAAAGCCAGAGAAAGGATGGCGATCATGAGGAAACTTGCTGGCACAAGCTGGGGAGCAGACGAAGGCATACTAAAGAAACTGTACACTGGAAGAGTGAGACCAGTTCTCGAGTATGGCATTGCGGCATGGACAACCGCAGCGAAGGCGAACTTCGATAAAGTTAACAAACTTCAAAACCAAGCCATGATAATTATAACAGGTGGCATGAAGTCAACGCCAATTGTAGAACTTGAAAAGATTACAAAACTGCAATCCATGACCGATAGAAGAGACTGCAGAGCCCAGCTGCAGTCAGAGAAACTCAGAAGACTGACGGACCATCCAATGTACCAGAGACTAAACAATTTGGGAAATGGGAAACTAAAGCGGAGAAACTTTGCAGAAATAGCCAAAGCAAAGATGCACGAAGATCCCATAAACGCACTAACAACACCAAAACCCATCACTACTGTACGAAAACCTACTTGGAGGCAGGATATATTTCCAGAGGTGGTAGAAAATATACCAGGTATTGCAAACAAAAACTGCCAGAGTGAAAAAGAAAGGAGAGACACTACCCTAAGCTTCATAACGAAAAGCTACCCAAGCATGGACTGGACCCATGCATACACCGATGGTTCTGTAACAAACACTACACAGAACGGAGGGGCAGGAGCATTACTGAACCTACCAAATGGCAGGAAAATAACACTGTCATTCGCTACTGGTAAGTACACAAGCAATTTCAGAGCAGAGGCAGAGGCACTGAGGGCGGCAGTGGAAGAAATGGTAACACACAGTGAAAATGAGAGCCATATAGTCCTGCTGACAGACGCTCTCGAAGTAGTCACAGCGCTAAAAAGCCAGAAAAACACTGAGCTTAATGACTTAAGAGCAGCACTCTGCAAACTGTGCCAGCAGTCCGCACCAAAAAGGGTAGTGGTACAGTGGGTTCCGTCACATTGCAACATCCAAGGCAACGAGGAGGCAGACAGACTGGCAAAAGAAGGTGCAAGGCTACCACAAACAGATACTAGTATGACGTACGAAGAGTCAAAACGGCTTATCAAAGCCAGATACATGTCCAAATGGGAAACCGAACATACTGGTTACACCAAAAGCGATGCCTATTACCAGTTGAACCGAAGAGAGCAGGTCGTCGTCTTCAGACTTCGCACTGGCCACAACAGACTGAGGTACCACCTATTCAACAAATTGAAGATAGGGTGTACCGACGAATGCCCGTGCGGTACTGGTAAAATGACCACTGAACATCTGCTGCAGAACTGCCCGACATACGAGGATCAGAGAGAGCAGATGTGGCCATTGCCAGTGGAACTGCAAGACAAGCTCTATGGTAGTGGCGAGAGTCTCAGGATGACCGCCGCTTTTTTCGAGAAAATAATGGTTACTGTCTGACTGTGTACGCAGAAGAAGAAGAAGAAGAAGAAACCTTCGAGTCGAAATGTTACAGAAAGATCCTCAGAATACCCTGAACAGAGAAAAAGACAAATGTAGACATTCGGCAAGAGTTGAGCCATACAGGAGAACTGGTTTATCAATTCCATTTTGGCTAGAAAATGCAAATACTTTGGTCACATCAAGAGACACAACGGTCTTGAGAGGACGGTGATGGAAGGTATGGTGCCAGGCAAAAGAGGAAGGGGTAGACCAAGAAGACGATGCACCAAGATATCCAGGAATGCCTGGGTATGACTGTGGCTGGAGTTTTGGCAAGAGAACGAGTTTCTCTCAGACATACTGTGAGGAGAGCGGCGTTCTATAAAGGGCATGCTACATGATGATGGACTAAGCCACAGCTTATATGGAAAAGGGGGATGAGGGAGGGGGGATGATGTGCGGTTGCCAATTCCCTTCCTTGCTGGCTACTTCTTCCCCAGCTCATACGTCAGGTACCCATTTAGCACTGGGTCAACTGCAACGAACCCCGCCTGAACTTGTTTCTGTCCTTCCGTGATTTAGAAATCTGGCGCGCTGTAATCACAGTCTTAGTAAACCGGCTCACTGTCGTCTGAGCTACACGCTCCACCAGGGACCCAGGGGGGAAGAGACTCGCGAGAGCTAGCTGTAGCATGATAGATGAAGATCAAGAACGCGGTTAAAAAAATGATCAATGGAGAACATCCATTGCAGTCCCGTGCTCGAAGGAAATCAAATGGACTGTCAAGTAAGTCTGGTGTAATATACTTAAAGCTACAGTAAAACTGTTAAGAGTGTAGATAACCTTATTATTCCTATATGCTCTCGCTCGTGTATGACTACATATTTAGTAACATTATCAAATAACCATTGATTCAGGTCTTGATCCAGCTGGGCCCTACTTTGCGAACACAGACAAGGTGGTCAAGCTGGACGTCACAGATGCTCTCTTCGTGGACGTCATCCACCCAGATGCTCTCAATCTTCTACAGATTGGTAAACCTCTTAGGATAGACATGTCATTATCACCATCATCATTAACATGACATATCACGTGAGATATAAGATGAGTATTATCGTCGATGGTAAGGGATTCTTTTTCTTCTTCTTCTTCTTCTTCTTCTGCATTCGTTCTCAATCTCTCACTACCAAGCCCGTAACAGGGCTTCGCAAGTAGCAGGATGTAGTCCGGAGAACGGAATGCGTTGTGTCGCTAGTTTACAGTTTGACTGCGATATGTGCACCTTTCGGTCCGACACATCCGTCTTCGGCAGAGGTAAGGGATATATCTGGTATGACGTCATTGTGTATGACAAATACATAAAACCCATAATGGAAACCTCACTTCAGGTCCCAACTCATGGTTCGTGAAATAGGCTGTCACAGCAGCCTGACCAACGGGGTTGGGATCGACACTGTCAGTTGAGCTTATTAAGGAACCTCGAACTGCACTACATGTCAGCTTGTTAAGTACGCCTCAGAGTGCAAGAAGAGCCACTGTAAACTGCTACCACAGACACGTCATCGAGTGATAACTCAGTCAGATTCACGTTAGAACATCAATATGTTACACTTGACACTTCACATCAAGGCCAGCCTTTTCAAGGTTTCATAGTTTGCCCAGAATTTAATTAGTCGTAGCAATTTGTTCAGACATAATATTTTAGAGAGTGCTGTGAATAGTTCATCCATGATAACCAATTTAGATACCTTTGTAGGGGACGGCGTGGCCTAGTGGGTATGTTGCAGAGCTCACATCCCGAAGGTGCTCGGTTCGCTCCTCAATCACATCACCAGCCGTTACCCCAGGGTACAAACTCTTAGGAAATGCAGGTGGAAGCACTAGACACACAGGCGCAAATTTAAAACATAATGTAACGCACACCGCCTTGGGGAATAGAGAAATAAGGCGAATGTAAAAAAACAACTGTTTGTTAAATGCCTGTATCAGACGGTGTAAAAGGACTGATCGATGGGACAATGAAAGCTACAGTTCAATTTGATAGCAGCGTACCACAACCATTTTATATTCACAGTGGTGCTAAACAAGGCCGTGTACTGGCCCCGACACTATTCGGAATCTTCTCTGCTCTTCTTCTTCAGCATGCATGTAGTAACGCAAATGAAGAAATATGCATTCACACGGTCGGATAGTCGGCTGTTTAACCTCGAAGGTGAAGTAGGTCACGATCCGGGACTTCTCGTTTCGCTGAAGACGCTGCGATTGTCACGCATTGCCAGCAGAACTTCAGAGGTTGATAAATTGTTTCACCCAGGCGTGCACATATAGAGTCTCACAATACGTCTCAACAAAATAAATATGCTTGGACAGGAAGTAGATGCCACGACAACTGTCAACATCGATAATTATGAATGAGTATCTGTGCAGCTATTGACATGCCTGCTTTCTTCATCAACGACAAGCTCTCTATAGAACCCGAGAGTGACAGTCGGATTGGCAAAGCTGCTGCAAAATGTGCTCGCTCCTCAACGCGTGCTTTGGAGCACCAGAAACTCACAATAAATACCAAGGCTTGGTTAACAATGCATGTGTTTTCAGCACGCTTTTATCTGGTAGCGAAACTTCGGCACTAAACACACGCCAAACAAGAGCACAGGCTTAACACTTTCCATCTTCGGCCACAGCGGTCCATTCTTGGAATTTCATGGAGTGACAACCAGAAATACAGATGTGCACTCTCGCATCGGTCTCAAGTCTGTAAATTCTCCTTAGACAGCGAATACTTAGATGGCGTGGCATGTTCGTCGCATGGAAGCAGGTCGCATTCCCAAGAATATCCTCTATGGACAGTTAGAGGATGGCTGGTGACGTTCAAAGATGTATGTAATCGTGAGATAAAGGCCCTGAACATGAGTCTGGCGTCCTAGAAAGACGAAGCTGCAGACCGATCCAAGTGGAGAACCATGAACAGCCAGCTCATGATGGGTGAAAAAAAGCTTAGCAGCAAAAAGCATTGAGACAAAGCAGCAAAGTTGATGTTGTTGAATATCTACTATGGGAAAGATTTATATTCTGTAAACAGGGAATTAGAAGGCGGGTTACCGCAGCTTCTCTCATATTCCAGGCTTACTGATGAAGGTAGGCCAGTGTCCTACTGTTGGTTGTGCTATTTTTGACTTCACCTGCCCATCGCTCATTACTGCCATCGCTATAAAACTATGTTGTGCCTGACCAGACGTTAGCCTCCCATTCTAAACGCAGCAAAGAAGAAGAAAAGAAAACAAACTGTAGAGTTATCATTCCAAGATAACATTATCCTAGAGATGGCTGATGCGGCTGCTACTACTGCTATACTGGTTTGTCATGCTCTTCCTCTCTCTCACTCTCTATTTCTCTCTCTCTCTCTCTCCCTCTCTGTCTGTCTGTCTTACATATTTAAAATGCGTTTTGACTGTTTAAATGAATGCTTCTAATGAGACAGAGGAGGACACATGTTATGTATTATCAATGACTCACAAACTTGATATTGTGACAGGTCAAGGCATGAAGGAGCAGGTCGGTCACGTGGACTTCTTCCCTAATCTAGGTCATGACCAGCCAGGATGCACCAGAGATCCGTGGGCAATCTCCTGGAGAACGGTTTGATACAGGGTATGTTTGTTGGGGTGTTAGGGGGTGTGCTGGGCTTCTTTCCTGCCTTTGTGTCTCTCTTAACGTGTCTGTTTGCTAATATCTTAATTGATTTTTTGGGTATGTCTGTATGTGTATATATTCATATTTGTGTATATATATGTGTTTTGTGTGTTTGCAGATCTACGCGCGTAAGTGATTGATTATTCGAGTGATTGATTGCTTATGCGAGTGAGTGATTTATTACGTGAGTGAGGGAATAAGTAAAGAAACTTAAGAATGAGAAAATGAGAGAGTGAACAGTTTGTGAGAGTGTCAGTTATTGCGTGGATCAGTCAGTCGGTTACTGGATCAGTTAATCAGTGAGTGGATCGGTTTTGCATTGAATATGTGAACTAATGTCTTTGTCAATGAGTAAACTGTGCTAGTTAGGGAAAGACTGAGTAGATACGTCAGTGAGTTACTGTGCTAGTGAGGGTAAGACTGAGTGCATACGTCAGTGAGTTACTGTGCTAGTTAGGGAAAGACTGAGTAGATACGTCAGTGAGTTACTGTGCTAGTGAGGGAAAGACTGAGTGGTACGTCAGTGAGTTACTTTGCTAGTGAGGGGAAGACTAAGTGCATACGTCAGTGAGTTACTGTGCTAGTGAAGGAAAGACGGAGTGGAAACGTCAGTGAGTTACTGAGTAGGTGTCTCTGTGAGTAGGTGAGTCAGTGAAGACACACAGGTTGTTTGTATGCATATTCGTATTTTCTCCTATCACCGCCTATCATTATATCCACAATCCACAACTATGTATATCATCAAATGCACGGATATCTCCGTATCTACACTTAGGGAACTGGAATCTCCTCATTGTTACTAACAAAACGAGTTATTACGTATCTATACTAACAGCGTGGGCTAGTGGTTAAGTTCACAACCCGAAAGTGCTGGATTCGATCCCCATCACAGCGCCATCCGTTACTCCAGGGAAGCAAACGCTTAGAAAATGCAGGAGGAAACAGAGCCTTACATAAAATGTATGCTGAAGTCGGTTGCACTAGGACGGGAGGCGCAAAATAAAAACCACAGTGCAAAGTACACCGCCTTGTGGATTAGAGAAATATGGCGAACGTAAAAAAAATATAACCAAAAAAAAAAAATACTAACAATACTGGTATCTCCGTATCTGTACTAGTAAAACGATTATAAAATGAGATTGAACAGAAGTATACCTTGGAAGCAACTGAGGCACCATGGAATTCATCAAAAGCTCACAGTCAAAATTAGGCAGAGGTATCAAAGTATCCAATGTAGAGTTATACACGAAGGACAACTCACAGCGCCATTCAAAATTAAATCAGGAGTACGACTGGGTTGCATACTGTCGCCTTTTATGTTCATCATGGCAGTAGACTGGATTATGAACGTAACAAAAATGAGAAAAATGGAATCTAGATTTTCTTTAACTTAACGTCTTTATACTGGTTTAGAAAACTGCAGAGTCTGTATACAACCAGTTTCATTTAGAAAAAGTAATGTAAATGAAACTGGTTATCTACAGACTCTGCAGAGTCTTCTGAACAAGTATAAAGACGTCAAGTTGAGTTAAGCATTCAATGGACCTTAAATAAACAAATAAAAAAAAACCTGGATTTTGCGAATGGTATACCTCTTTTGTCCCACAGCCAAAGTAAAAAGAAACTGGATAGACTGGATTTTATCTCTAAACAAGTCGGTTTGAAGATCTTCGAGGAAAAGACCAAAATAATTTGGGTCAATGTAGCAAACAGAATCAATCAGGCTGAGAGGAACGCCATTGGAAAAGGTAGAGGTATTTACATAAATAGGAAGTATCTTCAACAAGGAAGGAGGGACACACGATGATATATAAACAAGGAGACTTCTTCTTTTTCTTCTTCTTCTTCTTCTTCGTACGCTGTCAAACGTCAACCTGTATTTTTTTAGAAAAAAGCAGCGGTCATCCTGAGGCTGTCGACACTGCCATAGCGCCTGTCTAGTGTTACCACTGGTGATGGCCACAAGTGCTTTCTCTGGTCCTCGTATTTCGGGCAGTTTTGCAGCAGATGTTCAGCGGTCATTTTCCCTGTACCACAAGTGCATTCGTCAGTGCCACCTATCTTCAGTTTATTGAATATTTGGTACCTCAGTCTGTTGTGGCCTATGCGGAGTCTAAAGACCACGACCCGCTCTCTTCTGTTCAACTGGTAATAGGCATCGTTTTTTGTGTAGCCAGTATGTTCTGTTTCCTATTTGGCAATGTATCTGGCCCTAATAAGCCTTCTGGACTCTTCGTAGGTCACACTAGAATCTGGTTGTGGTAGTCTTGCACCTTCTTTTGCCAGTCTGTCTGCCTTCTCGTTGCCTTGGATATTACAGTGGGATGGAACCCACTGTACCCCTACTCTTTTTGGTGCGGACTGCTGGCATAGTTGACAGAGTACTGCTCTTAAATCATTAAGTTCAGTATTTTTCTGGCTTTTTAGTGCTGTGACTACGGCCAGGGTATCTGTAAGCAGGACTATATGGCTTTCATTCCTTTTGCCTGTCAGCATTGCTTCTACTGCAGCCCTCAGTGCCTCTGCCTCCGCTCTGAAATTGCTTGATAATTTTCCAGTTGCCACTAACAGTGTTATTTTCTACCATTTGGTAGGCTCAGGAATACCCCTGCCCCTCCGTTCTGTGTTGTGTTTTTTACAGAACCGTCGGTGTATGCATGATTCCAGTCCATGCTTGGGTAGTTTTTCGTTATGTACCTCAGGGTTATGTCTCTTTTTTCTTTTTCAGTCTGGCTGTTCTTGTTTCCAATACCTGATATATTTTCTACCACCTCCAGAATGATATGCTGCTTTCAGGTAGCTTTGTGTACAGTAGGGATGTGCTTTGGTATTGTTGCGGTGTTCATAGGGTCTTCGCTCACTTTGCCTTGGCTATTTCTGCAAAGGTTCTCCGCTTTAGTTTCCCATTTCCAAATCTATTTAGTCTCTGATGCATTGGATGGTCTGTCAGTCTTCTGAGTGTCTCTGCTTGCTGTTGGGCTCTGCAGTCTCTTCTGTCGGTCATGGATTGCAGATTTGCAATCTTTTGAAGTTCTTCAATTTGCCGTTGACTTCATGCCTCCTGTTATAACTCTCATGGTTTGGTTTTGAATTTTGCTAATTTTATCAAAGTTTGCCTTTGCTGCTGTTGTCCATGCCACAATGCCATACTCGAGAACTGGTCTCACCCTTCCAGTGTACAGTTTCTTTAAAAATAAGGATACAAAACGCAAGAGTTGCAGTCGTCATGCTGACACCCGTATGGAACTCCAAGGAAATACAAATGTGAAGCCAGTCCTGCTGTATGGAACGGAAACATGGAGGATCACCAGAGGCAATGACAGGAGACTGCAGGGTTTTGTCAACAGATGCCTGTGAACGATTCTTGGTATAAAATGATTTGACAAAGTTACAAACGACAAGGTACATTGGAGCTGGAAATCTTAGTAAGAAAGTGGAGATGGATGGGTCATAGGTTAGGAAAGCCCCATGCCAGTATCACCAGGCAATTCCTGTCATGGAACCCCCAGGGAAAGAGAGGCATAGGCAGACCAATGAATACACGGAGACGAGATCTGGAGGCGGAAGTAAAGAAAACAGTGAAAAGCTGGAAAGGAAGTGGAAAAGATTGCACAGGACAGAGCTGCTTGGTGAGAGTTGGTTGATGGCATATACACCCCTGAGTGATAGAAAGCGAAACAGAGAGAGAGAGAGAGAGAGAGAGAGAGAGAGAGAGAGCGAGAGATAGAGACTAGTAAAACGAGTATCTCCGTATATGTATTAGTAAAACGGGTATCTCCGTATATGTATTAGTAAAACGGGTATCCCAGTATCTCTACCAATAAAATGAACGTCACAGTATATGTAGTAATAATACGGGTATTTCCGTATCATCACTGAGAAACAATTCATCTAATTCTTTCATCCCTTGCGTTAAACCACCCCCCCCCCCTTCCTCCCAATGGCCACTCTCACTCCACTCATTTCCAAGGTGTTGAAGAATCGTGCAGTCACATGAGATCCATCAAGTTCTTCACTGAAAGCATCACCTCTCCATGCCCGTTCCTTGGGTTTCATTGTGCCAGTGATGAGGATTTTAAAGTGAGTATTGAGTTTTGGCGATTATCAACAATTATTACAAAATAATGAACAAAATCAATAACCACATCAGATATGTAAATATTTAAAATTTACAGGAATTTGGGTATTTAAAAAGTAGAATCAACATATCTGGCTGTTCCTCAAGAGAAGTTAATCGATGGTTTACCATTCCTTTGCTTTACACAGACTAACGCAAAGACAAATGTATGGTAGGGTACGTGACCAACGTAAAGATATCTGGGTCATATGAAAGAACGCATTCGTCTGGATGAGCTCATAGTGGAAAGAGATCTGGCTATGAAGAGGAAAATAGGGCGATCCCGAAAAAAAATTGGTATCAAGATATTACTGACTTGAGGTAATTGAGGTAAGTTCAATGCTGCTCTTGATTATGTCCCTTGGTGATGATTTGTGCTTATCTTCTGATCGCAGTATATCCTTCTTTGTCTCTGTTATGATAACTTACCTTTGTCTCTGCCATGATAACATACCTTTGTCTCTGTCATGGTAACTTATTTTTGTCTCTGTCATTATAACTTACCTTTGCATCTGTCGTTATAACTTACCTTTGTATCTGTCATGGTAACTTACTTTTGTATCTGTCGTTATAGCGTACATTTGTATATGTCGTGAAGGCTTACCTTTGTCTATGTCATGGTAACTTACCTTTGTTGCTGTCGTTATAACTTAACTTTGCATCTGTCGTTATAACTTAACTTTCTAACAATAACGACAATAAACGTAAGCGTAATAAGGAAATGTAACAACAATGTGTTTTCATCTCTGAATGCCTTCTTCTTATATTTTCTCTAAGCGAAACACAGTGCACCCATTCTTGAAGGCTCCTTACAGGAAGCCTGTAACAAAACACTTAGTATACGTTTGCTGTAATGTTATTGTTGTTTTTATTCACATATGAATATTCTAGCCATTTTGGACACAATTGTCTTATTCGAGTAAGCTACCGTCACGACTCTAAGCCCTTCAACATATCAAAATATATAAATAAACTATCCCGTCTCAGTTATGGCTGGGGATAGGATGTTCAGCCCCTGGACGAATAAGTACTGAGTTTTTGGATGTGCTCATCTTGGCGGTGTTGTCTTCTCTCTTCTCCATGCTGTATGAGCTTCACTTCGGCTAGTCTGAGATGGCTCTTCAGAGACCGGCTTCACTTCGGCTAGTCTGAGATGGCTCTTCAAGGACCAGCTTCACTGCCGCTAGTCTGAGATGGCTCTTCAAGAACCAGTTTTATTTCGGCCAGTCTGAGATGGCTCTTCAAGAACCAGCTTCACTTCGGCCAGTCTGAGATGGCTCTTCAAGGACCAGCTTCACTTCGGCCAGTCTGAGATGGCTCTTCAAGGAACAGCTTTACTTCCGCTAGTCTGAAATGGCTCTTCAAAGAACAGCTTCACTTCGGCTAGTCTGAAATGGCTCTTCAAGGACCAGCTTTACTTCCGCTAGTCTGAGATGGCTCTTCAAGGACCAGCTTTACTTCAGATAGTCTGAGATGGCTCTTCAAAGAGCAGCTTCACTTTTAAACAAAATCAACACTTAAATGGTTGTTGTTGTTGTTGTTTGGAATGCCTACAATGGGTAGGTTTACTCTTTTGTGCGTCCTGTGTAGGACGTTAAGTGGCGGGTTGCAGTAGCTTTCCTCACATCCTGAGGGTGTTGATGAAGGTACACCGGGGTCCTCCAGGCGGTTTGCTATGCTTGACTTCATCTGCATGACGCTCACTACTACTGGGATCGCGTCGATCCCTCACCTTGTTATCCAGGCTGCCATGAAAACAACTCGTTTCCAGGAATGGCTACGAGGAGCAAAGTATGTTTTGCCTGACCCTGACTAACATGTCTGATCAATATATTGTGCCTGACCCTGACGTTTGAATTCATTCCCCACTTAAATGGTAAATTACAAGATATCACTCGAAAATAACCAACATTTTAATAACAATCGCGATTGAACGTGGCTCGTCTCATTCTGAGAAAATCAAAATGACAAGTACAGCCAAATTTGTATTTATTGAGACGTAAAAATTGATATGTTTTTAGATGTCTCTATTCTATATCTACTGGAGTCCCAGACCAATACATCTACGATTGGTTCATGGAGAAATACAGTAGATCGAAACTGCAAGGGTATTGAAGGTTAAAAATCGATTTTTTTTAAAACTCGTAGGTATGAAAGGTATACAAGTAAAGGTAAAGTAGGGTCCCTTAGTAACAACTGCCGTTGAGGATGAAGATAACTCTAAATGGACTAAGCCGCAGCCTATTTGAGATAAGGTGATCAGTTACCTTCCTTGACGTTTATACCTTTCCCAACTCATACGTCGGGTACCCATTTACAGCTAGATCGACTGGAGCAGCGGTTGTACCAGGAACGAACCACGCTGATTTTTTGTTTCTGTCTGTCCGTGATTTCAAAGCTTGGCGCGATATAATCCCAGTCTTAGCATGCCAACTCACTGTCGACTAAGACTACATACTCGACCTTGACCTTACTAGAGCAAAACAAGACACGATGTCAAAAGAGCGGTTTAGATTCGCCCCATAACATGATGTGCCAAACATACCGTATCTAACACTTTTCTGGCACATCCTGTTATGACTTGGAACTCAGACCGCTCGTTGTGCATCATAACTTGTTTTCTGTTGGGACTTGTTAGTTGTTTTCATTCGTTCTTTCTCCCTGACGAATGTATTGTGCCCGTAAGGAACGTATCGTCTTGTCATTGTACTGGTACGGCCACTGACCCGTGACCTATATGTGTTATTTGATTGGCTAAGGTTGGTTCACACAAATCACGTGAGATTGTTGGCCAGCAGTGACACCAATAGAAACCTCCAGGCTAGTAAATAGAGTAGATACAATAATCGAAAAGACAAGTTCATTGTTGCCGTTTGTGAAACACACAATTGACAACAGAAAAGAAAATGAAGTTATAAGCATTCCGGATTCGAACCTCTGACCTCCGGAAGGTAGGTGGACTTTCCTGTAAACAAAAAATATAACTCAGTTTTAGGATTAGGTGAATTTTTTGTGGAGAAATGGGTCAACTTTGAGTGGAAGATTTGGTCAACTTTGTGTGAAGGATTGGGTCAACTTTGAATTGAGGATTGGGACACGTTTAGGTCAATTTTGAGTGGTGAATTTGGTCAACTTTATTTGAAGGTTTGACTCCACTTTGGTGGATTGGTTCACTCAGCGTTGAGTGAATGCTTTGGTCAACATTGGAAGAATAATTTGATAAGCTGTAGGTCTAGGGTTTGGCCAGATTTGAATGCAGGATTGGGTCAACTTTAAGCGAAAGATTGGGTATACTTTTGATGGAGAATTGGATGAACTTTGGGTGGAGGACTAGGCTAACATTGGGGAGAGACTTGGGTCAACTTAAGGTGGATGGTTGGACACACTATTGGTGGAGGATTGGATCTATATTTTGTGTGAAAGCTTGGGTTAACTGGATGAACTGTTTGGTCAACATTGGTTTGAAGGTATGGTCAACTTTTGGTGGAGAATTTCATCAATTGTGGGTGGAGGATTTTGTCAACTTTTGATGTAAAATTGGGTCAATTTTGAGCAGAGGATTGCATTAACGACGTATAGAAGTTTTGGCGAACTTTGAGTTGACCAAATCTTCTAACTCATGCCCAGTGGTAGGGAGCGGCCTGGCCATGCTGTTTGGGGCAAGCTCAATACCCAAATTATCTTATGTTCCCATTCATCAAATAGCAAGATCATGTCCCGATGTGAAGTATTTCTATTAAAAACATTAGTTCTAATGTATTGATTGGATCATTAGGAGCAACAATGCAGTTCAGCGCATTCTGTCTAAGAAACAAATGCGAACGAGAAACATAAATATTTCGATTGTTGCCACTAACTAATTTGATATTGTTGTTTATGCATTTTAAGAACCACCTCTGCCACTCTTGTGGTAGCTCTGGGTGTGCAAAGATGGGATTCTATGCCAATCAGTACATGTCATCTGACGGTCAGCAGAAGAAGTACTACCTGACAACTGCAGAAGACGCACCATTCTGTCGTAAGTCGTTCTAGTGTTATTTTCTAGGACCACAACAACATCTGTAGGTTATTATTGTTTGTCAACGATTGTGGCCATCGTCAGTTATGTCGTAACAGGTAGATTCAAAATGTTCTGGTTGTGGAAGTTATCAGTCAACTCCTTACAGGTAGATTACATCCGTTCTGGTTTTGGATGTTATCAGTCAACTCGTTACAGGTAGATTACATCCGTTCTGGTTGTGGAAGTTATCAGTCAACTCGTTACAGGTAGATTACATCCGTTCTGGTTGTGGAAGTTATCAGTCAACTCGTTACAGGTAGATTACATCCGTTCTGGTTGTGGAAGTTATCAGTCAACTCGTTACAGGTAGATTACATACGTTCTGGTTGTGGAAATTATCAGTCTATTCGTTACAGGTAGATTACATACGTTTTGGTTGTGGAAATTATCAGTCATCTCGTTACAGGTAGATTACATCCGTTCTGGTTGTGAAAATTATCAGTCATCTTCCTACAGATAGATTACTTTTCTTGGAAAGAATGAATTTACGCAGTTTTTGTCTTTAGCAACCAGTTTCATTAAAAACAATTTTGATCGTATGAATTTATTAAATTAAAAATTGTTTTGGTTGACAAAACTGGATGAACTGAAACACCAATGGCCATCAGAATAGGTTAAATTAAAAACTTGTTTCGTCATTTAAACGTAAATTGTAATACATGTTAGAAAGCACAAACAAATTAAAGTGAACCAGTTTTAATCGGCAACTAAAAATATGTTATATCTTAAATATGTGAGGTCAAATCAATACAAAAAATGTGTTTTATCTCCAGATAATGTCAAATAAATGTGTTTTAAGAGTTTTCCATATGTCAACAATTTCGCTAAAGAAGCATCCTTGTCTCCATGCCCTCGAGCTTCCCTATCCTTATCATTGTTCGCACGTTCCATGTCTCAAGCTTTAAACAGGGGTTTGCTTGATGTCCCGATATGTCTGGTCGTCGCTCTTGCCATGCCACGACACCTGCACCATCTCCCATCGTTGCCGTAAAGATGACGTGTAGGTCATGACAAGCCACAGGCTTTTCTTAGGAATTTATTGTGATGGTTTCATATTGTCTTCCACGTCCACTTTGATGGTTTCATATTGTCTTCCACGTCCACCTTGATGGTTTCATATTGTCTTCCACGTCCATCTTGATGGTTTCATATTGTCTTTCACGTCCACCTTGATGGTTTCATTTTGTCTTCCATTTCAACCTTGACAGTATCATATTGTCTTCCACGTCCACCTTGATGGTTTCATTTTGTCTTCCACGTCCACCTTGATGGTTTCATTTTGTCTTCCACGTCAACCTTGATAGTATCATATTGTCTTCCACGTCCACCTTGATGGTTTCATTCTGTCTTCCACGTCCACCTTGATGGTTTCATTTTGTCTTCCACGTCCACCTTGATGGTTTGTTACCGTCGCCTTTTGTCAGATATTTCTGGCGGACACCACCAAGTGAGTGTCCTGCTGTGCTCATTTTCATAGTTTTCCACTTAAAACTTTGGATACATGGGTCCCAAACATGCGATAGGCACACTTTGTGTTGTCCCTTCTCTAAGATTAGAACAAGCAGTTGGGAGTTTCCTTTAACCGAATTGAGACATTGTAGTAGGCATTTCTCATATTCCCCAGTAATTTTAAAGGACCATAAACATATAGTTCAGATATCACATTCACAAAACGGAAGTTACGTTACTGCAATAGGAAGGTCTTCGTCAGAAACAGAAAACAACACAATAGAAAACACCTAACAAACCTCAGTAATAAGGATGCATACAGACTGCTCCAGTACAGCTCTGAACTGATCTGATCACCATTTTCATGTCTTTCTGTTCTGAGCTATTCATGTTGTTTTCAACTTCTTTGTAATACCTGCTGCACTGTTACATGGATGCACTAGGATACCACCTGGACCTGACGCTGAAGTTTAGCTATGGAACTGGTTCAGCTGAGAGAGGCACAATGGATGTTGTGATCAATGGAGATCAAGGCAGCACTGAGATGATCCCGATCGTTAGGTCAGACAACTAACATATCAATGTCTTTCTGCTTCTTGCGTACAGGTAATACTTGCTGTATGTTATACAAGGGTTGATGGTCTGGACAGGTGAAATAGACAGACGCCAAGAAATTTTATTCTGAGCTAATTTGTGGGGCAAGACAGCAGGAAAAACCAAGATGGCTATGATTCTCATTATCATACCTGTCTACGTATGTAACTGCCCACGTATGTACCTGCCCAGGTTTTTACCTGTCTCGTATGTTCTTGTCCACGTATGTACCTGCCCACGTTTGTACCTTTCCACGTATGTACCTGTCCACGTATGTACATGTCCACGTATGTACATGTCCCAGTATGTACATGTCCCAGTATGTACCTATCCACGTATGTACCTGTTCACGTATGTACCTGTCCACCTATGTACCTGTCCACGTATGCACCTGTTCACGTATGTACCTGCTCACGTTTCTACCTGTCCACGTATGTACATGTCCCCGTATGTACCTGTCCACGTATGTACCTTTCCACGTATGTACCTGTCCACGTGTGTACCTACCTACGTATGTACCTGTCCACATATGTACCTGTCCACGTATATACCTGCCCACGTTTGTTCCTGTCGCCGTATGTACCTTTCCACGTATGTACATGTCCACGTATGTACATGTCCCAGTATGTACCTGTCCACGTATGTACCTTTCCACGTATGTACCTACCTACGTTTGTATTTGTCCACATATGTACCTGTCCACGTATGTAACTGCCCACGTTTTTACCAGTCCACGTATGTACCTGTCCACGTATGCACCTGTCCACAATAACTCAATTCATTTCAAGTGCAGTCTCCATAATGAAGGTTGTCTGCGATAAAACGCCCGCATTCTTTCCTCAATGAAGATTGTCTGCAATAGATCTTCAATATGCTCTCCTCAATGTTGGTTGTATACAATAGCTCTCCAACATTCTCTCTCTCTATTGCCCTGAATGTACACAGACATACTGCTATTCGTCCATCCTTTTATATTGTCATCCCAGTTGTAGCTCTGCCTACCACGTGCTGGACTGCCTTCAACCTTCCCTCAAATATGGTTTTTATAAGTTTGTCATGTCCTGTAATGCGTAAACAATATCTGATTTCTCGGCGCTTTTTGTTTTCCAACAGTTCTCTTTTCACTCATAGTTTCTCCAGGATCACTACTTTTGTTTGCATTTATTTCCACGAAATACTTGTAAGTACAGAGAGGGATACATTGTCTGGCTGCTGATATTTTCAATCCATACCTCCGAAATGTATCTTTATCACCGTTAATCCATCATTTTCTTGGTCTTTCCGTTGTTGTTAGGCCATGTAGTGTGTTGTTATAAAGTCATGCGACGTTTAGAGGTGTTGACGCTCCTGTCACATGATCAATTAACTTAATTTTCGTCTGCCTATATAGTATGTAAGTAGAGCTGCTCCAACACTGTCAAATTGCATCACCCTGGCACGACCAGATAGACAAACAAACACACAGATAGACAGATCAATCTACTAATAGACAGACAGACCAGACCAGACCGACCAATCTGCAGACATACAGACAGGCAGACAATCAGACAGACAGACATACAGACACACAGACACACAGACAGACAGACAAGCAGGCAGACAGACAAACAGACAGATAGACTGAAATAGACATACGATTCTTTGTGACTGAAAGGATTTACTCCCTAAATGAAACTAAATCATGAGATAGACGAAGAAGATGAAAAAGACTCTGAAACAGAAGAAGAAGAAATGTTGTGAGAGGGGATAGAGAGAAAGAGAGAAATGAATTAGGAAAGTTGGAGATCAAACCTGCCTCCTTGCTCATACAACACGTATCGGGAGTTTAACAATTACTTGCTAAGTAGGTAAAAGATAGAGTCGAACAAGATTAAGTCGATAAAGAAAATGAACATACTAGCTAGATAGAAAAAAATAAAACAAGAGAACTAGATAATGGTACAGATTATGATCTCCATGGTGGTGAGTGACACGCAGATGGTACCAAGCATAGCACAACCTCCTGGAGGACGCCAGTCCACCTTCATCAGCACGAACAAGGAGCGAAGATATGTACTCCAATCAAAAACTTAACGCCCTTTTCATTATCAATTTTGGGTAAAAATCTGCCCAATCTATTACGAGATCCACGTCGGTGCTCTGGAGTTCGTGCATTGTGCTGAGATTTTCCAAAAAACAACACGGAAAAGAACCGACCATGTGCAATGACGTTGATTCTTCGACTAAATTAAAGTGCGCACAAAATAGTAAACTTACTTCTCGGGGACATTCAGCAGCAACAACAACAACAACAGCAACAACAATAAAACAACAACAACAGCAGCAACATGAAGATTATAACAAGAATAAACCGCCAAAGAAGTGCTCAGAACTCCGAATTCAACCTTTTCTATTTAAAAAGGTTATTTTCTTTTATGTACATTCGCCTGATAAAAATGAGACAAAAATATGTAAGAAACTCTCAAAAAGAATATTGATGATCAGTATTATGAACTGGCTGCAACATTGTTTGAATGAAACGATTGTACAATTTGGGCCACCTGAACGGTGCGCGTGCAAAAAATAATAGAACCTTCCAAAGATATTGTAAAATTTGACCAAAGAGGGTTGTGTGTAGGGGTAGAGCAATCTCATCATGTCAATATTTTGCTATTAGAAAAAGGGTCTCGACAAATGTTCAGATGTAAACTTCGTATGTAAGGATCAGCGGTAGGGATCGCCCTGTGCCTCAATACTTTGGAACGACAACTAGAATAATCATCATCACAATTTGTCAGCTGGAATAAACGATGACCACTTGGCCTCATCTTTTCTTAGTTCCTCCGAACCCATGGCGTTTACACCAGGGTTCAAATACAACTTCTACGTCAGTGTGCCGTCTGACATAGGGCGCGTCAGTCTGTGACCTTGTCTTGGGATCACGTGTCATCCATCACTGACCCACTCCATTGGAACATTCTAGGCCTGAGACATCCAACCTTGTACTTTGACGAAGTGGATATCCACACAGAGGAGGCTGGTACCGAGTAAGTTTGAGCTGATATTTTTCTCCATGTTCTCTACCTCCTTCTCTTAGTATTCTCCCACATTTCATTATTATTTTCAACTTCATACTCGTCGATTTCTTAATCTTCATTTTCGTTATCTTCATTTTCTTTATCGACTTAATTTTGTTCGACTCAATTTTGTATGTTCCATCTTCGTTTGCTTCTTCGTCTTAGTCTACTTCTAATAGTTTCTTTTATTGTCTCTTTCTTTCTCTTATTTTGTTTTATTCTCTGTTCAATTGTTTCACTTCTTTTTCTTTTCTTCTTTTTCAACTTGTTCAACCTCTTCTAGCATATGTCTATTTGTGTTGTTCATTGAAAGTATCCAAAGCTCTCAGTCCTCAGAGACACCCATCATTTCGGTTGTCTTCACACACAACAGAATTTACAATCATTAAAAAAATGTATTACACAATTTAATAACAAAGATTGTAGTAGTAATAGATGCCCAAAGCAAGCGAAGATGGCGACAACATGACACTTGTGCTTCCACGTGTCCTCGTAAGACTGTAAGGTACAACAGACTTTGCTGCACATGTGACACTCATCGCTTTATCTGAGCCTCGTCAATGATGTTTCGCTCTGCGATCTGAGCACATTGTGTGAAGCTAACAAAACAGGTGGAATAATTATGAGCAAACATCGTCTCCTATTTGGTGACATCGATATGGAAGTGTTTGAGATATATTTTAAAGAAATCTGTTTACAGTCTCTTCTATACATCCTAAAGAGCGTATGCCAGTTCTGTGCTCACAGTACAACAGCTACTTGGGGAAGCGCCCATCGGGAACAAGAACAACTTGTCCCATCCACCTTATTTGGACTTCTTTTATGTATTATTACTTATTTTATGTATGTACTTCCGATGTGCTTGCTGATAAAGATATTTTGGAGTTTGCGCACAACAGCTGTACAGCTGTGTCTCAATGCCAAGGACATTTATCATTATGTTGAAGTGACTAGTACTGTATAAAGTAACATACACATATCTAGAATCAGTAATTATGGCGACGGCGAAATTGAAAAAAATCAAATGAGGACTTGCAATTGCTCTACACAAACTAATACAGATGAAACATTTTTGACATCGCACGTGCAATTAGACAAAGATTCAACTGATCAGGAAATATTGTTTCCCAGTGGCGACATATGGTTGTGGGACACATGCATTAAACAAATCAATTGCAAACATTATGTGTTCAGTGAATTTCTTTTGACGGCCTTTTGAAGACATCTTGGCAACTGTCAAAAGAAGAAAACTCGTTTGGTACGGTCACATATCGAGATCAAATGGTCTTGTAAATACGATCCTCCACGGAAAGGTGCAAGGCAGACGACGAAGAGGCCGTCCCAAAATGAGGTGGGAGGACAACATAAAAGAATGGACCAATCTGCAGCTGACAGAGAAGGGTGGAGTGGTGTTGTGAGGATATCTTCATGTGTGCCCCAACGACCTTATCGGTTACGGGATGTCCTGACCTGATCTGATCTGAATTTCTTCATGGTCGATCGAATATGTGTTCAGTGAATTTCTTCATGGTCGGTCGAATATAGTTATTAACATGTTTTAGTGCAGAAAATGACCGTTCTCCAGAGAAGTCGGTTGTCAAAAGTGATACATGAATACGAAGACAACTGAATATGTTTGGACATATTATCTTGAAAGTCATTCTGTAAAATGATTCTAAACATGTGAAGAGCAATTGAGGAATTACTGATTCAATTTTCATCTTGTATTAGCATCATCTAATACATACACATACACCCATACACATTAATTCATATACGCACGTGCACATATATACACACATAAGTAAGTATTTGCCACTCGCAAGCGATGATGGTCACAACATCAGACGGTTTTGTCTGTTAATAATGTGATGTATTTAGAGTATAATGAGATATGAATTACGCTGGTCATCAATCTCACTCTTTTTCTGAGTTACCTTGGATCAGTAGCAAGACTATTAGTCGAGACGACTGGAGGTAACTCGGGATGAAGTTACTCTGGTATTACCTCCCCTGAGACCAGGGGTCGCTTGAAACTTGCGCTCACCGTTTCCGTTCATCAATGTGAGAGACGAGTGCCTTAACCTCATGACTACATTGACCCCCATATATATATATATATACATATACATACGCAGATATACACACATACGTACATACACATACATACATACATACACATGTAAACATACATATACATGCACACACACGAACATGCATACATAACCATACATGCACATACATACACAAACATGCATATACATTGCCACACATACACACACAAATTCACACATCCACACACATATCGGATAAATAATTGTGTCAAGAATGAGACGTTGATCTTGTCGATTTTTCAAGCATAAAATAATGGCCCATTCCCCTACAACAATAATTGGTGCATACGCCCCTTTCGTGACCTGCCACGCCCTAAATTACTCTACTGACTAGTTATGTCTCTTAATAATGTTCACATCTCGTGGCTGGCAGGGTGATTGACTTTGTTTTCCTGGTAGGGATAGGAATGGGTTCAATAGAAGGTCATGTTTTTATTTGGATACTCTTCAAGTTATATTTCATAATTTATCTCCCTTTTCTGTCTTCGCTTTTTGTTTCTGTCTTTCTCTTTATCTTTCTGTATATCGCTTTATCTTTTTGTCTTTCTCAGTGGTCTCAAGGTAAGGTATACGCATCGATTTCCGGAGGTCCCGTGTTCTAATCACGGTGGAGACTGGGTTTTTTTTCTCAAGTGAATCTTCTGGTAAAAATTCCTTGATCTCTAGGTAGTTAGATCGGACTCCCGTGTTCTTCTTCTTCTTCTTCTTCTTCTTCTTCGTCTTCTTCTTCTTCTTCGTACGCTGTCAGACGTCAACTTGAATTTGTTCAAAGAAAGCAGCTGTCCTCCTGAGGCTGTCGACACTGCCACAGAGCTCGTCTAGTGTTGCCACTGGTGATGGTCACATGTGCTTTCTCTGGTACTCGTATGTCGGGCAATTTTGCAGCAGATGTTCAGCGGTAATTTTTTCCTGTACCACAGGTGCATTTGTCAGTGCCACCTATCTTCAGTTTATTCAATAGATGGTACCTCACTCTGTTGTGGTCTGTGCGGAGTCTGAAGACCACGACTTGCTCTCTTCTATACAGCTGGTAGTGGGCATAATTTTTTGTGTAGCCAGTATGTTCTGTTTCCCATTTGGTCATGTATCTGGCCCTAATAAACCTTTTGGACTCTTCGTAGGTCACACTAGAATCTGGTTGTGGTAGTCTTGCACCTTCTTTTACCAGTCTGTCTGCCTCCTCGTTGCCTTGGATGTTACAATGGTATGTAACCCACTGTACCACTACTCTTTTTGGTGCGGAATGCTGGCATAGTTGACAGAGTAATGCTCTTAAATCATTCAGTTCAGTATTTTTCTGACTTTTTAGTGCTGTAACCATGGCCAGGGCATCTGTAAACAGGACTATCTGGCTTTCATTGCTTTCGCCTGTCAGCATTGCTTTTACTGCAGCCTTCAATGCCTCTGTCTCCGCTCTGAAATTGCTTGAGAATTTTCCAGTTGCCACTGACTGTTATTTGTCTACCATTTGTTAGGCTCAAGAATACCCCTCCCACTCCATTCTGTGTTATGTTTGTTACAGAACCGTCGGTGTATGCATGGGTCCAGTCCATGCTTGGCTAGTTTTCCGATATGTACCTCAGGGTTATGTCTCTTCTTTCTTTTTCAGTCTGGCTGTTCTTGTTTAAAATACCTGGTATATTTTCTACCACCCCCGGAATGATATGCTGCTTTCATGTGGGTTTGCGTACAGAAGGGATGGATGGGCTTTGGTGTTGTTATGGAGTTCATAGGGTCTTCGCTCACTTTGCTTTGGCTATTTCTGCAAAGTTTCTCCGCTTTAGTTTCTCTTTTCCAAATCTATTTAGTCTCTGATGCATTGGATGGTCTGTCAGTCTTCTGAGTTTCTGTGCTTGCTGCTGGGCTCTGCAGTCTCTTCTATCGGTCATGGATTGCAGATTTGTAATCTTTTCAAGTTCTACAATTGGCGTTGACTTCATGCCTCCTATTATAACTCTCATGGCTTGGTTTTGAAGTTTGCTAATTGTATCAAAGTTCGCCTTTGCTGCTGTTGCCCGTGCCGCAATGCCATACTCGAGAACTGGTCTCACTCTTCCAGTGTACAGTTTCTTTAGTATTCTTTAGTCTGCTCCCCAGCTTGTGCGAGCAGGTTTCCTCATGATTGCGATTTTTTCTCTGGCTCTCATTCGGTTTCTCTCGATCTGACATTTCCATGTCATGCGCCGATCAAATGTGACGCCCAAGTAGTTTGGGTTGACGTTTAGCCGCAGATATGTGCCGTTAGAACTTTTTTTCATGATCTGTCGTTTATTTGAAAGCGAGAATATCGTGCATGTTGTTTTTTCTTCAATTATTTGGACCAGCCATGATTTCGCCCACTCCTCTAACGATATTATGGCCTGCTGCATCCGATTGTTTTCTACGGTGGGACTCCCGTGTTCAAGTTCGAGCACGTTAAAAATTCCTTGGAAAATGGAAATCGAAAAGAGTAGACTTAACGGACACAATTCAAATAAAAAATCTACCCAAATTATTTGAAGCTTTCCCTAGGTAGTTTGTAAATGAAGCTATAGACGTCGCCTAACTAGTTGCGGGTCTACTTAGCTCTAGTGTTTGAGTCTATTAAGATGAACTGGCACATTGTCAACAACCACCCTTCACGAACCTGGTGGCTTACAAACTCTATAGAGTCTTATAAACCAGAATAAAGACGTTAAGCTAAGTTACAACGGTTTCACCAAATGTTACTCTCCGTTTCTCCCGCTCTTTTTCTCTCTTTCATTCTCCCTGTGTATACGTCGAACTCTCACACTCAGTGTCTCTGTCTTTCATTCTCTCTTTGTCTAAGTGTGGTGTGTCTTTATGGACATTTCACTTGTCTTTGAAGTGTGTCTCCTCTGATTCTCCGATCGCAACAATATCCACACCAAGAACATCTCGAAATGAGCCTTCTGTTCCTTTGGCCTTCATTTTGCTATTGGAATAAGGGAGATAAATATGTTTGCCTAAAATAATTTGCAATGCCGATTAAATCGTCACGACTCTTTCCCTTTTATTAAACAAGTCTGAAACCAGGATTTGCCCCGAGGCAACTTTTATTTATTCACCAATCTAAAGCGAAGCAATTTAATTAGTGGAGGTGTCTTTAAACAAAATGCTGAAATTTAAGTTCATATTTAATGTCTGCTAAAGTTACTATACAGTTAACCATTTTTATTTCAAAGTGAAATTGATCAATTTTTTTGTATTTATGTGTCAAAACTTGTTAGTAATTATCGTGTATTTGTTTAATAATTAAATTGTGTTGTCTTGTATCCTATGGAAAAGACTGAACCTGAGGCAAATTTGTCCCACTTTTGGAGAATATCAATGATCAATATAATGAAGTCAGGTATTGTGTGAAACATTATAGATCAGTTTATTCAGCACAGATCAATGATCGTTCAAATGCGAAATAAGAACAACATGAACAGCAAACATACATTATCCATAAAAACAAACATATCTCTTATACGTAAAAAAATATTCGAATGTAGTGGCTGGCATACCCCTACCATCGCGTCACTAATCTACAGCCATAACTCGGCAATCCACAGCCGTTGGGTCGGCAATCCACAGCTGTTGCGTCGGCAATCCACAGCCGTTGGGTCGGCAATCTAAGACGCTCGGATCGGCAGTGTAGAGCCAACAGGTTGGGAAACCCTCTTCCTATTGTTTGCAATCTGCAGCCCTCGAGTCGGAATACCAGACTAGCGAGTCGGCGATCTCCGATCCCGAGGTCTGCAATCTCTGGCCCTCTGGTCAGAAACCTACGGTTCTTGGGTATGATCGAACTCGCCAACAGAAAATCATCCCCCCCCCCCCCCCCCTACGTCTAATCGAAAACCTTCTTATTATATCTCCCTCACGCTGTTATCGTTAAAAACAAATGCAAATTCATATTTCAGAACTAATGTGGACTTTGTTAATTGTGCCGATTTGCTTCACCGCCGCCGCGAACCTGGAGTACCAGGGTGTCAACATTTCCCGTTTCCTACCTACCTACCTGCCTACCTACCTACCTTCCTACCTACCTACCTACCTGCTTACCTACCTGCCTACCTACCCACCTACATACCTACCTGCCTACCTTCATGTCTACCTACCTGCCTACCTACCTGCCTACCTACCTACCTACCTGCCTGCCTATCTACATGTCTACCTACCTACCTATCTTCCTGCCTACCTATCTTCCTGCCTACCTACCTATCTTCCTGCCTACATACCGATCTTCCTGCCTACCTACCTACCTACCCACCTGTCTACCTACCTACATATCTACCTGCCTACCTACCTATCTATCTACCTGCCTACCTACCCACCTACCTGCCTACCTACCAACCTATCTACCCACCTACCCACCTACCTACCTACCTACCTGCATACCTACACAGACATGTCCAGTGTGGTTAAACCTGCCAAGAAGTAAACTTCCGCAGCCAAGGTTAACATGGAAATCAACTTACCAAACCAGAACAAAGTAAAGGTCCCAGATTATAGTGATCAAGAAACTGCGCTGGTCATCAAATTCAATCCCTTGTCCTTAACTACCTTGTACCAATGGCATGACGTAAGTCAAGACGCATGGACATGATTTAGTACACAGGCAATCCTGTCCCCCCTCTTTTGAGACCAGGAGTCGCTTGAAACTTGCGGGATTCGATCGCCCACCGTTTCCGTTCATCGCTTTGAAAAGCGAGTGCCTTACCTCTCGATAACATTACTCACAGTGTGACCGATATTTCATGGATATCTTGCTAACCAGGCAAGGCCCAATCTCTCCAAGGCAATGTGTTAGTACATTATCATTTGTCTGTATGTACGAATGATGCCAATCTCACAAAGATCAGCAGTGTGCACAGGATGAGGAAATACGAAACGGGGTAACCTTCTTCTTCTTCTTCGTACGCTGTCAGACGTCAACTTGAATTTGTTCGAAGAAAGCAGCTTACATCCTGAGGCTGTCGAAACTGCCATAGAGATTGTCTGGTGTTGCCACTGGTGACGGCCACATGTGCTTTCTCTGGTCCTCGTATGTCGGGCAATTTTGCAGCAGATGTTCAGCGGTCATTTTTCCGGTACCACAGGTGCATTCATCAATGCCCCCTATCTTCAGTTTATTGAATAGGTGGTACCTCAGTCTGTTGTGGCCTGTGTGGAGTTTGAAGACCACGACCTGCTCTCTTCTGTTCAGCTGGTAGTAGACATCACTTTTTGTGTAGCCAGTATGTTCTGTTGTGCCATGTATCTGGCCCTAATAAACCTTTTGGACTCTTCGTAGGTCACACTAGAATCTGTTTGTGGTAGTCTTGCACCTTCTTTTGCCAGTCGGTTTCTCTCGATCTGACTTTTCCATGTCATGCGCCGATCAAATGTGACGCCCAAGTAGTTTGGTTTGTCGTTTGGTCGCATATATTTGCCGTTAAGACTTATTTTGGTGTTCTGTGCTTTGTTTGAAAACGAGAATATCGTACATGTTGTTTTTTCTTCATTTATTTGGACCTGCCATGATTTCGCCCACTCCTCCAACGATGTTAGGGCCTGCTACATCCGATTGTTTGCTACGATGAGATTTTTTTCGGAAGTCTACATAGCTAGATCGCCTGCAAACATGGAGCTGTGGACTCTTCTCGGTATATTCTCTATGATGTTGTTTAAATACACCAGAAAAAAGTGTTGGTGGCAGTACTCCCCCTTGGGGCACTCCTTGCTCCAGTGTCACCTTTTTGCTCATCTGCCCTTGTACTTAGACTCTGGCTGTTCTGTTTTCGAGGTAGTGGCTGATCTATCTGTACATGTTTCCAGATACTTCAATTCTTCGTAGCTAGACTTCCCCTAGAAGTCCCTTTTTCCACACCTTGTCAAATGCCTTCTCTAGATCCACCAAAACCGCTACTGTATGCTTTTTCTCTTGGTAAGCATCCTCTATTTCCTGTGCTATGAGAGTGGTCTGGTCCTCAGTGGATCTGTGTTGTCTAAATCCTGAAACGGGGTAACCGAAATACTATTACAAATAGCCAAAGTCCATGTCAGGATAATCGGAAGGAAAGGCACCCCAAAATGAGCTAACTACTAATGCAAATGAAAAAGCACAACACGTTTCCGTGGACGAAAATGTAAGTCGTCAACTAGTGGGAATTCCAGTCAAATCCGGGACCTGGACTAATCCATAATGACTGAATCAAGAAAACAACACTAGATCGCGGCTTGGTGGGATTGTATAAGCAATAGAGAGGAAACTCAGGTCGCTCTTCAATAAGTGTCTACGAAGAATAACATGAATCAGCTAGCAAGACAGGGTGAGGGAGGTAAGACTGTGTGGAAGGAGCTAGCAGCAACAAATGGAGCAACAGATCAACTTAGGAAATAGGGTTGGATAGGTCACACGCTACGGAAAGCACAATAAAACGTGACCACACAGCTTCTGAGATTTGAACCCATATGGAAAGAGGAAGAGGAAGAAAGTACAGCACTAAACCGAACTTGTGCGTATAAGTGTGTGTGTGTGTGTGTGTAAGTGTGTCAGCTCTGGGTAGTGAGATCATCTCTGGGTAGTGAGGTCATCTCTGGGTAGTGAGATCATCTCTGGGTAGTGAGATCATGTCTGGGTATTGAGATCATATCTGGGTAGTGAGATCATCTCTGGGTAGTGAGGTCATCTCTGGGTAGTGAGATCATCTCTGGGTAGTGAGATCATCTCTGGGTAGTGAGATCATGTCTGGGTAGTGAGATCATCTCTGGGTAGTGAGATCATATCTGGGTAGTGAGGTCATCTCTGGGTAGTGAGGTCATCTCTGGGTAGTGAGGTCATCTCTGGGTTGTGAGATCCTCTCTGGGTAGTGAGATCATATCTGGATAGTGAGGTCATCTCTGGGTAGTGAGATCATCTATGGGTAGTGAGATCATCTTTGGGTAGTGAGATCATCTCTGGGTAGTGAGATCATCTCTGGGTAGTGAGATCATCTCTGGGTAGTGAGGTCATCTCTGGGTAGTGAGATCATCTCTGGGTAGTGAGATCATGTCTGGGTATTGAGATCATATCTGGTTAGTGAGGTCATCTCTGGGTAGTGAGATCATCTCTGGGTAGTGAGATCATATCTGGGTAGTGAGGTCATCTCTGGGTAGTGAGATCATCTCTGGGTAGTGAGATCATGTCTGGGTAGTGAGATCATATCTGGGTTGTGAGATCATATCTGGGTAGTGAGCATCTTTGGGTAGTGAGAACATCTCTGGGTAGTGAAATTATCTCTGGGTAGTGAGGTCATCTCTGGGTAGTGAGGTCATCTCTGGGTAGTGAGATCATCTCTGGGTAGTGAGATCATCTCTGGGTGGTTAGGCCATATCTGGGTAGTGAGGTCATCTTTTGGTAGTGAGATCATCTCTGGGCAGTGAGATCATCTCTGGGTAGTAAGATAATCTCTGGGTAGTGAGGTCATCTCTGGGTAGTGAGATCATCTCTGGGTAGTGAGCATCTTTGGGTAGTGAGAACATCTCTGGGTAGTGAAATTATCTCTGGGTAGTGAGGTCATCTCTGGGTAGTGAGGTCATCTCTGGGTAGTGAGATCATCTCTGGGTAGTGAGATCATCTCTGGGTGGTTAGGCCATATCTGGGTAGTGAGGTCATCTCTTGGTAGTGAGATCATCTCTGGGCAGTGAGATCATCTCTGGGTAGTAAGATAATCTCTGGGTAGTGAGATCATCTCTGGGTAGTGAGGTCATCTCTGGGTAGTGAGGTCATCTCTGGGTAGTGAGGTCATCTCTGGGTAGTGAGGTCATCTCTGGGTAGTGAGATCATCTCTGGGTAGTGAGATCATCTCTGGGTAGTGAGGTCATCTCTGGATAGTGAGGGCATCTCTGGATGGGGAGGTCATCTCTGAGTAGTGAGATAATCGCTGGGTAGTGAGATCATCTTTGGGAAGTGAGATCATCTCTGGGTAGTGAGATCATCTCTGGGTAGTGAGGTCATCTCTACGTAGTGAGATCATCTCTGGGTAGTGAGATCATCTCTGGGTAGTGAGGTCATCTCGTTGTAGTGATGTCATCTCTGGGTAGTGAGATCATCTCTGGGTAGTGAGATCATCTCTGGGTAGTGAGATCATCTCTGGGTAGTGAGGTCATCTCTGGGTAGTGAGGTCATCTCTGGGTAGTGAGGTCATCTCTGGGTAGTGAGGTCATCTCTGGGTAGTGAGATCATCTCTGGGCAGTGAGATCAACTCTGGGTAGTGAGATCATATCTGGGTAGTGAGGTCATCTCTGGTTAGTGAGATCATCTATGGGTAGTGAGATCATCTTTGGGTAGTGAGATCATCTCTGGGTAGTGAGATCATCTCTGGGTAGTGAGATCAGCTCTGGGTAGTGAGATCATCTCTGGGTAGTGAGGTCATCTCTGGGTAGTGAGATCATCTCTGGGTAGTGAGATCATGTCTGGGTATTGAGATCATATCTGGGTAGTTAGATCATCTCTGGGTAGTGAGGTCATCTCTGGGTAGTGAGATCATCTCTGGGTAGTGAGATCATATCTGGGTATTGAGGTCATCTCTGGGTAGTGAGATCATCTCTGGTTAGTGAGATTATGTCTGGGTAGTGAGATCATCTCTGGGTAGTGAGATCATGTCTGGGTATTGAGATCATATCTGGGTAGTGAGGTCATCTCTGGGTAATGAGATCATCTCTGGGTAGTGAGATCATATCTGGGTAGTGAGGTCATCTCTGGGTAGTGAGATCATGTCTGGGTAGTGAGATCATATCTGGGTAGTGAGATCATATCTGGGTAGTGAGGTCATCTCTGGGTAGTGAGGTCATCTCTGGGTAGTAAGGTCATCTCTGGGTAGTGAGATCCTCTCTGGGTAGTGAGATCATATATGGGTAGTGAGGTCATCTGTGGGTAGTGAGATCATCTCTGGGTAGTGAGGTCATCTCTGGGTAGTGAAGTCATCTCTGGGTAGTGAGATCATCTCTGGGTAGTGAGATCATGTCTGGGTATTGAGATCATATCTGGGTAGTGAGATCATCTCTGGGTAGTGAGGTCATCTCTGGATAGTGAGATCATCTCTGGGTAGTGAGATCATATCTGGGTAGTGAGGTCATCTCTGGGTAGTGAGATCATCTATGGGTAGTGAGATCATCTTTTGGTAGTGAGATCATCTCTGGGTAGTGAGATCATCTCTGGGTAGTGAGGTTATCTCTGGGTAGTGAGATCATCTCTCGGTAGTGAGATAATGTCTGGGTAGTGATATCATCTCTGGGTAGTGAGGTCATCTTTGGGTAGTGAGATCATCTCTGGATAGTGAGATCATCCTTGGGTAGTGAGATCATCTCTGGGTAGTGACATCATCTCAGAGTAGTGAGATCATATCTGGGTAGTGAGGTCATCTCTGGGTAGTGAGATCATCTCTGGGTAGTGAGCATCTTTGGGTAGTGAGAACATCTCTGGGTAGTGAAATTATCTCTGGTTAGTGAGGTCATCTCTGGGTAGTGAGGTCATCTCTTGGTAGTGAGATCATCTCTGGGTAGTGAGATCATCTCTGGATGGTTAGGCCATCTCTTGGTAGTGAGGTCATCTCTGGGTAGTGAGATCATCTCTGGGTAGTGAGATCATCTCTGGGTAGTAAGATCATCTCTGGGTAGTGAGATCATCTCTGTCTAGTGAGGTCATCTCTGGGTAGTGAGGTCATCTCTGGGTAGTGAGGTCATCTCTGGGTAGTGAGATCATCTCTGGGTAGTGAGATCATCTCTGGGTAGTGAGGTCATCTCTGGATAGTGAGGGCATCTCTGGATGGTGAGGTCATCTCTGAGTAGTGAGATAATCGCTGGGTAGTGAGATCATCTTTGGGAAGTGAGATCATCTCTGGGTAGTGAGATTATCTCTGGGTTTTGAAGTCATCTCTGGGTAGTGAGGTCATCTCTACGTAGTGAGATCATCTCTGGGTAGTGAGATCATCTCTGGGTAGTGAGGTCATCTCGTTGTAGTGATGTAATCTCTAGGTAGTGAGATCATCTCTGGGTAGTGAGATGATCTCTGGGTAGTGAGATCATCTCTCGGTAGTGAGATCATCTCTGGGTAGTGAGGTCATCTCTGGGTAGTGAGGTCATCTCTGGGTAGTGAGGTCATCTCTGGGTAGTGAGGTCATCTCTGGGTAGTGAGATCATCTCTGGGCAGTGAGATCATCTCTGGGTAGTGAGATTATCTCTGGGTAGTGAGATCGGACTCCCTTGTTCAGTGTCGAGCACGTTAAGAATTTCTTTGGCAGTTGGAATTCGACAAGAGTAGGATTAACGGCCGCCGCCAGTACAAAATTCAAGTTAAAAATCTACCCAAGGTATTTGCACCTTTCGCTTTCTGGTTTGTTAAGTGCAGCAATAGATGGCGCCTAATTCGCTGCGGGTCTACTCAGTTCTAGTGTTTTAGTCTATTAAGGTAGACTAACATATCGGTTAATCCACCCTCTAAGAAACTAGTTTTATATAAATTCTGTAAAGTCTTCTAACCCAGTATAAATACGTTAAGTTAAGTTTAGAAAAAGGTTGTCGACTAATGTCAAATCGTAGTCAAAAAGAAACAGCTCGGTTTATTGAATAGTATTTTCTTTGTTGTCTTTGTCGTCAGTCCTGAAAAAGACGTTATGACGTCCGTGTCGTAGCTTAACAGCGTGGCTGCGGTATCTGCTCTTTTCGGTCTAACATATCCGGCTTCAGCACGGCATGTTTGAATTCCTTCTGCTATGCCTATTCTCTTAGTCAGCCTACACTACTGCAGCCTGTTTCCAGGACAGCCACTTTGAGGCAGAATAGAGTCATGATGAGCTGATCTTGACGCACGCCCTCAGCTTTGAGTTGATTCTTATTGGTAGCTCATTCACTGGTGGATCTCCGTCCCAAAATAGGATTTGACTCATTACTTTCTTCCCCTGTCCAAGCACTACGTCATACAGCATGCATCCAATATTCAGCGACATGGATTTCCCTGTAATTTGCCTCCAGCATGTCTCACCTATTGCATGTTTCTTGGATATGGGGATAGGTCATCATGTGATTTGGGATCTGCTTTGCTCCACAGTCACATGTCTCATCATATGTATATCCCATCTCCTCATGGTCCTCTTGCATCGTGATACACTCATGGAAACCAAACAATATCCCATAGGAGTTGGCAAAAGACAGCCCGTGGCACAAGACATGACCTGTCAATGGTTTCTGCTTTGAGAGGTCCGGAGACATGGATAAATGGTCATACAAATAATGAGAATATTTCGGAATGACAGAAACTGCTCAAACAGGTCTTTCATATTCAACTGATGGGCGTCTGATTAGTGTAGTTGTAGACTAGTTATTTTTCAATGAAAAGATACGGGGTTCAACAGGCTGTTCGTCTTCTGTGCTCTAGTGTTTGAGTCTATTAAGATGGACTCGCACATCGGTACTTGTCACAACGCAGCGGAGTAACCAACTGCTCGTGCCTAGCCCGCTAAGCAGGAAATCCTCATCCTGACTACATCCAGTCCACTCGAGAGCTGGGACCTGCACAGGGGCATTCGCAACTGTAAAAGTACAGGTGAACTAAAAGATAAGAACATATACTCCAACAAACGACTGGATATTGATTGATGGTATACCCTTGTTGGATTGTTTAGGTAGCAGATTGGTAGAGCCCTCACGTTTTGAAGCATTTAGATGCACAGTTCTACCCATATGTATCCAGGGGAGCGAAGAATAGGGCAATTGTAAAATCACACGCACAATATAACAGCCGACTAACGGAACGTTGTGCATGGGATTAGCAACAAAATCACGTAAAACATGCTTGGAAGTATCCACTCCTGCCTAGACACCACTTTCTTGGGGATTCACATATTTTATGAGTTGAAATCCATCGTTGGAGTGTGTACAACCATGGAGCTATACGAACCACAAATTTCCATAGTTTTCTCTCAGTTTAGTCAAAGCGAGTGACCACCGGAAAACAGTGATATGTATTTAAGCATAACAAAACAGCACATAATAACACAAAACATAACATAACAGAAAACCATAACACAAAACATAACAACTCAACATAACACAAAACATAACAGCATACAGTAACACAAAACAAAACATAACAAAGCAACACATTTTTTTTAAATCCATGTTTTGCTTTGTGTTGTTTCAAAATACACGTGCTTACAGTTTTGCAATTATTATGATCATCAGCATCAAGTGCTATGCCGACGGATAGGCTCGTATGCCTCTCTAGGGTCTCTCTCTCTCTCTTTCTCTCTCTCTCTCTCGTTATGTGCTAGCTCATATGTTAGGATAATTGCTTCTTTATTGAATGCTGAAAAGCCTATTATTTATGTCAATAACGATTTGCAGATTTCAGGAAAATTCTCACAAGATTGAATTGAAGCCTTCAAACATTTTGGGAAGCCGAATCATGCTGCACCTTCGCTGCATTACGATTCTGCTCCTTAATATATATATTGGTTCTATATTCAAAAATATATGCGTTTCTTTGAATTGTTCGTGAAGTTGAACTGTTTTATTTAATTTGAAATTATATATAAATATGCACACACACAAACACACACACACTATGGTAAGTCAGTAAGTAAGTCACAAATTGACATGGCATGACTGAAAACACCGGATCATTGTCGTTTTGTTCGAGCTGATAGATGAGTAACAATAGACAGGGCAGTAACTGTACTAGGTTGTTCTCATGGTTTAACATGCAGCATAATGTATGATTCCACGTTGGTCGGAGTCTTTTTTGCAAGAGACAATGAGGTTAAAGATGAAGCACAAATGTGTCTGAGATAGGAGGTCACAACAGTCTAACTTGCAAGTGTTTATGGCACTGAGAAAGCGATGGGATAATTGTATCGATGTTGAGAGATAACGGACAATTCATGTGCCAAAATAAATGGCTTTTAAGTTGGTATCACATTTAGCCTATTTTAAATAGCCATTTGTGACTTGCCCTTGAGTGTGTATGTGCGTGTGTCTTTATATATCATCATCATCATCATCATCATCATCATTATCATCATCATCATCATCATGTAGCATATCCTTGGCAGAACGTCGCTCTCATCATAGCCATTCGATATGAATCTAGATCAGCAGTCAGTCTACTCACCTGCTCGATGTTCATGTTTAGGATGTCCTTGAGGTCTTGTGTCCATCTACGTCTTGGTCAGCCTCTGCCTCGTCTTCCTGGATCAATGCTTTCCAGGACCACTTTTTCCAGTCCATCATGGCGCTTGATGTGGCCGAAAACTCACAGCTTACGAGATATAACGTGGTTTATCAGCCAGTTCTCTTCGACACTCCGATCTTGCAGTATGGCTTTATTTGTTATTTTCTTTACCCACGGTAAAGGATTTAAGGATTCTCCTGTACCATTTTGTCTCAAAAGACCCGATCATCTTTCTTAATATTTGTGTGATGGTCCCTGTCTCACATCCGTACACTGCCACTGGGAATACACATGCTCTGAGGTCTTCAATTTAAATTCTTTGTTAGTATTGCGCCACACATTTTGCATACTATTCAGTTTCTGCATCCCTATGGACAACCGTTTTCTGATCTCCCTTGCACAGTCCCCGTCGTTTGTTCTCAAAGAGTTAAGGTATTCAAAGTAATCCACGTGTTCAATTTCTCCATTACCAAAACTGATCTTGGGTTGGGGTCTGTGTGTGCTAATGGACATTATCATTTTATTTTTTTTTATTCAGGAAAAGATTCTGATCTTCATTGTGCTTCTGAACGAACGTCAGCAAATGTGTGAGGCCCTCAACACTGTTTGAGAGCGTAACTGTGTCACATGCATATCTTAGATCTGGAATATGTTTTCATCCAGTTGAGAATGGGTCGTACATATGTATGTATGTATGTATGTATGTATGTATGTATGTATATATACATATATATATATATATATATATATATATATATATATATACATACATACATACATACAAACATACATACATACATGTATGTATGTATATATACATATATATATATATATATATATATATATATATATATATATATATATATATATGGGCACTCAAGTCAAAACGGGCTTTTTTTTAAGGAACATTTGTTTGTTTTCGAGTAATCAACATGTCATTTATTTTTCGATATAATCTCCTACAAGGTCCATGCACTCATCCACAAGTTTAGATAATGCTTGAGAAGATTCAGCGTATAAAGTTTTGTCAGCATGTTTGAACCAATCCAGGACAGCCTGTTTCACTTCTACATCAGTGCTGACATGCTGACCTCCCAGGAAGTCCAAACAGGTGAAAATCGCTTGGAAGGTGATCTGGGATGTAAGGTGGATGTGGCAATACCTCCCAGTATTACGTCCTTTGTGATCAAACCAGGCCATTTTTCGCAGACAGTTAAGCCCATCACTTAAAATGCATATATTCTGTTGATTGTTGATAGTGACACAAAGGGGTAGAAAACCAACACGAATGGTGCCAAGATTGTGTTCTGTTGACTGTTGATAGTGACACAACGGGGTAGAAAACCAACACGAATGATGCCAAGATTGTTACAGAAAACACTATCTAGCTGCAGAAATTCCATGCAAGCGCTTTCAGTGTTGTCCTCCATTTTTATAAATCTGTCACGTGACTGGCCCACTTGCAAGTGGGCCATCTAGCAGTATTAAGACACAAGTGCCCCTAACTAATTATAGTAGTTCCAACACTCTATAACCCATTCATGTAAAACTAGAACAAAAAGTCCTGGTTTGATTTGAACGCCCCTGGTGTGTATATATTATGGACACAAAAACTAAAGGATTAAAACGTTCTTTATAACTAGAAGTACAACAATAATAAATAACTTATGTTAAACACCACCATATAAATATTTGCGCTATGTAAAGGAAAACAACTAATTTGTTTAAAATTCAGCAATTGAAATAATTGCATTGAATTGGACTTCTTTATAGTCAAAATAATTGTACTTTGTATTTGAGTGTCTCTTTACATGTATTTATATACGCGGTTCAAAAATTGGTTCCATTTTTGGTCTGTTTTTGTCTGTGTGTAATACTTTTCCCTGTTTTATGTTTAGTCTACTTAATTTCATAACTGGTATACAGTGTCTCACACTTTCCTGGCACATCCTGTTCTGGCCGTAAACTTAAACAGCTCATTCGATGTCATGTGATGTGATAGTTGTTGTTTTTTATCGTTCTTTGTCCCTGACAAAGACCTTGCGGCGTAACGTAGGTATCGTTTTGTTTTTGTCCTTGTGCAGTCGATAAACCATTACCTATGTGTTTTTTTTGTTTAACTTGATACTAGAGACAAGTGAGAAACGAAACACTAACAGAAAGTAGAAACAACGCCATGCGTAGCATACAGACACAGAGATAGCTAAGCAGTTTCGTCATCTGACAATAATGTATCCATGCCTTCTCGAGCACATAACAACAAATAGCAATCTTCGGAGCAAGAAGAAGTCCAAGAAATAGATTGCCAGTGGTGATAGAGAGCTACTACAAAGAACAGAATAAAATATATCAACGCAATCGCCACATTCTCTTTCTACAAATGGGCACATAACTCTGACGTGAAGAGAATGGGTGTTCCACCCGCTGTCGGCCCTTGGCTTTCCATTATAACGTGTAAACCAATGAACGGAACTAAAAAATAAATTGACATGGACATAATGTGCGCCAACTGATCGGCGAGGAACTACGTGCTGGCTATTTTCAGGCGGACGGAGCTGCATGACACACTTTAATTGCCAACACGACTGAAATTGCTTCCTACATTGAAGATCGTGGCATTTCAAATATACTTTGGCCACCAAGATCGCACGACCTTACCCAACCTGAATTCTGGTATGCTGAAAAGGAAAGAGAATCGCAACAAATCAATGCCTCAGAATCTCACCGAACTACAAGAAACCATTCCGCAATAAATTGAGTCTGTGACTCCTGATATGTTAATGAATACCTTCCGCAGCATTGGAAAAGAGTGCCTTGATGTTAATGATGACCACTTGGAATATTTCCTATGAGCTCTTTATGCTTGTGAAACACCAAGATGTGTCTATGTCAAATGTTATTGAATTTCGTTCACTGGTTTAAAAGTTATAAGGGGACACCAGTGGCAGGTAGCGAGTAGGACAACCAGAAGAAAATCAAAAGGGAAAGAATGCGATAACTTTGTGTGGATGCAGAGTCGTCGGGATTGAGAGACGGGGATGATCTGGAGGGAGACTATCAGAAACATCTGATGTACTGAAATGCTGAAAGAGCAGAAGGTAGTAGAATAAAATGGTTGCCACCTCCACTCGGCATGACACATGATGATGATAAGATACTCTCAGACTCTTTATATCACGAATCAACATCATGGAAAGGTGATTTTAAATGGATTGCTGAGAGTCCCGCGTTCAGCTCAAGCAGTATAAGCTGAGGAAATCTGGTAAAATGTAGGAAGGTTACGTCATAACAGTCTGTCCAGATGCTATATCGGGTCGGGGACAATATCACTGATAGGACTGACGATTGTGACCATCACCAGTGGCAACACTAGACAAGCTCTATGGCAGTGTCGACAGCCTCAGGGTGACCGCTGCTTTTTTTCTAAAAAATTCAGGTTGACGTTTACAGCGTACAAAGAAGAAGAAGAAGAAGAAGAAGAAGAAGAAGAAGGATTGACGATTTATATTTGAAAATTACACCACGTATTACATTCCAAGTTTGTTTTAATATGTAGACCTAGTTCTAACCTAAGTCAGGATGTATCCATTTAAGTCAGGATGTATCCACTTAAGTCAGGATGAATCCACTTAAGTCAGGATGTATCCAGTTAAGTCAGGATGTATCCACTTAAGTCAGGATGTATCCACTTAAGTCAGAATGTATCCACTAAAGTCAGAATGTATCCACTTAAGTCAGGATGTAGCCACTTAAGTCAGGGTGTATCCACTTAAGTCAGGATGTATCCAATTAAGTAAGGGTGTATCCACCTAAATCAGGATGTATCCACTGCCTTTAGCAGAGATTTTGTATGTATGCCTCAACGTCGTGATTTCATTGTAAAATAAAACGTATAGTAGATTCACATTCGTGCCGTTAAAAAATAATCATGGAATATCCAACTTCACTTGTCATCCATTAAAGTGGAAATTGTGAAAAGTATTTAGCCTAATAAGTTGAAACGTTAAAACATCTTTCCAAATGGATTAACTCAGATGGAACGCCATCATTCATGTATGCATCACCGAAGTATTGACATGTGAGTTTTTTAAAATAAGAGTTAGTAGCTTGTAACAAAACAATGCTATTGTAAACATTTTAGCAGAAATTTACATCGTCACAGACAGACCATATATCTTTATATAATGAATATTTTTATATATAATATGTCGCATGTTTAAGAAACATTACTGAAGATAAATATATCTCTACCTCTGATACTGTGTGGGAGTTTTACAGCAATAACCTAAATTCCGGAGTTATGGTGTTGTATGAAGAAAGACACCAAGATGTTGTCTCAGTATTGATTAGCAAAGCTCATGTGCCTTTAACTCTTTACTCTCAATTGGGACATTGGCAGCATTCTCCATGTAGAATTGATATTGTGCTGTTCAATACCAATGAAAATCAGTTCGATAAATGGCTTGGCAACATGATATGGGATTAAGCGTTTCACATTAAAACTGCAAATCTTCTCCAGCAAATGTCTTCGTCACTTACCTCATACAGATGACCAAACGTGATAAGTGGTAGCACCGCAGCAACCATGAAAGCGGCAGATTGAGGACATCAGTATAGAGGGATTGGTCACACTCTCAATGAACACTCGGAATGAACTCCGGAATTATAACCAGATATGCATTGGATTAGAAACCCCAGAGGTAGAGACGAGTGGGGTGACCAAAAAGTATAAACCGAAGAATGATTGAAAAAAAGCAGTGCATCAGAAGTCTTGTGGCAGAGTTCAGGAAGACAGCTCAGAAAAGGTGCACATGTAGCAGTCATGTGTTACAGAGGAAACCAGGCAGATGGGTAAGGGCAATGAAGACATATCGCAGAGGGTGTGGGTTAGAGAACTGCGTGAGCCGGAGACAAATTGCTGGATAAGAAGAGAGAAGATGCTTGTTAGCTATAGGTTATGATGTAGAAGAAAGTCAGCAACAGAACTTATCAATATTGCTTTGTATAATAAGTTATGGATATCCATGATTGTCTGATTCCGCGATGTGTAATTTCATGACACAGCAAAGACGAAACAAAATTAGAAGAAGAAGGAAATTAGTAATCAGCACAGGAAGGCTAGAGTTAGGACACATGCTTGTGTTACGAGTTGAATACATTATTTATCTTGTCAATAATTTTCATTGTATCTGTTCCACATGTATTATTAACACCGAACCTTGAGCTCTGGAATGTCACTACTTCCCAGTTGTCTCATTAGACCACGTGGTCCGCACCAAAACGCCATATTACTTCCGCTGAACGAATTGGCAAATTACAATGATGAAACCTCATTGTGTTTTCAGCGAAACGTAAAAATAAATGTGATGTGCATATCTTCGCATTCCGTAAAACAAAATATGCGTCCATGAAAATCACACGTTGTTTTTGGGAAAATCACAATTATTTCATTTCAAAATCACACAAATTGTTCAACGGAAAACCATAACTTCACAAAGAACAAGACTTTCGTACGTGTCTGCTTTGGTCTGAAGTTCAATTATCACAAACCTGAAAAAGAAGAAAAACAATCTTGAAAAATGAATCTTTGATTTGATCACATGACCTTGCCAGCGAAATTAATAAGTAAACAGTATAAAACAGGATGGTCGCTGGGTTATTGCAACTCTGTTCAGAGACATTCGTGTGTCATTTAATCAAACGAGGTCAAACGTATTATTAACAGATAAACGAAGTGATTCTTTTGTTTATAAATATGCCGCTCTTACTTAAATATTTGATTCCTAGTATTTAAACAGGCAAGGTTGACTGATGCCAAGTATCCAAAAGATGACTGAATTCGTGTTTGTCCTTCGCCCTGTGCTACCATGATCGTCCAAGGCGTGATGTAGATCATCTCTCCAAAAATGGCGGGCCCAGAGCGAGCGGTTGTATTTGTATGACCATCAGAAATAAACCCTGATTGTCCATCTATTGTTAGCCCTGCGTACTACATGGCCAACCCATTTGTACTTTCGTAACCACGTCCATACAAAGTGCCTCAGTAGATTGTTCAAAATAAAGTGGCAGGATGGGGTATCAGTCACCGAGATCATCATGAAGGCAAAAATCCGAGCATCCACACACTATGCAGAAGGCCCAGATCAGGTGGGCAGGCCAGATCGTGCGTATGCCAGACAACGGCATCATAAAACAACTAATGTATGGTGAGCTGAAAGATGGTCTGCGTCAAGTCGGTAGCCAAAAAAAGCGTTTCCAGGACTCCCTCAAAGTATCTCTGACACTCTTCAGCATCGATGCAAACTCATGGGAATGTCTCCCCCGGGACAAAAGGCATGGCGTAGAACCACGATCAGATGCACCTTCATTGCTGAGAAACGCCTGACCTCCGTGGTCATATTTGCAGGACTTACAATAAAATAATTTGGCTATCTCATGAGAATACATCTTGAATAACTACCACTGCATACACATAGCAAACGAAAACCTTAAAGGCGGGCGTATAACCACGTTGCAAATGAATCGATGATATAACAGGACTGAAGAATTAACGCAGCTCATCCCGATAGTCACAACGCAGTGTGTTTGATTTATGGTATATCCCCACGCCTAACCCCCCTTCCAAATAAAACATCTAGGTCTGACCGGGTTTCGAACCTGTGTCTCCTTATTACAAGACCTGTATTCTATCACTGGGCCACTTATTCATAGCATCTATTCCCATCATCAGTATATTATCGCCATCATTAACGAGCACAATTACCTCATCATCATAAGAGTTGGTTATTAGAATATTTAACAAATGCCTCCCAAAGATTAAAGGCCGGCAATGGTTCGACATAATTGTAGAGGAAGCTCGGACCGCAACAAGAACGGGCGGAACAGGAAATCTTGGGATGATCATGTTTGCCCATCACAAGTGATGAAGACCACTCTCTATGTGGGTAGTTTTTTTCTATTGCTGTGTCCGCTGAAATGGGTGACTTGCGCCGTGATTTGGAAAAAAAACTGTGCCTTTTGTCAACCTTATTCTCTGGTCATGAGCTAGCATCTCTCTCGGGCCGTGTTCTAGCTCGTTATAGTTATGTCTAAATTTCACATCCACGAAAAAACGCACACTGTCTGCAGCTAGGGCGAAGGGCGCCAATTTCGGGAAGTTCAGCCGTGTACACTAGACAGTAAAAGTATGACACAGGTTTAAGCGTAGTGGTAATTCATTAAGCCGATGTCCATTCCAGGAAAATCAGAGGTCAGAAAATACACAAACATTGAACGGATTAACCAGTACAAATGGAAAACAACGACACGTTTCCGTGAACACAAGTGTAAGTCGTCGACTAGTGGGAATGCCAAGGAAATCCGTGACCTGGTGGCATCTGTAATGAACTAAAACACCAGAACAATGTAGACCCGCAGTCAGTACGGCGGCATCTTTGCTGCTCTCTTAAGTCTGAGGATAAAGTGGCGATGAGTATGTTACACACTGCTAAAGTTAAAAATCAGTTTCATCAGGTAATCTCTTCCATGGAACTCCCAGGCAAATAGGAAATGGAAAGCCAACAAACATATGAAGAAGAGACTTAAGAAACCGAAACACGAAAAACGGGTAGGATCTGGTAAAAACTGGTGTAAATAGCACGAGATAGGCCTGAGCATATACGTTTTGTTGATGGCTTCTGCGCCTCGAGGTGATAAGGGAAGGCGAAGCAAGGTCTCTTCTGATAAGGGTTTTAATTGACGTTAGTCGGAAACCACGAGAAAATGAATCATTGGGCCAACACACATTTTCAAGAGAAGAAATACTGTCTAATGAGTCGGATAGGAAAAGCTCGAATTCCTGTAAGACCGCTTTCCTATGTGGGATACATCTTACAACACACAACTGCTGCCTTGCAGGAAGACTAAGGGCAACCAAATACTAAGGAAACAGTCCCGAATAAACGAACTTTGAAGACGGATGCACTACGCCCGCTGGCGTGGAACATAGCACATTGCAACCCATCTCATAAGGTCAAGATGAAGACTTCCACATAGTAGACACGAAAGTGTTACAGGCTCATGTGTTCTTTTCTTAAGCTTGTCCATGAGGCAGGGTGTCCATTCCTTTCCTTGCTGCCTTTTCTTTTAAAACAGAAAGCCAGGAAACATTTGTCACTCAGTGAACTAAGACAATTTGATAACTGAGATCGAATGCTGTACCGTTGAAGTTAGAAGTGAGAGGTTGACTTCTCTGTTTCTCATCTGCTCCCCGTCTCAGAGAAACATCCACAGAAATGACGTAATTAAAGACGTTGATGTGAATATATGATGACCAACGAAAGAGAATTTTGCTAAAATAAGTAATGCCAAACATGCAATGCTCAGACCTACCTGCCATGCCTGGTCGCAGAACAAGCTATTCTAACCTCTGCTGTCTGTGATTCTCCAACTAGTGTCCCACATCTGCTGGAATCTCCTGTATCATTGCTAGCCTTGCCCACATAGACGTTGAGGTCGTGAAGCCCTTAAAGTATTGGCCAAGACAGGAAGACTAATTAGATGTGTCTCATAATCACAACAGGTGAGATAAGATTTTAGAAACCCTATCATTTCGTCAATTGATCAATCAAAAGCACCTTCGGCGTTTCTCTGCTTCCAGATAATCTATTAAATTAATATATTTATTGAATTACTTAAACGTTTTATTATTTTTACTTTCTTATTTAATTTAATAAACTGTGCACATCTTTCCTCGTCTGATTACATTTTGTCTAGTCCTCATGAACTCTTTCGCGTATTCACTTCTATATTTGTTGGGTCCTAGAGCTCAATTATTCTATATATTTGCTATCGGGTGTTCAGACAAACACGTGATTGGCATGTTGTACCTTTGTATGTTGGACTGGCTGCCTGGTTTTGACTTTCATGCAGACTATTGGGTAGGTATTTCTTTACATATTGAATTTTTGGTCGGACGGCGACTGCATGTTTTTCCATTTTCTACTGACAAGAGTTCTTTTGCGCCCATACCGTGTTGATAGTACCTCCTAGTTTATCGTCCATTTCCGTAGCCAAAGGCACAAATCTAACCTCCTTTGAGACAAGGGGACATTGAAACGTGCGAAATTTGAACCAAACTTTTCCCCTTCTTTCGTTCGCTCGTTTCATGAGAGGCGAGCATTTGACCTCTCAGCACAATGAATTCCCACAGTTCTTATTAAAGATCTTCATAATTTGAAATGTTGACTTTGTGTTTATTTAAATGGAAAATCAGAATTTTAAACTTCGTTTGTATTACTATTTGAAACCATTATGTATTCTGGAAACAAGCTGTGTCTCAACAGTCTGGCTAACGAGGTGGGGGATGAACACGATGATTCCCCCTAGCGGTGAGTATACTGACAAATCTAATATTTCACTAAAGCCAGGTGGACAATGGTCCACTTTCCCATTTACACCCTCGTGATGTCAGAAGAGCAACTGCAACATGCTGTTAAGGAAATGGTGTCAAGAGCTAATTCAGCTCAGCACGAATATCATCGAACAGCAATAACAACAGCAACAACAACAGCAACAACAAACAGCAACAACAACGACAACAATAACAGCAGCAATAACAGCAACAAGAAACACAACAACAACATAACAACAACAGCAACAACACCAGCAATAACAACATCAACAATAACAGCAACAACAAAAACAACAACAATATAACAACAACAGCAATAACAACCACAGTAAAAATAACAACAACAGCAGCAACAATAACAACAAATGCAGCAACAACAGCAACAATAACAGCAACAGAAGTAACAACAACAACAACAGCAACAGCACCAACAATTCATACACCATCACCAGTATTATTTAACCAGAGTAATCAACAACAGTTGTGCGGTATTCTACGGTCCTACATCATCCTTGCTCTAATTCGATGTGGAACTGAGACATATCTCTAATGCACATATTTGGATATTTATACCTAGAGATAAATTAAGTACTACACAAACACAACACAGGTAGCGCAAACGTTCATTAACAGATGATGGGATTGAGATGGTACAATATAGTTGTTATCTTGGACCTTTGGCAAAACGTTTGGAAGTTGGCAATCACTGAGAAAATGAAGAGTAGGTCTGGATAATGTATAGACCTACCTTTCAAAAAGGGAAGAATGACATTGCCGGACAGTCGCTACTCAGGAATCCGAAAGGTAAGATACACAGAGTGTGTCGCAGATACATTGGACGAACCGATCCTGAGGAAATCAGGAGGCAGGCGGGCCAGTCGCGGGACATGTTGGAGTTGAGAGCGGAAGATGGACATGCTTTGTGCATGATGGTTGAAGACCTATGTTCCACATGTAGTAACATGATTGACAGAAATGTTTCTGACTCTTTCCAACCACAAACAGAAACTAGAAATGAATGTGAGCATTGTTATGGAAGGCCCTGGTTTCCTACCTCTCGCAGGAAGGCAGCTTTCTTAGCTCGGTGAACTAATGCTGATGGTACCAAGTAACGAACCCAGTCCGTCTTCTTACAACAGGCAAGATTCCCATCCTTCCCACCACTCGGATGTTCGTATGATTATGCAAATAATGTTGTGGCAAAGTGGTCAGAGCGCCTATTCCCACCGCGAAGTTATGCGATACTCTCCAGTCTACCCTATTGTGAATGGATACATGACTTAAGGCTAGGAAAGACTAAGAGAAAGACAACCTCGTACAATGAAGATAATGGAGATAGAGGTTGAAGAAAAGTCTGCAATGTATCAATCTTCACTCTTTTTTCGGAAGCATACATGTTTATATATAAACACTTAGACACCTATATGTCTTTATACTGGATTAGGAGACTTTGCAGAGTCTGTCAACAACTAATTTCATTTACATGTCCTTGCTCTAAAAGCTACGCGTATCCAATTTATTCTTAAATGCGATACCTTTCCCTGCCCCCACTACTTCCTGTGGTAATGCATTCCAACCATTCCTCACTTTCTGACTAAAACATTTCTTTTCTAATTTCTAATCTGGACCTTTCATTGGTTAATTTGTAGCTATGCCCTCTTGTTCTTGTAGGTGGTTATAATTTGAAAAACTTGTTATAGTATAATTTATCCATTCCTCTGATCATCTTATAAACGTGTAATATGTCACCTCGAATTCTTCTCCTTCTAGAAACTGTAGCCCGTTTTTTTACTGAGCCTTTCTTCATATCTGTAATTCTGGAATCCCACTATCAGCTGTATCTCTCTTTGTTGGTATCTTTTCCAGCATGTTTGTATCCCCTCTATGATAAGAACTCTACAACTGTACACAGTACTCTAATCTAGGATTAACCAATGTGTTATACAGTTTGACTATAAATTTCTTGCTCATATGTTTAATTTTTTTTTAAATCATACGTAATATTGCATTGTCACTTTATTGATATACTCACTGTTAAAAGTGCTGCCGTGTATTCTGACGCTGTTTACTGTCTTGCTGGTGAGCAGGTCTACATACCAATAGGGCATGCGTTCCAAACCTGACGAAGTAGAGAAAGGATTACAGGAAGTAAGACTCCCAAAAGAGTTTCTATTCACAATCTAGCACGTGACTTGTAATGTAGAGCCTCATCAATCGTATCACATGATCCATTCCCCTTTAAGTAAATGTTCACTATTACAGCTGATTTCTTGGCATGAACAATTGCACTGGAGATTTAAATAGCATCGGTTTTACCCGATCAGGTTCCCGCCCCAAGTAGAACCTTCGCACTTTCTGATATGCATGGAAGGTTACAGTGGTCCTGTCTTTTTCAGCACATGAAAGACTAATATATACATCAATCAAAATTTGTTAAGCTCCCTACGGAACACAGGTCTTCAACTGTTGCTAGCCAAGGCTTTCTGTTTCTAGGATTGTGGTTACCAGTGCCAAGCTCAACCTTCATTAGTCGACTTTGACGACATGTGTGGCAGGTTACAGTGTTACTATTCTTTGCTCAGTTTTAGAGTCTGTATAATACATGTTATAATTTGGAAGGATTCTTAATGCATATGTTACACTTATGCAAATAACTCAGCTAATATGGAAGGGACATCTTGTTCGCAACAAGATGAGAGCATACCAGATGAGAGCATACCAGATGAGAGCATACCTGCTGAACGCATACCAGCTGAGTGCATACCAGATGAGCGCATACCAGATGAGTGCATACCACCTGAGCGCATACCAGATGAGCGCATACCAGATGAGCGCTATACTAGCTGAGCGCATATCAGATGAGCGCATACCAGCTGAGCGCATACCAGATGAGCGCTATACCAGCTGAGCGCATATCACATGAGCGCATACCAAATGAGTGTATACCAGATGAGCGCTATACCAGCTGAGCGCATATCACATGAGCGCATACCAAATGAGTGTATACCAGCTGAGCGCATATCAGATGAGCGCATACCAGCTGAGCGCATACCAGATGAGCGCATACCAGCTGAGCGCATACCAGATGAGCGCATACCAAATGAGCGCATACCACATGAGCGCATACCAGCTGAGCGCATATCAGATGAGCGCATACCAGCTGAGTGCATACCAGATGAGCGCATACCAGCTGAGCGCATACCAGATGAGCGCATACCAGATGAGCGCATACCACATGAGCGCATACACAACCTGCTGTTACACGGCGATCTGCAAACGTGTAGACGGTCATCGGTTGAGAAGAAGATTGGCAGGGTTGTGCAGAAAAAACGCTTCATATTCTTCTTGAAAGTGCCTCTGGAGAACTTTAATATTGATGTCACCTCAAGGTAGATGCTTGAACAAAACAGTACTTCTTCTTCTTCTTCTTCGTACGCAGTCAGACAGTAACCATTATTTTTTCGAAAAAAGCGGCGTTCATCCTGAGGCTGTCGCCACTGCCATAGAGCTTGTCTTGCAGTTCCACTGGTGATGGCCACATCTGCTCTCTCTGATCCTCGTATGTTGGGCAGTTCTGCAGCAGATGTTCAGCGGTCATTTTACCAGTACCGCACGGGCATTCGTCGGTACACCCTATCTTCAATTTGTTGAATAGGTGGTACCTCAGTCTGTTGTGGCCAGTGCGAAGTCTGAAGACAACGACCTGCTCTCTTCGGTTCAACTGGTAATAGGCATCGTTTTTGGTGTAACCAGTATGTTCGGTTTCCCATTTGGTCATGTATCTGGCTTTGATAAGCCGTTTCGACTCTTCGTACGTCATACTGGTATCGAACAAAACAGTACGACCTGGGGCACTAGTAACACCTAAGGTGCTCAGATCAAAGAGAGTATAGCCCTCGCGGATGCTCAGCGTAAGCGTCCTGCCCGATAAAACAAAACACACTATGATTCCACAGCAGGCTCCCCCGAATATGTGCCTTGAATGTGACAGGGTGTGCCGTTCCAGGTTGGGTCTTTACAGTCATCAGAGAACACATTTATCAGCAACAGTCTGATGCTGCCGCATCTTCGCTTCCGATGGGCAACTAGTAGATATATATGTTTGTATATATCCCGATTTCACACCTGTGTGGCATATTTGGAATATGGTGTTAAGCCTTAATTTTTCTTGACCAACGGCACAATTGGAGATGTAGTCAATATTCGCCTTAATTCTCTAATCCCCGGGGCGGTGTGCGTTGCACTGTGGTTTTTATTTTGCGCCTGGCTTCAGCATGCATTTTTATGTAAGGTTCTGCTTCCTCCTGCATTTTCTAAGGGTTTGCTTCCCCGGGGTAACGGCCGGTGCTGTGATGGGGATCGAACCCAGCACCTTCTGATTGTGAGCCGTGTTACTTAACCACTATCCCATGCCGTCCCCCTATGTAGTCAATATAATGTCGGCCACCTTGACATTCTCATATTATTTTGGTACGCAGTTATTGGTGCTGGGTGTACCACTGCAGCCGTATGTCTGTTGGTTCTCCCCACCAACTAAGAACCGAGCTTGGATCGCTCAACTGGGAACCAGGTGCACTAACCATTACGCCTCTTCTTCTCCCATATATATAAATACACACCGTTTTCAGCAGAAAGCGAGTGGCGAGTTGCCGAAGAAGAATTGTCCACAACCGTCTAGGTACAGGACTATAGTAATCTACATTATTCGCCTTTCGCAGAGAGGGACTGGTGACCTATGGATCTGCCCGGTGCACAGTGTCATTTATTATTGAGAGAACAGAGAACAGAACTGAATAGAAACATAAAGATAAAACACAGACCGGTACTACAGCATCTTGTTGTGTCTCCATCCACTGCGTTAGACGCTTGCCACAGCTCACTGTCCGGGTGGGTCTGGTCTCTTGTGACACTTGATGACTGAGATGTCGGCTTATCTAAAGCCATGTTCGCGAGCGTGATCAGCTGAGCTGAAATGTGTCAGTGACAGGATTTATATATGTGTGTATATATGTGTGTGTGTGTGTGTGTGTTTGTTTGTATGTGTGTGTGTATGTGTTTGTTTGTGTGTGTGTTTGCGTGTGTGTATGTGTGTGTTTGAATGTGTGTATGCATGTTTTATGTATGTATTTATGTGAGTATGTATGTATGTGTGCGTGCGTGCGTGTGTGCGGGTGTGTATGTATGTATGTATGTGGTTCTAAATGTTGTTATAGGCGTGGGTGGGGTTGAGGATGAACTCTCAACACCAACTAAATGCTCCCGTGGCGTGCGTCTCATATAGTCTCTGACAACAAAGTTGAACTCCTGGCCTTTGCGCGACAGAACTGTTTTCATTAACTGGAGAAAGGGCAGAGGGCGAGCCAATGAGGCCTTAAAACTACAGTTTCGGGCAGACGGGGCTCGGAAGGCAGCTCATCCAGGTGAAGGAAAACTCTGATTTCAAACCGTCTGAAGCCTTGCTGATAAGATACTGGCGTATCTTGTCGGGTTTTGTCAGATATGGCTGTGCAACCTGTTTTCTGATAACTCTGAAAGTTGGTCAGCATCTACCAAACCTGACAACCGACGATGTGCGAATGAGCACACAGAAGACGATACAATGCCTTATCCTAGAGCGAGGAAAGACAACCTCAGCTGAGTGTTGTGGCAGGACAGACCACGCCGTTAGCCTTGGTTGGCGGCTGGTCTTGGAGTGAAGAACCGACAGGCGAACAGATAGAGCATTGCTCTGCTGATCTGGCAGCTTCTGCAGCTTGCCTTGTTCCAAATGTATTGGTATCACCTTTCCCTTGGAGCAAACAAGGCAGACCGAGAGAGGGACCATACTGCATGGTCAACACATGGTCTTTTTATTTCTGCCCGGGCTTTGTGCTAAAAGCACTATTACTATTGTCTGATAAGACGAAAAGCACAAATGATGTATGTCTCTCTTTCTCTCTCTCTCTCTCTCTCTCTCTCTCTCTCTGAACCTGTCTCTCTTATCTGTCTCTCTCTGTCTCTTTTTGTCTTTTTATATGTCACATCTCTGTCTCTCTCTCTGTGTTTCTCTGTCTATGTCTCTCTGGCTCTCTCTTTGTCTCTCTCGGTGTCTCTGTATTTATATTTAAGTCTCTCTGTCTATCTCTGTATGTGGGTCTGTGTATATGTATGTATGCTTTTATATGCGTGTGTCTGTGTGTGTCTGTGTGTGTGTGTATGTGTGTGTCTGTGTGTATGTGTGTTTGTGTCTGTGTATGTGTATCTGTGTGTGTGTCTGTGTATATATGTCTGTGTGTGTCTGTGTGTCTGTCTCTGTGTTTGTATCTGTGTGTCTATGTGTGTGTCTCTGTGTGTGTGTCTCTGTGTATGTGCCTGTTTGTGTCTGTGTGTGTCTTTGTGTCTGTCTCTGTCTCTGTGTCTGTCTATGTGTCTGTCTCTGTGTCTTGTGTGTCTTGTGTGTGTGTGTGTTTGTGTGTGTGTTTATGTGTATGTGTGTGTGTATGTGTGTGTGTGTGTATGTGGGTGGTTTGCGTGGCTGGGTGGGTAGTTGGATTTTGGTGGGTGGGTGGATGGATGGATAGATGGATGCATGTATGTATGTATGTATGTATGTATGTATGTATGTATGTATGTATGTATGTATGTTTGTATGTATGTGTGTATGCACGGTTTTATATATATGTATGTATGTTTTTTTGTTTTTATATGTATGTGTGTATATGTGTGTGTATGTATGTATGCATGAATTTTTGTGTGTATGTATGTATGCATGCATGTACATGCGTGTGCGTGCATGCCTGTATGTACATTTCTATGTATATATGTGGATATGTATGTACTTATACACGTATGCTACGTGTGTAAATGTACATATACGAACACGCACGCACAAACAAGCACATAAATATATGTATAGTGTGTTTGTATGTATTTGTATGTATTTTAGCGTTTTATATGCGTGTGCCTGTGTATGCTTATGTATGTATGTGTGTGTTGATGATAAACGATGCATGATAGCTGAGACAGTGTAACACGATCCAAACATCTGATTATGAGCGTTAACAATTGTTTGCTCATCCAAAATTTAAAAACTAAAACACAGAGAGTAATCATATAACCAGATCTTCTTGTGACAGTGCAGAGTTGGTCGATCAGGTTACATATTCGTGAAATGAACAACCTATGGCATTTTGTGTCTTGCAATGCGTTCACCACAAGGGACCAGGTCTCATCATATTTCTGATGTCATCATTTCTTATGTTCTCCCTTCTGGTGACACCAACGACTTTTTCTGAAAATGACATTTCACGTGTTGACACTTTAATTTCCTGCCCAGAGTTGTTGCATTCTTGCTAGGCTGAAATTCTGGTGTCTTAAGAAGTTGTAATATGCAAGAACTACAAACAGTGGTGGTGAACCGAAGTAATTGGAGCATTTTGAGTTCTAACATTTTGGGCATTCATTGTCGTTGAAAGACATTAGATAGAACAAATGACAAGTCCCATCAGAGATTTTCTAACATATACTTCCAATATCACTTAGTTGTTAGTTGACCCAAACCTCTACAGGGACGCTTACCCTCTGCGCAGGTCCTAGATCTGGTATGAGCTGAATGTGGACGAGAGGAAGAGTTCTTGCCTAGCGGTTTAGGATGGAGAGGCGTAATACTTCGCTGTGTTGGGATAAGTGTCGCGAAGGGGGTTAACCGATGTGCGAGTCTATCTTAATGGACTCAAACACTAGCGCAAAGTAGACCCGTAGCCTGTTAGGCACCATATATGCTGATCTAAACAAACCACCTAACTATGGCCGCTGTTATGCCATGTCACACAGTTAGTAGCCTCTTTCGGCATGTTCTCTGTGAGACAGTAGTGCTATTCCTGTCCGTGTCGTCCACAAAAACCTTTACAGACCACTCTATGAAGTCTTTCTACTCTGTAAAAATACTTTGAAGGTATATGAACTGCAGGGCCTGCTGAAGTTTGATATTATTAACAATAATGTTGAGTGTATCTGGTGTTCTAATAATCTTCGTTCTTTCCGTCTTTGATTTTCTGATTTTCATTTTATATTTTTTTACAGGCTGCACGAAGAGCATCCATTTGATTTTGCAGTCTATCTTTGTACTAGAATATTAGGCTTTGTAAAGAGCAGTTCATGTCAAGATTTGGTTTTCTTGATTTTTAGTTCCACTTCTGGTGTTGTAATTTGTCTGTCTTTTGTTGTTATTCTGCTCATGTAAACGTAGAACAGAAGTGGTGAAAGCGCAAATCATTGTCTTACTCTTGTAGTTTCTTTGGATATGCTTCAAAGCTCTTTCTGTTTCTTCGATCAATATTCCAGATGATCGTTGTCTCTTTGGATATATATTGATTGTTGAAAAGTTCTTGGAAGTACTCTTTTCCATCGTTCTTGTCATGCGTGTTCGCTAACAAAAATGGACGTGAATTATACATTTTAGAGGTCAATGGAGAAACAAAATTCTCAAGAACTTTGGAGCTGAGACAAGACATTACGAAAAGATAAAACGGCCCTCGCGCAAAGCCAGGTCCTATGTCCGAGACAAGATAGTGCTCCTCATAGAATATGTGTCAGTCCTATTGCACTTGATCAATCATCGAAACAACGAATTAGAAAACATGCCAGAGTATGGGAGACCAGCTACATATTTAGATTTGAAAAAAAAGTCATCTGCACACGCTATGTTACCATCAGGCTGCACTTAGGCAAACAAGCGGTCTAAGCCAACCTCAAACTGGTGAACAAAGAACATATGAAGAAGTAGAAACATTTCTTAAAGCATCTTCTGATACTGATACCACAGAGAATACTTTGACTGATATAGCAGCTGTATTTTCTAATCAAGAATAGTAAAGTGACAATATCTGCAGACTGTGACGGCAACCCACCTCCACTAAGATTTCATATTCCGTTTACTCAGTTCAGTTGTAGTGCCATCTTCGCATCGAACGTCGCCTGCAATGGATCTCCAGTGTCCTCTATATCTTGCCGTAATGGTGCAATCTGAAGACTTTTTCAATTCCGTCTACTGATGTTATCCACCAACTTAAAACTTTGTTTGCTTCTTGAATGTCCGCCTCCCCCCCCCCCCCCCCCCCCCCCCACCCTCCAGTACGGTCTTCAACAAGGAGGTATGTCTAGTTATATGACAAAATAGCGTAACTGCCTATCTCTGACTTCGGTCTGTAATTCTCTTTTCATCCCCAAATTTAGGAAAATCTCCAAGTTAGTTTTATTCTTTTTCCAGGAAATGCGACCCAATCTTCTATATACCCACATTTTGAAAGCTTCAATACTCTTTTCCAACTTGACAACAATATGAAAATATCGAGCACACATGTGCGTTTTGTCCATAGTGACAACACACAAACAATGAAACTTCATTTCGGGATCAGAGTAACGGCATGATTCTCTCTCCGATCTTGTTGCGTTATGCATTTTTGATGTTGTTGACTGAAGCCTGAAACAGACCGCTAAGATCACATGGGAAATATACTGGGTTATTTGAGATAAAGATAATTTAAATCTAAGTTAATTACCCTGGCTGTAAAGATGGCGTCTGATGTCACGTGCTCCGCAGAGAGCTGACATGTAATGAAATAGAAGAACCAAACAATGGCTCCCATCCAGAAATTCTAAACTTAAGTTTTATCATTGATAATTTGAAATGTATATTTGATTACCTGTATTGATTACGTGCGTTTGTACGCCTGTGTGTATATGTATGTGTATACATATAATATATATTATTAAACAAACATATATATATATATATATATATATATATATGTATATACATATATATATATATATATATTTATATATATATATATATATATACGTACGCGTACACACATACACGCGTAGACAGCATAGAACACACGGGGACACACACAAACACACCGACACACATGTCATGTACACACTTGTACACAGAGGCCATGTACACACTTGTACATAGAGGTTATGTACACACTTGTACAAGGAAGTCATGTACATACTTGTACACATAGGTTATGTACACACTTGTACACAGAGGTTATGTACACACGTGTACACTTGGGTCATGTACACATTTGTACACAGAGGCCATGTACACACCTGTACACAGAGGTCATATACACACTTGTACACAGAGAACATATACACAATTGCTGGTCACATGCTTAAACTCGCGTTTATGATAATTGGAAAACAATTTGGTTTAATATTCAGGCTCGATACCACTGCCGGACAAGCGACATCTGTTCCTCTAATACATAAGTCAAGCCGATCCTTTGGCAATGGGAACACACCATCTGAATGTTATTTCTGTAGTTAGTTATTTATTTGCAATAATAAAATCTGGAAAAGATGGCCCGTAACTGGCTGCGAGTCTACATTTCTCTACTGTTTTGGATCATTATGGATGCCGCCAGACCACGGATTTGCCTGGAATTCACCCTAGTCGACGACTTACACTTGTGTTCACGGATAAGTGGAATTGTTTTCCGTCTGGACTTGTTATTTCGTTCTTTTTTTGTGATTTCTTCCATTCGTTTATCCTGGTCTGGACGCCGGCTAAATTCCGCTACGCTTAAACTAGTTATACCTGTGTCGTATCTCACGGGTTAGTTCTGCCGGTTCACCTTCACGAATATGGCGTGTGGGAATTTTAGATGCTACTATGATGAGATGAATACAGCTGGGGAGAGATGCCAGACTCACTCACACGCTGAGTGTTGTCCATACGACCTCTTGTGGTTATCGAAAAGGCACGACAAACTGCGTTAGATGCCATCCCACCTTTCTACCCTGAGGGTTACATGTTTACGGAAAGGCTTCTGTGGTAACCCTGAGGCAAAATCTGCATCCTATGCTATCTCCAGTCGTCTCGATGAATGTCTTGCCACTGGCAAAAGGCAGCTTAGGCTATGTGAGTGAGGTTGACAAAAAGCGCAGTTTCTTCCTCATTTTAATCCAAATCACCGCGCAAGTCACCCATTTCAGCGGACACAGCAAGAGATACGACTGTCCACATGGCTGAACAAAGAGAGTGGTCTTCATCACTTGTGATGGACAAACTTTTTGTTTGCTAAGTTTTGTTAGAATAATCTTCATAGCTGTAATACAGATAGGCAACCTCTAACCACTCGTCCTAAAAAGGGAAATAGTAGCCCACAAGAAAGAAAATAACTACAAAATATATAACGGATAATAATAAACTGTATTTCTGTATTGCCTAAGATGTCGTAGAAAGTCCTCAGATACCAGGCACAGGGACACGTGATAAAAACTGTTGTACCAGGTTTGAGGTGGAGTTGACCAGATGATTTCATCCTTGTCGTGGTTATCATATTTCTAGGGCATGAAATTCATTTGTCCTCTCAGACTTAACGTATTGATATCAGGAAACGTTTCACGTACGTTTCCTGTTAGGACCAAGTACCTAACCACTTTGCCAATCTAATTCTCACATTAAATAAAGGGGTCATTAGATAGAACTGACCAGCACTGCGCCGAGCTCACAGGGCGGTCAAAATCGGTAAGCTCACTTGAACGGATACTAGACGACACAATCAGATGGACCACATGGTCAAAACAACTCACTGCAATTAAGGGTGATGAGTTATTGGCAGTCTGCGCTGTGTCACGAAACGGCTTGGTCCCAAACTGTACGTAGACGAAGCGTCTTGTGGTGGTTCCAAGAAGAATAATGTGGGAGTCAATGAAGAGTTACGTGGGATCTGCAAATGGTAATACAGGGGTCCTTGAAGTGTCTTGTAGAAGTCTGCGAAGAATCATGTGGAAGTTCAGAGAATCATTTGGAAGTCCGCAATGCATAATTTATGAGTCCACAATGCATAATCTAGGAGTCCGCAATGCGTAATTTAGGAGTCCGCAAGGCATAATTTAGGAGTCAGCAATGCGTAATGTAGGAGTCCGCAATGCATAATTTATGAGTCCACAATGCATAATTTAGGAGTCCGCTAAGAATCATCTCAGAGTTCATCAAGAGTTATGTAGCGCTGTGGGAGGTTCTATTATGGATCCAGGAAGTTATATAGAGTGGGGGTAGGCAGGGAGTTATGTGGGGGTCGGCAGTGAGTTATGTGGGAGGCGGCAGGGAGCTATGTGGGGGTCGGCAGTGAGTTATGTGGGGGTCGGCAGTGAGTTATGTGGGGGTCGCAGTGAGTTATGTGGGGGTCGGCAGTGAGTTATGTGGGGATGGGGGTCGGCAGTGAGTTATGTGGGGGTCGGCAGGGAGTTATGTGGTGGTCGGCAGTGAGTTATGTGGGGGTCGGCAGTGAGTTATGTGGTGGTCGGCAGTGAGTTATGTGGGGGTCGGCAGTGAGTTATGTGGGGGTCAGCAGGGAGTTATGTGTGGGTCGGCAGTGAGTTATGTGAGGGTCGGCAGTGAGTTATGTGGGGGTCGGCAGTGAGTTATGTGTGGGTCGGCAGTGAGTTATGTGTGGGTTCGGCAGTGAGTTATGTGGGGGTCGGCAGAGAGTTATGTGTGGGTCGGCAGTGAGTTATGTGGGGTTCGGCAGTGAGTTATGTGGGGGTCGGCAGTGAGTTATGTGGGATCGGCAGTGAGTTATGTGGGGATGGGGGTCGACAGTGAGTTATTTGGGGGTCGGCAGGGAGTTATGTGGGGGTCGGCAGTGAGTTATGTGGGGGTCGGCAGGGAGTTATGTGGGGGTCGGCAGGGAGTTATGTGGGGGTCGGCAGTGAGTTATGTGGGGGTCGGCAGGGAGTTATGTGGGAGATCCGCGTAGAGTTATGTGGGAGATCCGCGGAGAATTACGTAGGAGATCTGCGTTGAGTTATGTGGGAGATCCATGGAAAGTTATGTGGGAGATCTGCGGAGAGTTATGTGGGAGATCAGCAGAGGGTTATGTTTGAGATCCGCGGAGAGTTATGTGGGAGATCCGCGGAGAGTTATGTGGGATATCCATGTAGAGTTATGTGGGAGATCTGCTGAGAGTTATGTGGGAGATCAACAGAGGGTTATGTGGGAGATCCGCGGAGAGTTATGTGGGAAATCCATGGAAAGTTATGTGGGAGATCTGCGGAGAGTTATGTGGGAGATCCATGGAAAGTTATGTGGGAGATCTGCGGAGGGTTATGTGGGAGATCCGCATTGAGTCATGTGGTTTAAAAAATGCAAAAATGGAAAATGTCTCATAGAAGCGACTTCCTTGCACCTGGACGTCCGGAATATCTTCAGTCCCTTTCATTGTCGAAAGTGACGTCGACAGAGCTGAACTCGTTAGCTTCCTTATTAGCTCAAACATTTTTGCAAGACTATCACAGCTGCATTGACTGGAAGATGCTGTCATACCATGAAAAAGTAAAGGCATGTCCAATCTGCACTCGTCGCGATTTGAACCTGGTAAATTGGGACTGTAAGCAAAGCTAACAATCCCTAGGCCATACGCGTCCCTGACCTAATTTGTATTATCATTATAGGGTGAATCAAGCACTGTTGTAGGGGATGAAGTGTAAGAAATATCACTATACACGATCTGAGTTGATCCAAGTGACCGGTTTCATTCGTTTCATACCTTTACTTACCTAATACTAATCTAGTTATCCATTTACAACGATATATCTTGGAATTTCAAGAGCGATGATTAAATCTAGTACTTTCCGCATGAGAAGCAAGTGCAGTAACCAGTCTACTACTGGCACAGAAGATGCCATTGTATGATCAACTTTAATAAAATAAAGGCAAAGGCCGCCGTCCAATGCAGACGATGAAGGCATCAGTAATTTTGCTAGTGCTATGTTTTGTAAGGATTAACTGCGCTACTTGTTATCCTCACTCTCTCGTCTCGTGCCGCCCGACCCCAGTGGCAAGTCAAGGACACCACGACTAGGGGACGACTACGAGATGCAGGGGACTCCGCGGAGTCGAACCCACACCACCCGATCACTAGGCCGACGGCTTAACCACTTCGCCACGGAACCCCCTTAATAAAATAACAGTTGGTTATAATAATGGAGCATCTAAATACAGGGCATTTCAAAAGGATTTTAACCGTAAATAGGGAAACATTCATTAACATGATAACTACGTGGGGTATGTCACAGCTGGTACATGGCAGTGCTGACTCTGTCCTGCAACTCGATGGAGCCCTATTAGACTACCTTCATAATATAGGGAACGTCCTTAATCAGAGATTGCAACATCGATGGATAGGGCGTGTAAGAAACAGTAGTCAACACCTTCTACGCTGGCTACCAAGGTAATCATACCTCACACCAGGTGACTTTTCCATGGGGATATGTTAAAGACATTGTCTACACTATGGGGATATGTTAAAGACATTGTCTACACTATGGGGATATGTTAAAGACATTGTTTACAAACCACGACTCACCCAAGGAAGAAGAAGATGAAAAATGATAAGAAGAAGAAGATGCCGATGAAGAAGAAGAAGAAGAAGAAGAAGAAGAAGATGATGAAGAAGAAGGATAAGAAGATGAAGCAGATGATGATGAAGAAGAAGAAGGATGAGGAGGAGAAGAAAAAGATGAAGAAGTGATTACTGCTGTTGTGCAAACGATTGATGAAAACATGCTGCATCGCGTATGGGTGGAGTTACATTACCGCATTGACATTTGTAGAGAAACAAAAGGCCCTCACATTGAGTATTTGTTAGGTAACTTCGGGATGTTGTTGTTGTTTCGAATGCCCACAATGAGTGGGTTGCTCTTACGTGCGCCCTTACGTTAAGTGACGGGTTGCTGTAGCTTTCCTGACATCCCGAGCGTGCTGATAAAGGTGGACAGGGATCCTTCAGGCGATTGTGCTTGCTTGGCCTATCTGCGTGTCGCTCACTACTACGGCGATCACATCGAACCTCATCTAGTTAGCCAGACTGTTGTTCTCGACAACAGCCTGTTGTTCTCGACAACAGCCTGTTTCCAGGACGACCAACGAGAAGGTCAGGCGAGGGTCTTGGCCAGTATATTTCTCCTAACCCTGGTTAACGTTCTCTGATCAGTATGTTTTGCCTGAACAGACGTAAGCCTCATCGTCCCGTCAGGTGAGAGTCTTGGCCAGTATATTTCTCCTGACCCTGGCTAATATTATCTGATCAGTGTGTTTTGCCTGAACAGACGTTAGCCTCATCGTCCCGTCAGGTGAGAGTCTTGGCCAGTATATTTCTCCTGACCCTGGCTAACATTCTCTGATCAGTGTGTTTTGCCTGAATAGACTATAGCCTCATCGTCCTTAACTTCAGGATAACCATTGGCAATTGAACAATAGCGTGAAGTGGAAATTCAGCAGAATTAACCGCAGGTTGGAAATTGAGTTTTTGAAGACTCCATTGTACTAAGCCGCAGCCTGTGAGAGGTGGGGTGGCTAGTGCTCTTCCTTGCTATTTTTACTTAACATAACTCATGCGTCAGGTACCTATTTACAGCTCGGTTGACTGGAGAAGTGGTCTTCGATTAAAATCACGACCCGAATTATTGTAGTCTCCGGCTGCGATTCGAACCGAGGCACACTGTCACCACAGAAATTGCGAATTGCTCGCTATGAACTGAGCTAAGGCGTTCTCTCCACTTTCCAGTGAACTACATGTGTGAAATATTATCTTAATTTGACAATTTATCAATGAAATATAGCACTCTGAAATCGTTGAAATCATTTTGAAATGCTCCGTATGTGTTACTTCTAGTTGTTACATTATATTGATTCACTATAATACTTGAAATTAAATTTTTAGTTTCATTTCGTCTATCTTTTGTGTGTGCGTGCGTGCGATCGCGCGCTTGTGTTTGTGTGTGTGTGTGTTGGTGGGTGGGTTTGAAACTATCATAGTCTTCATAAAGTCCGTGATCTAAAATGGGTTGGGAATCCCTGATGTATCGGGAATGTTCTGCTTGCCTGCGGTATTTCCCGACACCGTTCCAACCGGAGAAGTGGTAGTGTAGAGGAAAAACCATGACAAATGAGACAAGCAGATGAGACAGCACTAAGGACGTAGTTTAAGAAACAAAAACCAAATGCCATTACCAAAAGTGAAGTTGTCATCGGTCAGATACACGAGAGACTTCAGGTCCATTGGCTGTTTTATCTGTGAGTAATGGTAAGTCAGATAATTATTTATTAGTATTCAACTTTTCGTTCCAAGTGAAGCATAGGACCGCATCTACTGTTTATCACTTCACATGAAACTTGTGCTAGAGTATATACAAGGACAGTAGTTGTTTTAATGGTAATTAGATAACCAGTACACAACTTCTGACCAGATAGTACAACTAAACAATATGATGGAAATAAGAAAATTTGTATAATTAAAACAACTTCATATTTTTAATTCCCTTCTTCGAAGTTCGTACTGAAAAAGTAGTTGTGACATTGTGTCATAGTTTACAGCGAGGGTGTGAAATGTGCGCTTTTCGGTCCGACACAATCGACTTCAGCACGGCATCAGACCAGACTTGCCTGCCTGCCTCTTTCATTCCTAACATCGAAGCCATGCAGTTTCTAGGGCCACCCCTTAGATGCAGATTAACGTCTTGGTCAGTTATGAGTCAGTGATCCTGAAGCAAGCAGCCGGCTGCTGTCAGCTCATTCACTGCTGTATCTTAGGCCCAACAATGTTTCTCAGATATCTTGTGTTAAAAAACAAATGTTAAGTTAATTTGACGTCACTAAACACCACGTAGCGTATTGTCACCCACACTTTAACCGCCAGGAAGCTGATATAGGTAAACCAATATTACGCCATCAACTGTATAGATAGAAATTTCTAAAAACTGTCAATACGTTTTTTTTTTCAATTGCTAGGGTAGTCGAGGGGTTTTTCAGCCTGAGAACTACAAGCCCCAAGTAGCCTGCCGGGTTCTTTGTGTATGACAAGGACAAGAATAGAACCACTGCCTCACAGAGAGCATGTCGTAAGAGGCGACTTACTGTGTGACATGGCATAACACCGTCCATGGTTATGTGGTTTGTTTAGAGCACATTGATGGAGCTTAACAGACTGCGGTTCTACTTTGCTCTAGTGTTTGAGTCTATTAAAATGAACTCGCACATGGGTTAACCACCAAAACGCAGCGGAGTATTAAGCTGCTCAAGCTTAGCTCGCTAAGCAGGAAATCCCTTTCCCAGCTATATCCAGCTCATACCAGAACTGGGACCTGCACAAGTAGAACCTGTAGAAGTAATAATAATAATAGCTGTCCATCGTTGTCGATGAGGACCGCCGACATCATCCTTGTCACAGATTTCCCTGTTGGGTGTGGGTGCGCATGTGGCTGAACAGGCCAATGCGAGCACGAAAACATCTGCTACATATCGGGCACACGAGGTTTGTAGAAGGGGATGGTGTTCCCGCTGCTCGGGATTTCCGCGTCTCGCGTCTGTTCTGGGCTTTCACAACATGGTCATCTTCACAGGCAGCTACACCCGATTTGACTGCGCTTCTCCAGTCAGATCTGATTTGCGCAAGACATTCCCAGGTGTCGATGTCTATCTGGCAACTTTTTAGTGAGTAATTCAGACCGTCTTTAAAACGTTTCTTTAGGCGCCCTCTCTCGCGCCATCCCTCTCTCAGCTCGCCGTAGAGAAGCTTCTTTGGGAGCCGCTCGTCTGACATACGGACGAGGTGTCCGGCCCATCCTAGTCGTGCTTTTTCTAGCAGTGCACGAATGCTGGGCATGTTAGCCCTCGAGAGAACCTCGATGTCAGTGACACGATCTTGCCATCGGATGTGGAATATTCGCCTCAGGCAACCTGTGTGGAAGTGGTTTAACCTCATTGCATGTCCAGAGTATACAGTCCAGCTTTCGCAAGCGTATAGTAGGGTTGGAATGATGGTTTCACGGTAGACTTTGAGTTTTGTCTTGACGCTGATGCCACGACGTGCCCAGACCATCGAGCTCATTCTACCAAAGGCTGTGCTGGCCTTTACTATTCTGCTTGCCACCTCATTGTCTAGGCTGACAGATCTCGACAGCATGCTGCCCAGATATGTGAATTTGTCCACGGCATTCTTCTTCTTCTTCTTCTTCTTCGTACGCAGTCAGACAGTAACCATTATTTTTACGAAAAAAGCGGCGATCATCCTGAGGCTGTCGCCACTGCCATAGAGCTTGTCTTGCAGTTCCACTGGTGATGGCCACATCTGCTCTCTCTGATCCTCGTATGTCTGGCAGTTCTGCAGCAGATGTTCAGAGGTCATTTTACCGGTACCGCACGGGCATTCGTCGGTACCACCTATCTTCAATTTGTTGAATAGGTGGTACCTCAGTCTATTGTGGCCAGTGCGAAGTCTGAAGACAACGACCTGCTCTCTTCGGTTCAACTGGTAATAGGCATCGTTTTTGGTGTAACCAGTATGTTCGGTTTCCCATTTGGTCATGTATCTGGTTTTGATAAGCCGTTTTGACTCTTCGTACGTCATACTAGTATCTGTTTGTGGTAGTCTTGCACCTTCTTTTGCCAGTCTGTCTGCCTCCTCGTTGCCTTGGATGTTGCAGTGTGATGGGACCCACTGTACCACTACCCTTTTTGGTGCGGACAGCTGGCACAGTTTGCAGAGTGCTGCTCTTAAGTCATTAAGCTCAGTGTTTTTCTGGCTTTTTAGCGCTGTGACTACGGCGAGAGCATCTGTAAGCAGTTCTATATGGCTTTCATTTTCTTTGTGTGTCACCATTTCTTCCACTGCCGCCCTCAGTGCCTCTGCCTCCGCTCTGAAATTGCTTGTGTACTTACCAGTAGCGAATGACAGTGTTATTTGTCTGCCATTTGGTAGGTTCAGGAATGCTCCTGCCCCTCCGTTCTGTGTAGTGTTTGTTACAGAACCGTCGGTGTATGCATGGGTCCAGTCCATGCTTGGGTAGCTTTTCGATATAAAGCTTAGGGTAGTATCTCTCTTTTCATTTTCAGTCTGGCAGTTTTTGTTTCCAATACCTGGTATATTTTCTACCACCTCTGGAAATATATCCTGCCTCCAGGTAGGTTTTCGTACAGTAGGGATGGGTTTTGGTGTTGTTAGTGCGTTTATGGGATCTTCGTGCATCTTTGCTTTGGCTATTTCTGCAAAGTTTCTCCGCTTTAGTTTCCCATTTCCCAAATTGTTTAGTCTCTGGTGCATTGGATGGTCAGTCAGTCTTCGGAGTTTTTCTGACTGCAGCTGGGCGCTGCAGTCTCTTCTATCGGTCATGGATTGCAGTTTTGTAATCTTTTCAAGTTCTACAATTGGCGTTGACTTCATGCCTCCTGTTATAACTCTCATGGCTTGGTTTTGGAGTTTGCTAATTTTATCGAAGTTCGCCTTCGCTGCTGTTGTCCATGCCACAATGCCATACTCGAGAACTGGTCTCACTCTTCCAGTGTACAGTTTATTTAGTATACTTCCGTCTGCTCCCCAGCTTGTACCAGCAAATTTCCTCATGATTGCCATTTTTTCTCTGGCTCTCATTCGGTTTCTCTCGATCTGACTTTTCCATGTCATGCTCCGATCAAATGTGTCTCACAGGTAGTGTGGGTTGTCGTTTGGCTGCAGGTATTTGCCGTTTAGACTTAATTTTGTGTTTTGGGGTTTGATTGATAGCGAGAATATTGTACATGTAGTTTTTTCCTCGTTTATTTTGACCAGTTCCACATTTATGATCTTATCATATCATTCCCATTGTTCTATTCTTCGAATGGATCCATTCATTAAAATCTGTATCTTTTTGGCTTCTTTCTTCAGCAGTCTGATGAGCATGAAGGTGATCACACAGTTTATATCAAATTTTACATCGAAAGATAAAACAGCGTCTATTGTTTCGCTCCCATCAGCTATTAATAAGCAGATTTTTAATCTTACTAACCTAATGACCCGATTGACCAGAATACGACCACCGTAACCTTCGAAGTTAACGTAAAGGGCGACTATAGAGAACTTTTCATGGGGCTAGCAATGTTATGTCAAACTACCCATACATTTATACATGGTCCAGTAAATCGCAATCGTCACCATTATCTGCTATCGTCTGATAAGATGGAAAGAGCCAATGTGAAATATATTCATATGTATGTATATGCGTGTGTGTGTGTGTGTGTGCTTGCGTGCGAGTATGTGTGTGTATATGTGTGTGTGTGTGTGTGTGTGTGTGCGTGTGCGTGTGCGTGGGCGTGCGCGTGCGTGTACGAACGAAACGCTAGCGTAACGTGCACGACCAAACGTTTAGACCATCACTCAGAATTCGAACTTGTCATTCATGGCCTCCCCAAAAAACTATATAACAGACTTGGCAAACTACTGAACACAGTATGAATTATGATAATGTGTAAAGTTGATGATCTGTAAGAAATGTTTTGATTTATAGTAAAGCAAATTCTTTTTAATTCCATTAAGATTTTAATAAAATAAGGTACCTGATATAAACGTGTATGTGTAGAAGTATATTTTTATAATTGTTTAAATCAGCCTTTTTTTTTTAGGCCATGTGTTACATGCGGTATCATCTGAGTTTGTTTGTTTAGTTTATAGAGCAGACCAGACACGCTTGGTCAAAACAAATGAAATGAAACACAATTCAGGGTCCTAATAATAAGCTGAGTGGTACGCTGCTTTGTGTTAAAATCAAATATCACAATAATATACGACAAATAATGAAGATCGTCTAAACAGTCTTTATTCTATATGTAATATTTGTAAAGTCAGAACTTAAGCACAAAAGGGTTTTAGGGTTCAAGTATGTAAACAATTAAAATATTTATTAGAAAAAAAGGCTAAACGTGATGACTACTTTAAATTATAGTAAAAGGGTAAGAGAATTTGATTTATTAACTACAACAAAAACAGTTAATTTTTTTATCGGTGACACCATATTAATAAATAAAAACTGATAGTGGGATTCCAGAATGACAGTTATCAGGAAAGACTCATAAAAACCACCCTACGGTGTCCAGAAAATAGAAAAATTCGAAGTGACTTATTAATATATGTTTATAAAATAATAAGCCGTAAAGATAAATTAGACTATAGTATGTTTGTTTTTTTAAATACAGATGCCTACAAGACCAAAGAGGGCATAGCTACAAATTAATGAAAGAAAGGTCCACATTGGATATTAGGAAAAATTTGTTGTTAGTCAGAGAGTGGTCAATGTTCGGAATGCATTGCCACGGGGAGCAATGGAGGCATGGTCAATTAATTCATTCAAGAATGGATTGGATGAGTATAGTTTTTAGATCAATGGAAATGTAAAAGCAACTGGTTGTATACAGATTCTGCAGTCTTATAACCCAGTATAAAGTCGTTAATTTTGAGAAATGTGTAAAGGACATATAACTACGCGCCAAAATGTTCTATTGTTGTAAAACAATCACATTAGAGAAGGTAGAAACTGTAGATACTGAATAGATGGAGAGAGTACTGCAGAACCATGTATGGAGATAGCACAAAGCGCTCAGTTACAATCCTACCAAAGGACGAGAAAGAACCTTGAACTAACATTGGAAAAAGTACGTTCTGCAATTAAAAGCCTGAAAAAGGGAAAGTCCCCAGGATGTGATGATATCCCAGAAGAGCTAATACAAGCAGGAGGAGAGGCATGTGCTCGACTCTATCACAAGCTGTGTAAACAGATATGACACAGTGCAGAGTGGCCAGAAGCATGGAAGAAATCAATTTATATTCCCCTCCACAAAAAAGGCAACCTGAAGCTGTGCACGAACTACCGAACTATCGCGCTGATCAGCCACGCTAGCAAGATAATCTTGCGAATCCTATTAAGAAGGATAGAGAAAAGGTTTGAATCTGAAATTCACGTAGTCCAGGCAGGTTTTAGGAAAGACAGGGGGACCCGGGACCATATATTCAATTTAAGGAATATCTATGAAAAATGTAGAGAGTTTAATGTAGACCTGTACACATGTTCCATTGATTACGCTAAGGCCTTCGACACGGTAAAACATCAAACTATGTGGAGAATCATGAAGAAAATGGTGTTTCCTTTGCACATAGTCCATCTCATTGAAACATTATACCAAGATCAACAAGCCGCTGTCCGAGTATCTGGGCAAACATCAGATTGGTTTGCAGTAGAAAAGGGAGTCCGACAGGGATGTATCTCCTACCTTATCTGTACAACATATATGCGGAATGTATAATGAGAAATGTTCGAGAAGATAAGAACATTGAATGTTTAGACCCATTTACGATTGGGGGATACGAGATTCCAGAGTTACGATACGCAGATGACATAGTGATACTATCAAGAAGTGCGGAAGGGCTAGAGCAGCTACTTTCAGCCGTTAATGGACATAGTAAAGATCAAAATCTGTTCATAAACATAAACAAAACAAAGATAATGACCACCGATAAAACACAATGTCAGCATAAATTTACAGTGGGTGGTGAGGAAATAGATCAGGTCACACATTTCTAATATCTGGGCTCCAGAATTGACAAAAATGGTGACTGCTCGAAAGAAATCAGAAGAAGACTAGCTATGGCAATGCAAAGACTGAACAGCCTGAAGAAATTATGGCAGGGCACCAACAAAATGATAAAAGTAAAAGTCTTGAGAGCCTGTGTTTTTCCTGTGGCAGCTTATGGTTGTGAAGCATGGACGATTACCAAAACTTCTAGACAAAGAATCGAATCCTTCGAGTCAAAATGTTACAGAAAGATCCTCAGAATACCCTGGACAGAGAAAAGAACAAATGCAGACATTCGGCAAGAGTTAAGCATAGAGGAGAACTGGTTTATCAATTCCATTTTGGCTAGAAAATATAAATACTTTGGTCACATCAAGAGACACAATGGTCTTGAGAGAACGGTGATGGAAGGTATGGTGCCCGGCAAAAGAGGAAGGGGTAGACCAAGAAGACGATGGCACAAAGATATCCAGGAATGCCTGAGTATGACAGTGGCGGAGGCTGGTGTTTTGGCAAGATTCCGAGTTTCTTTCAGACAGACTGCTATGGGAGCGACGTTCTATAAAGGACATGCTTCATGATGATGATGAAAAACTGTCACAGTTTTGAAATATATTTCTCTGGATGACCTTGAAGTGGAACTAACCAGTCTTGATCGTTTTTGTTTATTGTAACATGGACAGCAAACCAGAGGTTAGCACGACCTTATTCAGCCTCCAAATGAATGCTTAACATGGACAGCAAACCAGAGGCTACCACGACCTTTTTCAGCCTCCAAATGAATGTTCAACATGGACAGCAAACCAGAGGTTACCACGACCTTATTCAGCCTCCAAACGGATGCTCAACATGGACAGCAAACCAGAGATGACCATGACCTTATTCAGCCTCCAAACGAGTGCTCAACATAGACAGCAAACAAGAGATGATTACGACCTTATTCAGCCTCCAAACGGATGTTCAACATGGACAGCAAACCAGAGATGAACAAGACCATATTCAGCCTCCAAACGGATGCTCTAGAAACAGGATGCACTAGTGTAGTCTGACTAATAGGGATCACATTTGGAAGGCAAACCAAGAACCTATAAAGTCAGCGCTAAACGTAAGCGTCAGGCCGAAGGATGCAAATGTCGCAGCCTCGCTGTAAACTGCATGCAACATAGCATCACAACGTCCTTTTCCGGACGAACACAGAAGAAGGAGAAGAAGAAGAAGAAGAAGAGGATATAGAAGAAGAAGGAGAAGAAGAAGAAGAAGAGGAAAAAGAAGAAGGAGAAGATGAAGAGGAAGAAGATGATTGAGGAGATGAAGAAGAATGTGTATAAAGAGAAGATGAAAAAAGATAAGAGGAAGAAGATGATGATGAAGAAGAAGAAGATGGTGATGAAGAAAGATAAGAAGAAGAAGCAGAGGATGAAGAAGAAGAAGAAGGAAGAGGATGGGGAGAAGAAAAAGAAGAAGATGATGAAGATGAAGAAGAAGAAAAAGAAAAAGAAGAAGAAATGTAGAAGACAATGATGAGGAAAAAAAAATAAGAGGATGATAAAGAAAAAGAAGAAGAAGAAGAAGAAAAAGAAGGAGGAGGAGGTGAAGAAGAAGAAGAAGAGGACGAAGAAGTAGAAGAAGAAGAAGAAGAAGAAGAAGAAGAAGAAGAAGATCATTTTGGCATTTGTAGATTATATCCCAATATTTTCACATAATGAGGTTGCTAGCCTCAGGTACAGCCATCTTTAGTGGCTGTTTACGACATACGTATAAGGTTACACCTACCCGATGTTTTTATCCCCAGATGCAACTCGAATATTTGTGAATCTTAATCGAAAATGTCGGCCTTTGGAAGTAACGAGCATTCATGCAACCTTCCGGGTGGTTGCAGTTGAAACCCATGCCTAACAATGTTAAATAGCTAATTTCTGAAAATAAAAATACGCGTACTTGCAGGACGATTGATTTTTCTCTGAAGTTGTTGGGTTGTTGGGATTTTTTTCTTTTTCGTAAATTCTTTTTTCTCAAGCTTCTTGTATCTGTTTCTGTTTTTGTTTCTAAGAATCGACGTTACTGCACTCCTGGCATACCAAAAGGTGCTCAGTCTCCCTCAGCAAATGATTCCGAGTGTGAATGCAAATGGTCCCTGTAGCTCGCTGGTTGTACACTCTCTTACTCTGCCCTATTATGCGCCATACTCCGCTCGTACATCGTATGAGCAGTCTTATTCTGTATAAGGAGGGGTCTTTGTATGCGGGGTCTTATTCTGTATGAGGGGTCTTTGTATGAGGGGTTTTATTCTGTATGAGGGATCTTGGTATGAAGGGTCTTGGTCTGTATGAAGGGTATTGGTCTGTATGAAGGGACTTTGTACGATGGGTCTTATTCTGTATGAGGGGTCTTTGTATGAGGGGTCTTATTCTGTATGAGGGGTCATTGTATAATGGATCTTATTCTGTATGAGGGGTCTTTGTATGAGGGGTCTTTGAATGAGGGGTATTAGTCTGTATTAGGGGTCTTAGTCTGTATGAGTGGTCTTAGTCTGTATGAGGGGTCTTTGTATGAGGGGTCTTTGTATGAGTGTAACAGTTCCCGCCGGAGCAAGGAGAGTTTAGGATGCCTGAACATGTTAAAGCTTAAAGCTACCTGAATGCATGTCAAGGTCACTCACCGTCTCAGCAAAGGAGAACAGAGTTGGGTTAAGGAATGTGGACAGGTAGAAACTGACCACTGGCCTTCCGATTTTGGTAGGGGGAGATTGATTGACAGACGAAATTGGCAGCGGAGCTTGCTGCGAGAGAATGAGTGACAGGTGTGCAAAGTGTTTCGTTCCAATTGGGATTTAAGATGACCACCACCTGAGATTGATTGGTCAAGCTCTGGCCTTGCTTGAGGATATATAACTCGAGACAAAGTCGAGCTCGGAAGGCTGGAGAGAGAAGAGGCTGGAGAGAGAGAGGCTGTAGGGAGTAGAGTGTAAGAGAGAGAGAGAGACTGAATGTGGATAGTATGTTTAACTCACCGACTTAGGTAGAGGAGCGACTGATAGACTGTTGGACGAATGTTTAGTGATAGAACATGATCGCTCAAATAGGTGTGTGAGTTTTGCATTAATAGATAATGTGAACGTGTGTTTGTAAGCAAGGACACATTGTGAACGAGTTATGTCGAGATCGCCCGCCTGAGGGGATTTCCGCCTGAGGGGATTTCAGTAAGGAAGAGTATTTGATAAGGTGTGTTGAAGACGCAGTTATGGCGATGTGCGTGTGATGTAATTGCAAGGCAATAGAACTGGGTTTTTAGTTAGTTGGGAATTCCATCAATAGCTAATGCTTACAATTCCCGTTTTAGTAGAATGTTTAGTTGAGATATGTATTATATTGTGTTTGTAATTTCTCTACTCATTCTATGATATGAGTATGATTTAATAAATATGCCACCTGCTGTGTGATATGTCATTTACTGAGTATGGTCATGATGATGTGGATGAGTGTGAGAATGTTCTAAGTTAGATTACGGCCAGCAGAGGGTCCGCTACACGTGGGGTCTTATTCTGTATGACGGGTCTTAGTCTGTATGAGTGGTCTTTGTATGAGGGGTCTTTGTATGAGGGGTCTTATTCTGTATGAGGGGTCTTAGTCTGTATGAGGGGTGTTGGTCTGTATGAGGGGTCTTTGTATGAGGGGTCTTTGTATGAGTGGTCTTAGTCTGTATGAGTGGTCTTAGTCTGTATGAGTGGTCTTAGTCTGTAGGAGGGGTCTTAGTCTGTAGGAGGGGTCTTAGTCTATAGGAGGGGTCTTAGTCTGTATGAGTGGTATTAGTCTGTAGGAGGGGTCTTAGTCTGTATGAGTGGTCTTAGTCTATAGGAGGGGTCTTAGTCTGTAGGAGGGGACTTAGTCTGTATGAGTGGTCTTAGTCTGTAGGAGGGGTCTTAGTCTGTATGAGTGGTCTTAGTCTGTAGGAGAGGTCTTAGTCTGTATGAGGGGTCTTAGTCTGTATGAGTGATTTTAGTCTGTATGAGGGGTCTTTGTATGAGTGGTCTTAGTCTGTAGGAGGGGTCTTAGTCTGTATGAGGGGTCTTAGTCTGTATGAGGGGTCTTAGTCTGTATGAGTGATCTTAGTCTGTAGGAGGGGTCTTAGTCTGTATGAGTGGTCTTAGTCTGTATGAGTGGTCTTAGTCTGTATGAGGGGTCTTAGTCTGTATGAGTGGTCTTAGTCTGTATGAGTGATCTTAGTCTGTAGGAGGGGTCTTAGTCTGTATGAGTTGTCTTAGTCTGTATGAGGGGTCTTTGTATGAGTGGTCTTAGTATGTATGAGGGGTCTTAGTCTGTATGAGGGGTCTTTGTCTGTATGAGGGGTCTTAGTCTGTATGATGCGCATGACCATATCGTGATCCTTGTCCCTCTTTTATCAAGCTTTTATTTAACCTGTCAACAACCATTATCCGTTTACATGAACTTTTATTGATCCAATTTTAACCAACTTCCTCGTAAACTAGAGAACTCTAACTTTGTACACAGTCTGTTAATCTATCAAATATTGACGAATCCTAAAATATAAATAACAAGTACACAAATTTACCAATGAAACACAATATTAAAAAAAAATATCACTCCTGTATTTCCAAAAAAACAACAACAACATTTCTTAGTAAATAAAAGCTGATGTACTTGCGTCATAATTCACCCCAAACAAACAAAAAATATTGTTCGCACCGGATTTAAGGAAGTGAAGTCAGAGAATAGTTTACTTTTTAACTATTGAAGGTGTCAAACAGTCTGCGAGAATAGCCGCAAATTTCTTCTTATTCATGCCATCCTAGTAATGAATTTCTCTTGGTTAGGGCTAGGATTAGGGTAAGCATCTTTTCTACACTTCTATTTTGATCTAAGTTTTTACTTATTTATTTAACATAAAATAAATCGATCTGTCCTGCCCTTAACCCGAATTGGAATTTCCGGTTACAGTGATCATGGGAACCCAGTGAATTCTGTTTGAGGTGAATGAAAACACAAATACAAAATCTCGTACCGAAACATTGTTTATGTTTATTTCTTTCTGAAGTATACACTGGCTCGTTCTGTACTTGCTGCTACGGATTAATATTACATGAAGGAAAGTTCCACTCACGTGAAGAAGTTTCAGGGATGTGTGTTCACGTGATCTGACTGCTCCAACCACAACTAAGGTCAGAGCTAGTATCGTCAGGAAAATACCCAGGCCTAATACCGCCCCCTGTCGCCATCTGCAGGTCAAGGTTATTTTAGGAATCCGATGCTGCAGTAAGTACTGCGACCGTTTACCTTAGAGACAGCAATGTGAAAGATACCATGGTACTGTGTTAACAAGAAAATAAAGTTACACAAAGGTAGCAAAAGCTAGTTTACTTTAATTACTATACATACACACACATACACACACACACACACATATATATATATTTACACACATGAAACTCAAAATATATTGTTCATGTAATGTTAACTCTTTAACAATTTTAAACCGTTGTACCGATCTTAACCAAATTTGGCAAAGTACCTCTCAAGACCATTGTGACTTTACTGGCTGTTTAGGTTTTAAAAATATAGAAAATAAAATGTGTAACAGTTCCACCCCGAGCAAGAGAGTTTAGGCCAGGGGTGATGTGGTTGCTGATAACAAAGGTACCTGAATGCGTGCCAGGGTCACTCTCTGTCTGGTCACTACGCCAAGGTTACTCACCGTCTCAACAAAGGGAATTGGAGTTGGGGAAAGAATGTACAGGTAAGAACTGACTACTGGCGTTCCGATTTGGGGAATGGGGGGTGAGTGACAGACCAGAGGGCAGCGGAGCTTGCTACGATAAATGAGTGACAGGGGCTCAGTAATTCTTTCCAATAACGACTGAATAGAGCCATCCCCCTACGATCCATTGGTCAGCTCTGATACGGCTTGAGAGTATATAACACTAACCAAAGTGTAGCTCAAGCAGGCTGGCACGGAGAGGGGATGAGTGAATGTAAAATAGAAGTATGTTTAGCTCACCGACTTAGATAGAGGAGCGATTGATAGACTGTTGTACGAATGTTGGAGATAGAACAGGTTCGCTCAAACAACATACGCCATTTTGAGTTGGGGCCAGCCACTTAAATAGGTGCGTGTGGGAGTTTTGTATAAATAGATAATCTGAACGTGTGTTGTACGCAGGAGACCTTGTGAACGAGGCATGTCCTGATGAGTTGAGCGAGTGTGTAGATCGACTAGATGAGATAGAGATGGGTGTGTGATGTGTGTACGGCAATAGAACTGGGTTTCTGATCGTTGGGAATTTCATCAATAGCTACTGTTTAAAATTTGCGCTTTAGTTTAATATTTATATTAACATATAAATAATATAGGAATATTTAGTTAAGATGTTATGTATTGTATTGTGTTTGTAATTTCACTACTCATTTTTCTTGTATGGGTATTATATAATAAATATGCCACCTGCTGTGTGCTATGTTATTTGCAGTGTGTGGTCATGAATGATGTGGATGAGTGTGATAATGTTCTAAGTTAGAATAACCCTATGGCAAACAGTGGGATCTGCTACAAATGTACGATTTTTCTAAACATTTACAAATGCTGTTTGGTAAAAAATAGTTTGCTGACCGATGACCCAATTTGTACGTGTGGATGTCACATGCGCATATGTTGGGGGTGAGGGTGAGGGTTTGGAATGAGACATGTTGGCGGATTGGAGGAAAATAGTTTGAGGGTCAGAAAAGATTGTCGGGTTGATGGAAAAGGGTTTGAGGTTGAGAAAAGATTGTCGGGTTGATGGAAAAGGGTTTGAGGGTGGGCAAGATTGTCGAGTTGATGGAAAAGGGTTTGAGGGTGGGAAAGATTGTCGAGTTGATGGAAAAGGGTTTGAGGATGAGAAAAGATTATCGGGTTGATGGAAAAGGGTTTGAGGGTGGGAAAGATTGTCGGGTTGATGGAAAAGGGTTTGAGGGTGGCAAATGGTGGGCATAGGAATACGTTTTGTGACGGGGGAGCGGTTGGCATTTGGAGAGTCAGGGGTTGGGGGAGAGTCGCTTACAGATAGACATTTCTTACAATTTAGTTTTAAATACCACAACATAGGGGACCAGGAAGGCAATCAGAATGTGTGGGGTATGGGCGTTACAGGGTACAGCGTCTTGAACTTTAATAGTTTCATAACTACCTCGCGACATTGCCGGGTACTACAGTAAGTATGTGTTTGTGTGTGAGAGAGAGAGATAGAGGGAGAGGGAGGGAGAGAGAGACAGAGAGGGGGAGAGGGAGGGAGAGAGGGATAGGCAGTGAGAGAGAGAGGGAGAGGGAGGGAGAGAGAGGGAGAGAGAGACAGAAATAGGGAGAGGGAGGAAGAGAGAGACAGAGAGGGAGTTGGAGAGAGAGAGAGAGTGGTTTAACAGCTATGCCTGAAAGTGGCCAGGAACGTGTGAGTCAATGTGTGCCAGATCAGAAGAAAACAGACCAAAGAAGAAATGTTCAATATCCATTATAACATTCAGACAAAAAACGAGACAAAAACATGAACAAATCACACTCCAAAAACAAAATCAAGAGGCACATATGTATGTCAACGTGAACCACTCAGTTTACATCATATCTTCATCTTTTTGTGTGATTTGTTAGTTGTTATCTTTTGTTTTCTCTGACGAAGGCTATCCGGTCGTAACGACGGTGTAGTTTTATTTGTGTCCTGGCACACCATGATAAATTATCTGTATAAACGTTTATCGACACTTGACCTTCAGCACCTCCACATCTTCGATTTGTTTTATTGCTATAACAATAATGCATATGCTTTTGATTAAGCTCTGCGATTCATTTAGTTTGTTTGTTTTGTCGAATTGGATTTTAATCTCTTACATTTTGTTGAACAATTTCTTAAATTTCTTCCACTTCATAGTTCGAGCTTTATATATGCAAGACAACTTAGCGATAACCATAGCAATGACAAATACATGTTAAGAACTGGAAAACCATACACACCGGACAAGAAGAATGAAGTAATCGACACTTGGGAGTTGAACCTCGGGCCTCCTGGTGACAAATTAGCCTCGTTTTGTCTTTCGTTTTTGTTAATTGACATGTTCACTCCACTTCTACCACTGAATTTACATGTGTTATCTTAATCTTGGGACGGATATTTCATACACGAAAAGGTAGTTGGCTCTATGCTCTGTCATGCCACCTTTTTCCAACACCGCCATATTTGATACTGAGTTAAAACCTTCCTCTGCGTTCGTTCTCAATCTTCAGCTACCAAGTTCTGAACAGGGCTTTGCAAGTAGCCGGATGTAGTCCGGAAAACTGAATTCATTGTGCTGCTAGTTTACAGCATGACTGCGATATTAGCACGTATCGGTCCGACATATCCGTCTTTGGCCGCTGAGTTAACATGCGTTGAGATTTGTAAATACAACGGCAGGGATCGAGGCGTGTTCAAATGAAACCGAACCAAACTGCAGTAAGTAAACATTCGTACGATGCGCAACGTAACAGCTGAAGGAAATCGACCAGACGACGTTCATCGTAGAATGCAGGAAGTGTATGGTGACATAAGTATGTCGAAGACAACAGTGAAGAACTGGACAACGATGTTTAAAGAAGGACGTGAGTTAACGAAAGATATTCTTAGACCAGGTCAGGCGCATATTGATTCTTTAAACATCGTTGACCAGTTCTTCAATGTTGTCCTCGACACACTTCTGTCACCATACACTACCTGCATTCTGCGATCAACGTCATCTGGTCGATATCCTTCAGCTGTTAGAAACCGAATCCCCGCTCGCTGATCAACTCTGGACGGTTTACGTATGTTCACTTGTTGCAGTTTGGTCCGGTTTCATTTGAATACGCCTCGTATATTAAATTATTAAAATATATATCCAATTCATTGTGGATGATTTGTTTATCAAATTGTTAGTCTCTCTTGGTTACCCATCTTCAGACGCGAACCGTTTGGTTTGTCACTCATGACATCTGATCATTCACATGCAAGCCGTACACGATCATGCATGAGTAAACTTCTTCTTCTTCTTCTTCTGCGTACACAGTCAGACAGTAACCATTATTTTCTCGAAAAAAGCGGCGGTCATCCTGAGACTCTCGCCACTACCATAGAGCTTTTCTTGCAGTTCCACTGGTGATGGCCACATCTGCTCTCTCTGATCCTCGTATGTCGGGCAGTTCTGTAGCAGATGTTCAGTGGTCATTTTACCAGTACCGCACGGGCATTCGTCGGTACACCCTATCTTCAATTTGTTGAATACGTGGTACCTCAGTCTGTTGTGGCCAGTGCGGAGTCTGAAGACAACGACCTGCTCTCTTCGGTTCAACTGGTAATAGGCATCGTTTTTGGTGTAACCAGTATGTTCGGTTTCCCATTTGGTCATGTATCTGGCTTTGATAAGCCGTTTTGACTCTTCGTACGTAATACTGGTATCTGTTTGTGGTAGCCTTGCACCTTCTTTTGCCAGTCTATCTGCCTCCTCGTTGCCTTGGATGTTTCAGTGTGACGGAACCCACTGTACCACTACCCTTTTTGGTGCGGACAGCTGGCACAGTTTGCAGAGTGCTGCTCTTAAGTCATTAAGCTCAGTGTTTTTCTGGCCTTTTAGCGCTGTGACTACTTCGAGAGCATCTGTCAGCAGGACTATATGGCTCTCATTTTCACTGTGTGTTGCCATTTCTTCCACTGCCGCCCTCAGTGCCTCTGCCTCTGCTCTGAAATTGCTTGTGTACTTACCAGTAGCGAATGACAGTGTTATTTTTCTGCCATTTGGTAGGTTCAGGAATGCTCCTGCCCCTCCGTTCTGTGTAGTGTTTGTTACAGAACCGTCGGTGTATGCATGGGTCCAGTCCATGCTTGGGTAGCTTTTCGTTATGAAGCTTAGGGTAGTGTCTCTCCTTTCTTTTTCACTCTGGCAGTTTTTGTTTGCAATACCTGGTATATTATCTACCACCTCTGGAAATATATCCTGCCTCCAAGTAGGTTTTCGTACAGTAGTGATGGGTTTTGGTGTTGTTAGTGCGTTTATGGGATCTTCGTGCATCTTTGCTTTGGCTATTTCTGCACAGTTTCTCCGCTTTAGTTTCCCATTTCCCAAATTGTTTAGTCTCTGGTACATTGGATGGTCCGTCAGTCTTCTGAGTTTCTCTGACTGCAGCTGGGCTCTGCAGTCTCTTCTATCGGTCATGGATTGCAGTTTTGTAATCTTTTCAAGTTCTACAATTGGCGTTGACTTCATGCCACCTGTTATAATTCTCATGGCTTGGTTTTGAAGTTTGTTAACTTTATCGAAGTTCGCCTTCGCTGCGGTTGTCCATGCCGCAATGCCATACTCGAGAACTGGTCTCACTCTTCCAGTGTACAGTTTCTTTAGTATGCCTTCGTCTGCTCCCCAGCTTGTGCCAGCAAGTTTCCTCATGATCGCCATTCTTTCTCTGGCTTTCATTCGGTTTCTCTCAATCTGACTTTTCCATGTCATGCGCCGATCAAATGTGACTCCCAGATAGGTTGGGTTGTCGTTTGGCTGCAGGATTTTGCCATTCAGACTTAATTTGGTACTTTGGGGGCATGAGTAAACAACGTTGACTATTCCCTTATCAAAGATACTCACCATGGATAGGTCGACTTCCGGATAGCCCATTTTCGCTTGTCAGAACTGCCACATCATCTCGTCTTTCCTCGTCGTGTGTGACGTCATCTGTGGGAGGCCCATCACACAATGGTAGTTCGGAACTGTCACTTTCTGGTGGCTTCATGATATGTCAATCATCTTATTTTGTGGGTCATGTATTGTCTGTTTGTCCTGATTGGATTACTGAATAAAGAAGAGAGTATCATAGAACAAGGGCTTAGAAGAAATAATTGCATCAGTTCAAAAACATAGTGAAACTCTACCTGAATATAAAGAAAACAAAGATAATGGCAACTGATAAGACAAAACTCCAACCTAACATCGAGATAGCTGGCGAAGAGATGTTTCACATTTTGAATATCTGAGATCAATACTTAACAACAATGAAGACTATATAAAAGAAGTAAGAAGACGATTTACTATTGCAATGCAGACGATAAGGATTATGCAGAACCTTTGGCATAATACAAATAAAGAAAAAGAACTAGAATTAAAGATCCTAAGAACATGCATTTTTCCTGTGGCAACCTATGGATGTGAAACATGGACGATTACAAAAGCAATAAGAGAGAAGATCGGTGTTTTTAAAACACAGTGCTACAGAACAGTCCTGAAAATCCCGTGGACAAAGAAAGAAAGAAAAAATCCATCCGTTAAGACCTGAATCTAGAGAAGAATTGGCTCATAAATGACGTAATGACCCGTAAAATTATTTTTTTTTTAACACGTCAAACTACACAACGGATTGGAGAGAGCGGTTATGGAAGGGATGGTCACTGAGAAGAGAGGCAGGGGCCGCCCGAGAAGACGATAACTCAGGACATCAAGGAAACGCTGGATTTGAGCTTAGAAAAGACCGGAAGACTGGCAAAGATAGAGTTTCCTACAGACATGCCGTCGTGAGAGCAACGTTCTGCCTCATATCTCACTCCCCACAACCTGTCTATCTCTTCACCCGTCAACCCACATCCTTCCTTCTCAAACCGCCCGACTCTTTTCCCTTCAATCCACATCCTACCTTCTCAAACCGCCCGACTCTTTTCCCTTCAACCCACATCCTCCCTTCTCAAACCGCCCGACTCATCCTTCTTTATCCCACATCCTCCCTTCTCAAACCGCCCGACTCTTTTCCCTTCAACCCACATCCTCCCTTCTCAAACCGCCCGACTCTTTTCACTTCAACCCACATCCTCCCTTCTCAAACCGCCCGACTCTTTTCCCTTTAATTCACATCCTCCCTTCTCAAACCAACTGACTCTTCCACATTCAACCCACATCCTCCCTTCTCAAACCGCCCGACACTTCTTCCTTCAACCCACATCCTCCCTTCTCAAACCGTCCGACTCTTTTCCCTTTAATTCACATCCTCCCTTCTCAAACCGCCCGACACTTCCTTCTTCAACCCACATCCTCTCTTCTCAAACCGCTGGACCCTTCCTCCTTCGATCAGCCCATAACTTTGCTCATCCCCGTCCCTCCTTTTAACCCCCTTCCCCCCCCCCCCCTCCCCCACTAGCCATGCTATCTCAACTCGTCCATGGAGGCTTTTTTTTCAGATTGTCAACATATTGCACTTTTGCATTCCTAGTAGTTGTCAATATTATATCCACTGATTTTTCCCTTATTGATAAATAAAGATATAAGCCCATCAAATGCCACTCGCCAATGCCTAATATCATTAGAGAGTAAATAAATGTAGATACAAGAGTACCAATCAATAGACTGAATGGGAATTTTCAGCCTCAGAACAGGTTATTGCAGACCAAATGCACACATGCATAAAATGAAAGCAGCACAGACTGCGCAATACACATGTCAGAGAGGACCCCCCAGACTCCAGAACACATCCTGCAAATATGTCCACTGCACCAAGGCTCCGGTGAGAAGACTTGCCTCGAGAAAAGAAACGTACAAGACAAACTGTGGGGAACCATTGAGGACCTGCGATTGACGCAGACCATCTGGTGGCATTAAACGAGCATACGAGACCGAACACAAAGAAGAAGAAGAAGAATAAGAAGAAGAAGAAGAATAAGAAGAAGAAGAAGAAGACAATTTGATTGACACGCCGTATGGCTTGGCTTGGCTTCGTTCGTTCTCAATCTTCCGCTACCAAGCAATGAAAAGGGCTTTGTAATGTGGCAGAAGGTAGTCCATTGAACGGAATGCGGTGTGTCGAAGTTTATCAGCTTGAGTGCGATATTACCATCTTTCGGTCCAATAAATCCAACTTCAACAGGCACTTTTTAGTACTGCGTTAGCCTTTCCTCTTCGATCTCTTCTCCTTGGTCAGTCTCCTCTGTTGCAGTCTGTTCTCCAGGATCACCGCGTAGAGGTGTAGAAGAGTCCTTGCATTTCTGGTTTGCTGACCCTGACCCTAGCAGTCATCTATTGGTCGCTGACCGCTGCAGCTCATGCGCTGCTCAGCATCTTCTGATACGCCATATTATTTTCATGATCCGAATGACTCTCACTTTAAACGAGAATTCCCGTTCATGTTGGGAAGGTAAGACTGCTTCAGTCCCAAGCTTGCAACAGCTCAAGGTCACCCTTCGACATGTCGACTGATGTTATCGTTTCTGAATCTTTACAACTTCTTGTCCTTCTTCGCCTGCTTCGACGTTCGTCATGAAAGGGACTTTTTGTGACGTTTTGTCGTAGCTTACATTGAGGCCTAGACGATGAGGTGGCAAGCAGAATAGCAAAGGCCAGCACAGCCTTTGGTAGAATGCGCTCGATGGTCTGGGCACGTCGTGGCATCAGCGTCAAGACCAAACTCAAAGTCTACCGTGCAACCATCATTCCAACCCTACTATACGCTTGCGAAAGCTGGACTGTATACTCTGGACATGCAAGGAGGTTAAACCACTTCCACACAGGTTGCCTGAGGCGAATATTCCACATCCGATGGCAAGATCGTGTCACTGACATCGAGGTTCTCTCGAGGGCTAACATGCCCAGCACCCATGCACTGCTAGAAAAAGCACGACTAGGATGGGCCGGACACTTCGTCCGTATGTCAGACGAGCGGCTCCCAAAGAAGCTTCTCTACGGCGAGCTGAGAGAGGGATGGCGCGAGAGAGGGCGCCCAAAGAAACGTTTTAAAGACGGCCTGAAGGACTCACTAAAAAGTTGCCAGATAGACATCGACACATGGGAATGTCTTGCGCAAAACAGATCTGACTGGAAAAGCGCAGTCAAATCGGGTGTAGCTGCCGGTGAAGATGACCGTGTTGTGAAAGCCCAGAACAGACGAGAGACGCGGAAATCCAGAGCAGCGGGAACACCATCCCCTTCTACAAACCTCGTGTGTCCGATATGTAGCAGACATTTTCGTGCTCGCATTGGCCTGTTCAGCCACATGCGCACCCACACCCAACAGGGAAATCTGTGACAAGGATGATGTCGGCGGTCCTCATCGACAACGATGGACAGCTATTATTATTACATTGAGGCTCCGAATATATGTGCCTTCCAGCCCGACACATCCTATTTCAGCATGACAATTTTGGAACCGAGTTCGCCTTCCCTCTTCGATCTCTAATCTCTTAACCAGGTTGCATGCTTGCAGTCTGTTTCCAGGGCCACCGCTTGGATGCGGAATATGTTCTAAGTCATGTGTGGGTCACTGACCATGATTCAAGTAATCAGCCACGAGCCACTGACCATTATTCAGCCAATCAACTATGACTAAGGCCTTTTTGCTATAACGTTGGTAACGTTTTGATCGTATCCTGGTACAGCAACCAAACTATAACTGTTTTACCTTTTTATTCAACAGTAACACATAAGCAATGTAGAGGAGTGTAGTATCTGATAGAAGCAACATATCATGGCAGCAAAATAAAACTAAACCCGAAGGTAAGGGGATAGGAGAAATAGATAGAGAAATAGAGTGAAAAAGACAGAAAGAAAGAGAGAGAGAAAAGACATTACAAATTATGCCAGCAACAGATTAAGCAATGAAAAACGGAACTTAAGTGATCCACTGACAATATAATATCGAGTAAGGTGAATCAATATTTTAATAACTGGATATTTCCAAAGTTTTGCAAAAAAACCTCAGCGCCAAAGATAAAAACTGCTGGAATGCTGAAGAATAGTTGACAACTGTAATATAGAAATAATGGATGATGCGAAGACATAAATAATACACAGAAGAGCTTAGAATAAGCTATACTATTCTGGATAAAACTGTCTGATAAATGAACATAAAAAGGGATCTATCGATTTACGGGGAAATAGCAGAAGTAAACCAAAGACTGGAAAGAAGCTGCAACTAAAGTACACTACAGAAATGATATGAATGAAACAACAAGAACGTGTTAGGAAAGATAAAAGCTAGACGGCCATGGAACAAAACTACTATAATCAAATTTACATCCCCACTTCCGAAAAAAAAAACAGCTAATATGATTTAACTTGAGAAGAGTAAGTCTTCTTCAGACTAAGAACTGGGCATATAAGACTCAAGGGTTATCTTTGCAACAACATGAAGATTGGGACAGATAACAGGTTTCCATGTGGGGAGCGTACCATGACCGTGAAACACATCCTGCAAAAAGAAAGAACAATACTGGCCTCGCAAGACGATTATGAGACAGAAACTGTGCTGAGATAAAACAGTCTTACATACACACAACAGTGCCCTTTGTAAGAGAAACCAGGACCTTGATTCTGAGGATGAACGAACATGAAGAAGAAGAAGAGGAGGAGTAGGAGAAGAAGAAAAAAGAAGACGAAAAAGAAGAAGAACAAGAAGCAGCAGTAAAAATCATTCGTTAATTATTTTCGTTCTATATGAAGCACAAATCTTCAACAAATGCATGTAGCCCCTGACCTGATCCATCCGTTTCAAACTCCACAAATATATGCAGCCCCTGACCTGATCCACCCGTTTCAAACTCCACAAATACATGCAGCCCCTGACCCGATCCACCCGTTCCAAACTCCACAAATGCATGCAGCTCCTGGTCTGATCTACCCGTTCCAAACTCCACAAATACATGCAGCTCCTAACCTGATCCACCCGTTGCAAACTCCACAAATATATATACATACACGAGAGCGATTTGAAAAGTTTTGCTTTTGAGGAGATAATTTCATAAATGTACAAGACTGACACATGAGCTATACATTTTCTTAAGTTAGGGATGTCGTTTAGGGAGGGTGTCAGTATTTGTCAATACAGTCACAATCTCCGTCCACGCACAAACTCCAAAGTCGGACAAATTGTTGCATCCAGTCGACGAAAAAGTCATTTATCTTCCCCTGAATCGAGATTCGCACAGCTGCTTCCATCATGCAGCTTTGGGAAGAGGAAGAAGTCACAAGGTGCCAGACCGGGCTGTACGACGAGTGCCATAAAATGTCGCCAAACTTGAGACGCTCCAATTCAGCTACTGTTTGTCGACTCGTGTGTGGGCAAGCATTGTCGCGCTGAAGAATTGCGTGCTTGCCCACACGAATATGCCGAAATCATGCTCGAAGTTTCTATAAAGTTTTCACATTTCGATCAGAGTTAACGGTGTTGCCATGCTATAAAAATGTGTGTCTACTACGCTCTCCCAGTCCCAAAGGATGGTCAATATTCCTTTTCTTTCCGACTAGACGACGACCTTGAAGCATCTATCAAAAGCCCTTACAGCCAGGAACAGTGACGTCATATCAAAATGTCCGACGACATAGGAATTGATACAAGTATGTGAAAATACAGACCAACAGCCCAACTTAACGGTGGAAGCGAAAATACCAGGTATCGATAGAAAGGTGGAAGAATCAGACCATGTATTGAGAGAGAAAACCCTAAAGCATATTGGAGACGCCTATCCTCAACCCATGTAGACGCACGTCTACACAAATGGATCATCAGAGAAAGCATTGAGAAAAGAAGGGGCGGGACCCATCATACTTCTACAGGATGGAACCGTTATAGAAAAAGCAAGTGCTGCCAAGGAGCCCTTGGCAAATCTAAGAACAGAGCAACAGGCAGTAATTGAAGCAGTCAAACTATTGAATGAAAAGGGGTTAAAGGATAACAGAATAGTGTTTTTGTGTGACTGCATGGGAATTTTGCAGGCCACACAAGGAGAACCACGAAATAGTATGGAAAGGGAACTGATATGCCAGCTAAACAAATTTCAGACCACAATAAAATCACCCTCCAGTGGATTCCAGCTCACTGCGGCATACCTGGGAATGAATGGGCGGACAGGCTAGTCAGGGAGGGAAGACAAAGAGAACAATTCACCCACCCAGTGTCACTGCCAGAAGTCAAGGCAAACATTTAAAAAAAAATAAACAACAGTGGATAGAGATAACAAACAGTAAATACCCACATGACCCAATCAATAGACTGAATAGGAAACAGTATACAAAAATTTTTGGCCTTAGAACAGGTCATTACAGACTAAATGCACAAATGCATAAAATGAAAGCAGCACATACTGCACAATGCACATGTCAAAGAGGACCCCAGACTCCAGAACACATCCTGCAAACATGTCCACTGCACCAAGGCTCCAGTGAGAAGACTTGCCCCGAGAAAAGAAACGTACAAGACAAACTGTGGGGAACCATTGAGGACTTGCGATTGACGTGTCACTTCATGGAGGCAGACCATCTGGTGGCATTAAGATATATATATATATACTTGTAGAGTTATAAATATGAAGATGTAAATGTAGTAAAATCTCTCAAAATTGCTAATTCAAAATTTCATCTTCTTTCAGCTGACGTGTTTATACTAAGTGAACAAATACTGCAAAAAAGCAATGTCATTAAAGAAACGTTAAAGAAGACAATGGAAGCACCAGAGGACTAACCATGCACATGCGGACGGAGACACGATGTTAAGACGTTAACTTCTGACCTTTCAGGTGCTGCTCTAATAGGCGAGTCCACTAATAAGGTATTTCGAATTTCAGAAGCCGTCATTTTCGATGATTTGGGATGCAATTTTGAATCTGGATTGCGAATCGGTTCGAGATGCAAAAAGATTTAAGAAAATGTCAGTGCTATTCATTGATGCAGCGAATGTCGAAGATCGTTTAATCTAACTGTTGATTTTTTTGTTCTGGTCACTAACGAAGCGAATGTCATTTTGCACTAGAAAATCATAACGCCTCTTACGTTCCATTAACTGGAAATTGGGCAATCCTTGTTACATCATTAAATATGTGCCACCTTAAACAAACCCTTAACCTGTTTTCGAGTAAAATGTCAGCACAAATATGCTTCATCCATAACAGTTCAGCTTGGCTTGGTCCAATCAGAATCTCAATCTATCCCCCCCCCCCCCTACCCATTGGATGTTTGATTGAGAAGTTAAAAAAATGGCCGACTGGCAGTTCAGCTGTTATGATTTTTACACTGGCTTCCAAATTATGGCAAGCCCATAGCTTATACATTGCAGAATGGTTAGAGCCACTACTTATTATGACAGAAGTACCTAGTCTAATCGTTAATCTGGACACGAGTCAGTCTACTTAACGGTAAATGAGTACCTGACGTGCAGTTAGGTAATTGAAGACGTCATGGAAGGACCTGATCCAATCACCACACGTAAGAGGAGACCTTGGTGAATGAATCTCCGTTTGGACCCACTGACTGGGAAGGGAAGAACAAAATCACTGCCCATACACGCATGTCGGAGAAGGTGACTGAGGAAAGGTGTGTATGGGGCCACCAACCGCATTATGCAAGTCAAATATATGCGGAACCAACAATGCAAAAGAACGCGAACTGCTTGGCTTCCTAAGGGAGATCACCTGTAGTGCTGGCATTATACTTCAGCTGGACTGAAGAGCATGGACAAGGAGAAGAGATCAAATGAAGTTGTTAGCTCAGAACCTGGCAGGTCATTTTTTTCGTTCCGTAACGGAGCACACATGTCTGTCGATCTGGAATAAAGTGTTGGCGGGGCTGTATTCTTTATGATCTCAGTTGTTTTTAAAGGGGGTGTGGAGGGGTGGAATGAGAGATGTAAAAGTAATCAACTATTTCTTTAATGTCCTACCATCCTCTACAGTAAATAAGTACCCATTTACAGCCTGGTAACTGTAATTGTTTTGTGTGTTCATTGTCTACCCACCTCAGGCCTGATGCCAGAAAGGGACTGTCACATTATTGTGGGACACAAGTTAGCGACTATGCTCTACTCCGAGATATTGAAGCCAAGACTGTGTTCACTGCGCTCACTCCCCGCCACCAATTGAACACTTTGTACGGAACTAAACAACAGCTCACAAACACGTGCAGACACCGCTATATAACATTGGGACAAAAGGCAGGAGCCCACAGGCCACTGGACCAATAACCAACCAACCAATAGATGGTAAACAAGAACCCGTCGCTGTCGGAAGTCAATACCGGTACTATTTTAATGAGACGCCAGGCTCTAGCCACACCGCCACTCCGACACTTCTCCACATTCAGATCAAACCCACAGAAGGTCCCAAAATGTCCACCCACACGAAATCTTAGCTAGCTAGCTACACGAGGCCACCTGGAAATAACAATCCGTTTACCCGGCAATAACGCGTCCACCTGCATCTTTGGTTAAGTACACGCCCTAGAGTGTTAATAAATCCCTTGCCTAGCAAACCGGAAACAGAACTCAGGCGTTTATAATGGCAATGCCAGCAAGAGTGATATTGGGTTGATCCCACACCTATCTCCAGTGCTCTCTTTTGCTGTCTCTTGCTGTCTCTCATTTTATATAGCTCTCTCAGACACACATACATATGTTTTCTGTCTCACTTTCTCTCTTTCTAGTTAAAAAAAATATTTCTTTTTCTGTCTTTCTCCTTTCTATCCGTCTCTCTCTCTCTCTCCCTCTATCTCTCTATAAATATATATATAAATATTTCTCTTTCTTCTTCTTCTTCATATCTTTCCGAAGATTATATTAATGTTTCCATATTTCTCTTGCTACCTCAATTCCCCCTTTCCGTATATTGCATTCTCTTTTCCCTCTCCCTCTCTCTCTCTCTATGAATCGCTCTCTCTGGCCTTTTTATTTTTCCTTCTATCTGATACATCCTCTCTTGCTTTCTCTCCCTTTCTCACCTTCACCCTCTCTCTCTCCGTCTCTCTCTCTCTCTCTCTCTCTCTCTCTCTCTCTGTCCCTGTTTCATTTTCTCCGTTTGTTTTCTGTCATTCTCCAAATTTCTCTACATCGCGAGAAAACTTTTTTTTATCTCAACCAGATATTACTAAGTCTTCTTCCATGTCTTTTTCTGAAATCGCTTTCTCTCTCTCTCTCTTTCTTTCCCTCTCTCTCTCTCTCTCTCTCTATCGCTCTCTCGTCTGTCCTTTTATAAATGTGTCTTAATATATATGTTTATCTCAATATTCGCCTAACCTTACCATTATTATTCTCGGTCTCTCCCCCCCCCCTCTCTCTCTCTCTCTTTCTTTCTTTCTATGTATTTACATCACTATGTTTCCCTATCTTTTCTTTCATTCACTTAATGTATCTTAATCTCTTTGTTTTTCTCATCATTCGTCTAACCTTTCCTATGTTAATCTCTATATGTCTCTCGGATCTCTGTCTCTCTATCTGTCTATTTATGTATGTCAGCCTGACTGCCTGTCTACCTTTCTCTGTCTCTGCCTATCTGCCTCTCTACCTCTCTACCTGTCTCTGCCTGTCTGCCTCTCTACCTCTCTACCTGTCTCTGTCTCTGCCTGTCTGCCTCTCTTTCTCTCTACCTGTCTCTGCCTGTCTGTCGCTTTATCTTTCGCTAATGCTACCATCTCTCGACTGTCGGCATTTCTCAGCCTGTCTGCCTCTGTACCTCTCTATCTGTCTCTGTCTCTGTCTGTCTGTCACTCTATCTCTCGCTAATGCTACCATCTCTCGACTGTATACCTGTCTCTACCTCTCTACCTGTCTCTGTCTCTGCCTGTCTGTCACTTTATCTCTCGATAATGCTACCATCTCTCGACTGTCGGCATGTCTCAGCCTGTCTGTCTCTCTACCTCTCTATCTGTCTCTGTCTCTGTCTGTCTGTCACTCTATCTCTCGCTAATGCTACAATCTCTCGATTTTCCTACATCACTTAAATGTGTTATCCAAATGATTCTCTCCCTTTCGCCTAACAATATCAGTAAACCAGAGCCAACGATCAGAGCCAAAAATGGATTTCAAACTCCTGTTATGAAACGCAGATAGGGGAGACAAATAATTACGTTTCTAATAGTGGTTCTCAAATTGGGAGAAATGTCCCCCATTGTGTTCGCAAAACAGCGCTGACCTTAATTCATTTGGACCTTTTCCGGTCTGGCTCACGTTCTCAAGGTGACCCAGGTCATCGTGAGGAAGACGGTTACAATTCCCATAAAGAGAGAAGCTACTATTTCATTTTTTTAAATTTCAGCTGTTCCGGAAATGTTTCCAGTGGTCTCTGCGTTTCATAACTTCAATGTGGTTGCGCGGTTGTTTTTGAGGATGCAAAAATCAACAAATTCAGTTGAAGAAATCCAACCACTCATTATTGATGACAAAGAATGAACTTTTCTCCAAATTAAACAACAAATGAAATGTGTAGCTAAACGAAGTTCTCAGATCGGAGTTTCTAAATCTTGACAATGTTTCTCTAGTAGTAGGTTATAGTGGCTTTACTTGTATCCAAGGCGTAGTTAAGAAGGTGGGTTTGTGTCACGTTGTCAGCAATGCACAGTTTCGATGCCTACCTCGTTGGCTTGGCTGATGTAACGCATCCCGTTTCCAGTAACTCGTCGTGACGTGATGCGTGTCTCAGTATATACAATTAACCTGGCACTGAAAAAAGAATTGGCTGCCATATGGAAAAGGGCAAGGTTCCATCCTATGTCAGCCATTGCTCTCGGGGTGAATGTGTTAGAACAAGTGTACTCAACAAAGTGAAGTAAAGTGGAAATTCAGCAAAATTAACCGCTGGTTGGAAATGAAGTTTTTGAAGACTCCATTGTACTAAGCCGCAGCCGTAGCCTGTGAGAGGTGGGATGGCCAGTGCCCTTCCTTGCTGCTTTTACTTTCCCTAACTCATGCACCAGTTACCCATTTACAGCTGGGTTGACTGGAGAAGTGGTCCCCGATTAAAATCACGACCCTGATTATTTTAGTCTCCGGACGCGATTCGAACCGAGGCTGCTACACGCATCAAACCGAGGCTGCTACCACGGATCAAACCGAGGCTGCTACCACGGATCAAACCGAGGCTGCTACAACGCATCAAATCGAGGCTGCTACCACGGATCAAACCGAGGCTGCTACAACGCATCAAACCGAGGCTGCTACAACGCATCAAATCGAGGCTGCTACACGCATCAAACCGAGGCTGCTACAACGCATCAAATCGAGGCTGCTACGACGGATCAAACCGAGGCTGCTACACGCATCAAACCGAGGCTGCTACACGCATCAAACCGAGGCTGCTACCACGGATCAAACCGAGGCTGCTACACGCATCAAACCGAGGCTGCTACAACGCATCAAATCGAGGCTGCTACACGCATCAAACCGAGGCTGCTACAACGCATCAAATCGAGGCTGCTACGACGGATCAAACCGAGGCTGCTATCACGGATCAAACCGAGGCTGCTACACGCATCAAACCGAGGCTGCTACACGCATCAAACCGAGGCTGCTACCACGGATCAAACCGAGGCTGCTACACGCATCAAACCGAGGCTGCTACAACGCATCAAATCGAGGCTGCTACCACGGATCAAACCGAGGCTGCTACAACGCATCAAATCGAGGCTGCTACACGCATCAAACCGAGGCTGCTACAACGCATCAAATCGAGGCTGCTACGACGGATCAAACCGAGGCTGCTACCACGGATCAAACCGAGGCTGCTACAACGCATCAAATCGAGGCTGCTACACGCATCAAACCGAGGCTGCTACAACGCATCAAATCGAGGCTGCTACGACGGATCAAACCGAGGCTGCTACCACGGATCAAACCGAGGCTGCTACAACGCATCAAATCGAGGCTGCTACACGCATCAAACCGAGGCTGCTACAACGCATCAAATCGAGGCTGCTACGACGGATCAAACCGAGGCTGCTACCACGGATCAAACCGAGGCTGCTACAACGCATCAAATCGAGGCTGCTACCACGGATCAAACCGAGGCTGCTACAACGCATCAAACCGAGGCTGCTACAACGCATCAAATCGAGGCTGCTACACGCATCAAACCGAGGCTGCTACAACGCATCAAATCGAGGCTGCTACGACGGATCAAACCGAGGCTGCTACACGCATCAAACCGAGGCTGCTACACGCATCAAACCGAGGCTGCTACCACGGATCAAACCGAGGCTGCTACACGCATCAAACCGAGGCTGCTACAACGCATCAAATCGAGGCTGCTACACGCATCAAACCGAGGCTGCTACAACGCATCAAATCGAGGCTGCTACGACGGATCAAACCGAGGCTGCTATCACGGATCAAACCGAGGCTGCTACACGCATCAAACCGAGGCTGCTACACGCATCAAACCGAGGCTGCTACCACGGATCAAACCGAGGCTGCTACACGCATCAAACCGAGGCTGCTACAACGCATCAAATCGAGGCTGCTACCACGGATCAAACCGAGGCTGCTACAACGCATCAAATCGAGGCTGCTACACGCATCAAACCGAGGCTGCTACAACGCATCAAATCGAGGCTGCTACGACGGATCAAACCGAGGCTGCTACCACGGATCAAACCGAGGCTGCTACAACGCATCAAATCGAGGCTGCTACACGCATCAAACCGAGGCTGCTACAACGCATCAAATCGAGGCTGCTACGACGGATCAAACCGAGGCTGCTACCACGGATCAAACCGAGGCTGCTACAACGCATCAAATCGAGGCTGCTACACGCATCAAACCGAGGCTGCTACAACGCATCAAATCGAGGCTGCTACGACGGATCAAACCGAGGCTGCTACCACGGATCAAACCGAGGCTGCTACCATGGAAAATAGCGAATTGCTGGCTATGAACTGAGTTCACGCGCCCCTCTATTATTGTACTAGGACTCAGATATTTATAAGAGGAGGTGGCCAATTTCTTTCCTCGCTATATTTTCTTCTCTAAGAACAAATCGGGTACCAATTTACAGCTGGATCAACCTATGCGTATTAGTAGCTGGAATTGAATCTAGCTACTTTGACATGAGAAACAAGTCCTCTAATGTTCTTTGACCCAGACGTCAAACAAATATTTAGATGTTGCAAAGAGAGACGAGCAATAACAAGTTATCTACTTCTTCCTCCTGCTCTTCTTACCCCTCCTCGTCTTTTTCTTCCTCCTCCTGTTTGTCTTCTTCTTCCTTTTCTTTTAATTCTCCCTCCTCTTCTTTTTTTCGTTCTCATTTTCTTTTTCTTCCTGTCCTTCTACTTCTCCTTCTTTTTTTTAACTCCTCCTACTGATACTCTTCTTCCTTCTCCTCTTCTTCTTATTCTTCCTCCTCTTTTGCTTCTTCGTCCTTATCTTTTACTTCTCCTTCTTCTGATTCTTACTCCTCCTAATCCTCATACTCTTCTTCCTCTTCTTCTTCTTCCTCTTCCTTCTTCTTTTCTTCTTCTTATTCTTATTCTTTTTCTTCTTCTTTCTCTTCTTCTTCTTTTTCTCTTTCGTCAATGTTTTATTATGTTCCCGCACGAAGACCAGTTCTTTGATTAAAGGTTGGTTAAAGATGAATGGCATGCCCTCAATGGATTACTAGGACTAGACTAGTCCCCAGACATTTTGCTATTTTTAGTTAAATTTCTACGGGACACAAAAGCATAAAATACAAATATTGAATAAACAGCATTAGTACTCTTCACTTTCTGAGTCTCAATTTGCTTCACAATAGTCAATGATATTCCACCTACTTGCGCTCCTTTATGACATTGGGAGCATTCGAGTATTAACAGCTCTCTCCGTGTATAGAATAGAGATGAAGCTATACTGGTCCCTCTGTGCTATTAGATACAGTCAAACAACCGCTTGGCGTTCTGTCATAGGTAAATGTGCGTTTTGGTTGCTTGTTATGAATGATAGTGGTGTGGTTATGTACTTATGTAATTGTTTCCGTTATGAAAAAAAGCTTCTGAAGTGTGTTCGATTGTCAATAAAGTTTGACAGTGTTTCAAAGGATGAAATATGAAAAGAGACTCGGATTTGGAAACTGTTTCCTCACACAATGTTTTAAAGAGACATGGATACAGCGGGGTTAAGATCAATCTGTATTACAGAGGAAATGGTTTTTTAAAAATTGGAGGGGTTGAAAGTGAATAAATGTCCAGGTCAAGATGGTATTCATCCAAAATTGCTGTTTGAAATTAGAGACCAACTAGCAAAACCATTGGCTATATTATGTTTTTAATCACTTACAAAAGGGATTGTTCCACGGGATTGGATAGATTCAGGAGTGATCCCCTTATTCAAAAAAGGCAAAAAATCAGATCCAGCAAATTATAGACCGGTGAGTTTAACGAGCATAGTCTGTAAATTGTTAGAGTAAATAATCAAAGAAAACATTGTAATGCATTTAGACAAATTTAATCTAATTAGAAATAGTCAGCATGAGTTTACTAGAGGGAGATCATGCTTAACAAATCTATTAGAATTCATGGAGGAGGTTACTAAAATCATAGATAAAGGGGAGCCAGTGGACGTTATTTATCTAGACTTTTGAAAGAGTGCCTCATCAAAGATTATTTCCAAAGTTAAAATCACATGGAATAGGTGGGGAAGTTGCCAAATGGATTTAACATTGGTTAACGGGAAGAAGGCAGAGGGTGGGCATAAATAAGGAGTACTCTGAGTGGAGTGAAGTGAAAAGTGGTGTGCCACAGGGCTCGGTTTTGGGACCAATTTTGTTCTTGATATATATAAATGATTTGGACATTGATATGGGATCCATGATTGCAAAATTTGCTGATGACACAAAACTATGCAGTAGTGTCTCATCTAAAGCGGAATTGGATATATTTATGTCGGATTTAGATAAAATTCGAGAATGATCTGTAAGCTGGCAAATGGAGTTTAATGTAGATAAATATACAGTCATCCACATGGGTAGATCCAATATGGAACATAATTACAGAATGGGAGAAAACAATATTAGAAAGATAGATAAGGAAAAGGAACTAGGGGTTATAATAGATCATACAGGAAAGGTGAGTGAGCAAGTTAAGGTAGCAGTGAAAAAGGCAAATGCAATGTTAGGTATGATAAAAAGAAATATTAAACATTGGAACAAGGAAGTGATAGTCAAATTGTATAAAGATTTAGTTAGTGACAACATAACTTGGGAATTAATAGTAACTCTCATAGTGCCTTTGGGGGTAGTAGTCTAATCGGTGCGGTCGTGAATTTGCGACTTCCTCTTCTGTTACTACTACTACTACTACTACTACTACTACTACTACTACTACTACTACTACTGCTACTGCTACTACTACTATTACTGCTGCTACTACTACTACTACTACTACTACTGCTGCTGCTACTATAGCAACTACTTCTACTACAGCTACTACCACTGCTACTAATAGTACTACTACAACTACTTTTACAACTATATCTACTACAGTACTACTATTATTACTACTACTACTATGTGTACTACTACTTCTACTACTGCTTGTATTACAATTACTAATACTACGGCTATTATTTACACTATCTACTACTATTACTACTACTACTAATTCTACTACAACTACAACTACTACTGCTGCTGCTGTCGCTTCTGCTACTTCTACCAAATCTACTACTGCTACTACGGTTACAATAATTACTACTACTACTTTTACCATTACTGCTGTGACAGTGTCAGGATCCCATATGTGTGTATGTGTAAAAGGTTTGTTTCTCTGTATTCGACTGGCGAAGGTACGCCCTTTCCACCCATGGCTGTAGTCTTGTAGGCTATATAATGATGTATTAACCATTTCTTGGATGCGAGCATGCGTCTGTCTGTGCCTATGTTAGGTAGGGAAATCTCAGTGGCAGCTCGAACCAGAGTGCCACGAGGCGCGTGCGTGCGTGCGTGCAAAGTGTGGTCGCTCAGGGAGTCCGTATGTAAGTGTGAGTGATTCGTTATGCAAAGACCGGAAGTCGAAGAAAACACGTAACTGCGCAAATTCTTGCATATCTTTATGGGTAAAATGGTCTTCTCTTCCTGTCTAGTTTTTGCTCCATGTGAAGCATAAGGCCGCAACAGTAGCTGACCCCTACATTAAGCCTGTACTACGGCACTTTGTGTGGTCTTGCACTTGTGGTTTCTGTAACTGACGATTTTACGTGATGGGTTTTCTATATTCATTCACAACTTTCTTTATTTGCCCTTCACGACATGCTTAGAAAACTGGTGTGGATCAATTCTTTGCTCCCCAGAGTACACACTGATTTGTACATTGTGTATATTCTCACACGTGTACACGTACATATTTAGAATCAGTATGACGTCAATACTTCCAAAGTTAAAGACGGAATGGTCTATTTGTTCTAATAACTTACTTCCCTTTCCCATCATGTCTTCCAATATCGAATACGCCATTGTTGTGACCTTTGAAAGTCTATCACCAGACTAATGGATTTTACGATAATGTGCCCGAGCAATGAAATGCCACGGAACTGTAAACAAAGCTGCTAGAGAAGGACAAAAATACAAATCAATGCGCCTTGTTGGTTTCATTTTACAATACAAATTTATCATTCTGTTGTACGGCTCCCCATTTGTTCACTTACTGCATTTCTCTTGTTAAGCCTGCATTCAAACGTACATGAATCGGTAATTGTGGTTTCAATGATTTTTTGTAAACGTCTGAATGTTTGTTTCGTTTTAAAAACAAATAAATGATCTATTTATTGTGTGGATTAATTGTTTGTTTTCATATCCCGTACCCTGTTATCTGTACATGTTTGTTGTTGTTGATGTTGCTGAATGTTCACAATAAGTATAAAATTCGAGATGAAATTCGAGAATGGTCTGTAAGCTGGCAAATGGAGTTTAATGTAGATAAATCTACAGTCATCCACATGGTGGATCCAATATGAAACATAATTACAGAATGGGAGAGAACAATATTAGAAAGATAGATAAGGAAAGGGACCTAGGGGTTATACAGATCATACAGGAAAGGTGAGTAAGCAAGTTAAGGTAGCAGTGAAAAAGGCAAATGCAATGTTAGGTATGATAAAAAGAAATATTAAACATAGGAGCAAGGAAATGATAGTCAAACTGTATAAAGCTTTAGTTAGACCTAGATTGGAGTACTGTGAACAGGTGTGGAGTCCTTATCATAAAGGGGATATAAACATGCTGAAAAGACTACAAAACTGAGCGACAAAGATGATAGTGGAATTCCAGAATTACAGTTATGAGGAAAGACTCAGAAAAACCGACCTACAGTGTCTAGAAGAGAGAAGAATTCGTGGTTACTTAATATAGGTTTATAAGATGATCAGAGGAATGGATAAATTAGACTATAACATGTTTTTTAAAATACAGCCACCCACAATAACAAGAGGGCATAGCTACAAGCTGATTAAAGAGAGGTCCAGATTAGATATTAGGAAATATCTTTTTAGTCAGAGAGTGGTATCTGCTTGGAATGCATTGCCAGGGGAGGTAGTGGAGGCAGTGACAGTTAATGCGTTTAAGAATAAACTGGATGCGCATAGCTTTTAGAGCCAGGTGATGTAAATGTAACTGGTTGTATACAGACTGTGCAGTTTCTTCTAAACCAGTATAAAGACGTTAAGTTAAGTTAAGTTAAGAAATTTTACTCTTTTCTGGGCATTGAAGAGGCGTTTAATGGCGGGTTGTTGTAGCTTTCCTTACGTCTCGAGCGTGCTGATAGGTCCCCCAGGCAGTTGTGTTAAGCTTGGCTTCATCTTTGTATCGCTCACTATTACGGGTATCACATCAATCCCAACCTCGTCAGTCAAGCTGCCATGATAACTACATTTGCAGGGCCACCTACGTCAAAGTGAGGTGGGGGTATTAGTCAGTGTATTTTTCCTGACCCTGACTAACATGGGCGCTTTACCTGACCCTGACTAACATGGGCGCTTTATCTGACCCTGACTAACATGGGCGCTTTACCTGACCCTGACTAACATGGGCGCTTTACCTGACCATGACTAACATGGGCGCTTTACCTGACCCTGACTAACATGAGAGTTTTGCCTTACCCTGACTAACATGGGCGCTTTACCTAACCCTGACTAATATGGGCGCTTTACCTGACCCTGACTAACATGGGCGCTTTACCTGACCCTGACTAACATGGGCGCTTTACCTGACCCTGACTAACATGGGCGCTTTACCTGACCATAAACTAACATGGGCGCTTTACCTGACCCTGACTAACATGAGAGTTTTGCCTGACCCTGACTAACATGGGCGCTTTACCTGACCCTGACTAACATGGGCGCTTTTCCTGACCCTGACTAACATGGGCGCATTATCTGACCCTGACTAACATGGGCGCTTTACCTGACCCTGACTAACATGGGCGCTTTACCTGACCATGACTAACATGGGCGCTTTACCTGACCCTGACTAACATGAGAGTTTTGCCTTACCATGACTAACATGGGCGCTTTACCTAGCCCTGACTAATATGGGCGCTTTACCTGACCCTGACTAACATGGGCGCTTTACCTGACCCTGACTAACATGGGCGCTTTACCTGACCCTGACTAACATGGGCGCTTTACCTGACCTTAAACTAACATGGGCGCTTTACCTGACCCTGACTAACATGAGAGTTTTGCCTGACCCTGACTAACATGGGCGCTTTACCTGACCCTGACTAACATGAGAGTTTTAACTGACCCTGACTAACATGCTCGTTTTACCCGACCCTGACTAACATGCTCGTTTTACCTGACCCTGACTAACATGCTCGTTTTACCCGACCCTGACTAACATGAGAATTTTGCCTGACCCTGACTAACATGCTCGTTTTACCTGACTTTGTCTAACATGCTCGTTTTACCTGACCCTGACTAACATAAGAGTTTTACCTGACCCTGACTAACATGAGAGTTTTACCTGACCCTGACTAACATGAGAGTTTTACCTGACCGTGACTAACATGAGAGTTTTACCTGACCCTGACTAACAAGAGAGTTTTACCTGACCCTGACTAACATGAGAGTTTTACCTGACACTGACTAACATTAGAGTTTTACCTGACCCTGACTAACATGAGAGTTTTACCTGACCCTGACTAACATGGGCAATCAGTATGATTTACCTGTTCAGACATTAATCTCTTCTACCCATATATATCTATTCATTAATGTGGATATATGGCCACAAGCGGCCATGTACAACTTACATTCGTAATTACCGCTATTCTTCTGTACCTCCACAAGTGTGTATCGACATAGACAATACAAATACAATCGTGCACCCATATGTTACCACACAGCAGCTGTTCAATAACGTCACATAATTACATATCCCACTTTATATTTAAGTATAGATCATATTTCCAGTAGAGTAAACCAAATGCTTTCCTCTGTGGTGAATGTTTCATGGTCTGTAAATCTGTGTCAATCACGTGTTCTTTATTTATGTCTATTGTCCAGATTCCGTCCAAGTGGTGAATGTTTTCTAACCTGTTAATCTGTGTCAATCTCGTTCTGTCTTATTTCTGTCTTTTGTTCAGATTATTTTGATGAAATACACTTTTGTTTTATTTATTTAATTTGTTTTTCTCTAATAGCTCTTACTTCCAAATTAGTAATAATGTTGTCATATATTTCCCTGTGGGATCTAACAAAATAATATTGTTAATTCTACTATGTTTGTGTTTGTATTTATATTGTCATCGTATTACCTTTATCTGAATCTTTTTATTTATGTCTTGTTTAATTTCCTTCTTCTGCCTCAGAACAATCACGTAATGTAAATTTAAATTATTTCCGTGTTATCTCTCATTCACACTCAGTTGTCATGATTTCTATACTTAGTCTCTGACAGCAGCCTCTTCTCTGTGCTTCCACCAATGTCTCACATACATGAGTGGGCCTCTTACAATAAAAGCAATCCGGCCAGACATGCGATTCATCGATGTGGAATCCTGTTAATGTTGAAAGAGCTCATTAATCTTTGAAAGCCAAACCACAAATTATTACTCTAGCCACGGCAAGACTAAATGACCTAACAACCATTTATGTTTTATGTCAATCTGCCGACAAAAAATAGGTCAAGGTGAACGCTGAGTCTACGGAATCATATGACAAATTCAAGTCAGTCACCAGTCAAGACAGTCACTAGTCATGTCAGTCACCACAACATAAAGCAGACCAACAAAATAACTACTCCACAAGTACACACACACAGTCCTTACAAGGACTAAACCAATTCTACCAGGCCAGACAATGACGTATACACCCTAACAAAGCCAAACTGACTTTGATTAAAAGCAACCGTACCTACGACGAAAAAAAAACAAACGTTGTAGATGTTGTTATTGTTTTGTATTTGTTGTTGTTGTTGTTTTTGTTGTTGCTGATGTTGTTGATGTTGTTGTTGTTGCTGTTTTTGTTGTTTTTGCTGTTGTTGCTGTTTTTGTTGTTGTTGCTGTTGGTGCTGTTGTTGCTGTTGTTGTTGTTGCTGTTGTTGCTGTTGCTGCTGCTGCTGCTGTGTTGTTGCTGCTGTTGTTTTTGCTGTTGTTGTTTTTGTTGTTGATGTTGTTGTTGTTGCTATTGTTGCTGTTTTTGTTGTTGTTGCTATTGTTGCTGTTTTTGTTGTTGCTAATGTTGTTGTTGTTGCTGTTTTTGTTGTTGCTAATGTTGTTGTTGTTGCTGTTTTTGTTGTTGTTGCTGTTGGTGCTGTTGTTGCTGTTGTTGTTGTTGCTGTTTTTGTTGTTGTTGCTGTTGGTACTGTTGTTGCTGTTGTTGTTGTTGCTGTTGTTGCTGTTGCTGCTGCTGCTGCTGTGTTGTTGCTGCTGTTGTTTTTGCTGTTGTTGTTTTTGTTGTTGATGTTGTTGTTGTTGCTATTGTTGCTGTTTTTGTTGTTTTTGTTGTTGTTGCTGTTGTTGCTGTTTTTGTTGTTGATGTTGTTGTTGTGTTTTTTATTATTGTTGATGTTGTTGTTGTTGCTATTGTTGCTGTTTTTGTTGTTGCTAATGTTGTTGTTGTTTTTGTTGTTGATGTTGTTGTTGTGTTTTTTATTGTTGTTGCTGTTGTTGTTGTTGCTGTTGTTGTTGTTGCTATTGTTGCTGTTTTTGTTGTTGCTAATGTTGTTGTTGTTGCTGTTTTTGTTGTTGCTAATGTTGTTGTTGTTGCTGTTTTTGTTGTTTTTGTTGTTGTTGCTGTTTTTGTTGTTGATGTTGTTGTTGTGTTTTTTATTGTTGTTGATGTTGTTGTTGTTGTTGCTATTGTTGCTGTTTTTGTTGTTGCTAATGTTGTTCTTGTTGCTGTTTTTGTTGTTGATGTTGTTGTTGTGTTTTTTATTGTTGTTGCTGTTGTTGTTGTTGCTATTGTTGCTGTTTTTGTTGTTGCTAATGTTGTTGTTGTTGCTGTTTTTGTTGTTTTTGTTGTTGTTGCGGTTGTTCCTGTTTTTGTTGTTGATGTTGTTGTTGTGTTTTTTATTGTTGTTGATGTTGTTGTTGTTGCTATTGTTGCTGTTTTTGTTGTTGCTAATGTTGTTGTTGTTGCTGTTTTTGTTGTTGTTGCTGTTGTTGCTGTTTTTGTTGTTGATGTTGTTGTTGTGTTTTTTATTGTTGTTGCTGTTGTTGTTGCTATTGTTGCTGTTTTTGTTGTTGCTAATGTTGTTGTTGTTGCTGTTTTTGTTGTTGATGTTGTTGTTGTGTTTTTTATTGTTTTTGATGTTGTTGTTGTTGTTGCTATTGTTGCTGTTTTTGTTGTTGCTAATGTTGTTGTTGTTGCTGTTTTTGTTGTTGATGTTGTTGTTGTGTTTTTAATTGTTGTTGCTGTTGTTGTTTTTTGTTGTTGCTAATGTTGTTGTTGTTGCTGTTTTTGTTGTTGTTGCTGTTTTTTTTGTTGATGTTGTTGTTGTGTTTTTTATTGTTGTTGCTGTTGTTGTTGTTGCTGTTGTTGCTGTATTTGTTGTTGTTGCTGTTGTTGCTGTTTTTGTTGTTGCTAATGTTGCTGTTGTTGTTGTTAATGTTGTTGTTGCTGTTTTTGTTGTTTTTGTTGTTGTTGCTGTTGTTGTTGTAGCTGCTGTTGTTGTTGTTGTTGCTGTTGTTGTTGTTGTTAATGTTGTTGTTGTTGTTGCTGTTTTTGTTATTTTTGTTGTTGTTGCTGTTGTTGTTGTTGTTGCTGTTTTTGTTGTTGCTAATGTTGCTATTGTTGCTGTTTTTGTTGTTGTTGCTGTTGTTGTTGTTGTTGCTGTTGTTGTTGTTGTTGTTGGTGGTGCTGTTGTGGTCGTTATTGTTTTTGTTGTTTAATGTCTGCAATAAGTAAGTTTACTCTTTTGTGCGCCCTGAATAGGGCGTTATGTAGTAGGTTGTAGTAGCTTTCTTCACATCCCAAGCGTGCTAATGAAGGTAAACCATGGTCTTCCAGGCGGTTGTGTTATGTTTGGCGTCATCTGCGTAACGCTTACTGCTACAATCCCCTTCTCGTCAGTCAGGCTGCCATGAAAACAGCCGCTACCATGACACGCTACTTGGAAGAGAGATTGTGGTCTTAGTCACGATATAGATAAACAAAATGTTGAGAAAAGCGAAATATATATCAGAGCAATGTTAAATAACTGTTTGATTTTAACCCACAACAAAGAAATTATAAGGAAAATCAACAGCAAAGTTCCATTCAGGCAATGCACTTCTTGGCTAACGCAGTGAATTGCGTGAATCGATTGAAGCATCAGTATTATTCGTAGTCGCTATCATCGGCAGCATGTCGGTATCAGAGAACCACACCGGGTGACGTAACGACAACTTCTCACAATTGGTACCTGACTTAATGTTAGGGGATGGATAGAGAGAGCGGAAATAAATCGACCACCCTAATTCATAAAAAAACATTACATATACAAATGAACACACACACAAAAGTACGAGAGCACGTCAGTAAATAGGTCACAAATAGTCATTTTAAAAAACCTAAAATAAATTCGAACGTGAAAGCGATTTATTATTACATGTACAGTGTCTCTAATTTCTCAAGATAATGTTCACCAACATTGTAAATTATTTTCCAATCGCTTTATCGGTGTAAATCAGGCCCATACTGTTCATTTTGTGTAGTGTCAGTCGTCTGCGTATATAACATGAGCACACTTCTCGGAAATTCAATAGATTACGCATTATGCTGTGGAATAAACTATGTGAACACCCTGTTGCAGTTTCCACACTATCTATCGTTACTCGAATGACAGCTCGAATCATATCGCCTTGTTGTTTTTGTTATTTTATGTTGTTTTATGTTGTTTTATGTTGTTTATGTTGTTGTATGTTGTTTTATGTTTTTGTTGTTGCTTCTGCTGTTGCTGTTGTTGTTGTTGTTGTTGTTCAATGCAACAAATAAGTAAGTTTACTATTTTGTGAGCCCTGAAAAGGGATTTAAGTGGTAGGCTGTAGTAGCGTATATGCGAACACACTATTGCAGTTTCTACATTCTCTATCAGTACGAATCATGTCTCCTTATATGCGAAGAGCCTTTTTAAGTTTCTACATTCTCTATCGTTACTCGTCTGACAGTACGAATCATGTCTCCTTATATGCGAACAGCCTTTTTAAGTTTCTACATTCTCTATCGTTACTCGTCTGACAGTACGAATCATGTCCCCTTATATGCGAACAGCCCATTTAAGTTTCTACATTCTCTATCGTTTCTCGCCTGTCAGTACGAATCATGTCCCCTTATATGCGAACAGCCTATTTAAGTTTCCACAGCATCTATCGTTACTCGACTGACAGCTCAAATCATGTCCATCACGATAGGTAACTCATCTATCCTTGGTGCTTTGTTGTACAGGATTAAAGAAAGTGCCTTATTAAATTCTTCTCTGATTACAGGTACAATCTATTCTCTGTGTGTGTCTATGTGTATGTGTGTGTATGTGTGTGTATGTGTGTGTGTGTGTGTGTGTGTGCGTGCGTATGCACGTGTGTGTGAGTGTATGTGTGTATGTGTGTGTGTATGTGTGTGTGAGTGTGCGTATATATATAGAAATACCCCGTTCAGATTTCCGACTGGGAATTATAAATAAACACGTTGCAGGTGTGTAGCTGAGCCATCCCGAGTGGGTTTCAACGTCCTTTACTAGATAGGAGCAATAAGATCATTTGATCTCCATTTTTGTCGACAGCTGATGAGAGTTGCGCATGGTTCCAGTAACTTCAACGTGTAAAACAAATTAACTAAGAAAACAAAGCTGCAAAAACACACAATGGGTTTTGGCCCCAACTTTCTATAGCAGGCTAACTGTAGCTGTGGTCCCATATTCCGACTGGTGTGGAAAAGGTACAAGACAAGAAATGCTGTTAAAGTAGCAATAGAGTAACGTATCGACCAAACTGTCTGTATTAATGACCTACTTATGTATTACTGTATTACGTCTCTTGAGCAATCTAGTGTGTTCTCATCGGTTCAACAATCTGCCATTCTTTTAGGCTGTCAAACATCTTCTCTCTCTGCCTTCCTCTTTCTCTCTTTCCTGCTATCTTTCCCATTGTTAAAACGTGTTCCACTCGGCCTTTTCTCATAACATGCTCGAAAAAGGATCACTGCCTTGTTCTGATCTTTGCAATGAGTTGTTTTTGTGTTTGTGCCTTGTCGAGTACTGAAGCATTAGTCTTCCTTGCAGTCCAAGTACCGAGAACTGAAAATGATCACATAGCAATTATCTGAAGTACCCAGAAAAGATTTGACCAAACACAAAGTAACATGAAGAAAGAGGCACCCCAAACTGAACAGTTCCTGTATATGTGGCGGAAGTGCATCGCTATACGAAATAGACACGATCTATGATAACTAAAAAGCTGGCTATAGTTGCCACAGCTTTTGACTCTGTTGGTGGACGATCGAGTCCCGCAGGTTTCAAGTGACCCCTGGTCTCAAGTGAAGTAGGCCAGAGTGCCTGTATCCCGAGTCGTCTTGACTTATTTCTTGCCACTGGTCCAAGGTAGTTCGGGACAAGAGAGTGAGGTTGATGACCAGCGCAATGGCTTACTCCATATAATGCAGATACAACGCACGTTACACCATAAAGACAAAACCGCTTGATGATGTCGCCAGAATCGCTTGCGATGGACATCAAACTTTTTGTTTTCTTTTACATGGACATATTTATCTCTTTAGAATGATTCGACGTGATAACGTGCGTGAACTGTCCGTGGAACTAGTAAAGATAATTGTATTGGCTTCTTCATTCATTGAAGGATTGACTTACAATAAAACACTGATAATTGGATGAATAAGCGGATAGATAGATATTACATGACATAATACAGAAAAAAACGGATTGATTGTTTAGTTGATACATGTATTGATTTGGTGACGGACATATCTAAACATGTGTACATTGATGGCATTAGCTATGCGTTTGATAATGGATGAAAGGATGGTGTATGGGTTGATTGCTTGTGTGATTGATTGATTTGTTAATTAATTGATACATGGACTAATGGTTTGTCGAAAAAACTTGGCATAAATGTATTTTGATGTTTGCAGCTACACAATGCGTGCAATTGTCCCAATGTCCACTGAGTTTCACGGTCGACTGTTGCACGCGAAAGCTTGTTTATGGTTCACTGGCTCTGATCGATGTAGCTCTACTAAGCTCGTTGTCCCTACGTATAATGCTCTCGCTGTTTGGCAAATGGTGTCTCATAAGTGGACTTCCATCAGGACACTGCCTAGAGGTAGTGAGTGGTCTGTGTGTATTTCTGATGGCACCATCTCTTCTGGTCTTTCTCCTAAGTCGACACCTCCATCGATCCATTGTTTTGGTTAAAACAATTTCACAGACATTGTTCATTAGCGAATTTCATACACAAATGTACACGTATTTCACACATAAATGTCACGCACACATTTGCACATATTTCACACATAAATATCACGCACAAATTGCACATATTTCACACACAAATGTCACGCATACATTTGCCCACGTTTCCCATTCAAATGACACACATTTTACACATACATTCCACAAGTAGATCGGCACATAAATTCCACAAGTAGATCGGCACATACATTTCACTTACAAATGTCAAACCGCTATTTCTTCTGATTCGCACATATTAATCGCATTACCAGTCTGTACGCTTGACACCTGTAGTTTATATTTAATGGCGTCAAATACAAAATCTACCTTCTTTACACGGGTACAGGCCTTCAATAAATACACACCAAGTCCTGCCCTGTGCTTCCGTTATGTTTGTCTCGAGTTCTCGTCTCTTTGTGCTTTTAGCTCATTCTGTTTCTGTTCCAATGTGATTTCCAGAATAAAGCCTGTCGTATAAGGCTACCAACATGATTCATTAATGCGTGGTCTGTGCGAGGCCAGGGTTTTCTCTTTTACCTATCGTCCCTCCATTGTCTGTCTGGTTTTTCACGAGAGTTTACCGTTCTTGATGTTCTCATGCCATTTCAATGTTTCTATTCCTCATGAAAGTCTATCCAACGTTTTCTGGGTTTTTTTTCAGTTTCCATTAGACAGTCGTTGTCTCCCATATAAATATTTAAACACATTTAGCCTTTATTCCAACCAACGTCAGCACCATCAGTATCGTCAAGGCTGACAATATCCCAGATTGGTTGAGAGGTGGGCACTTAAGCTTATTCGTGGTAAATGTTGTCTCCCAGTCGTGCTTTGATTCCGCCACCGTTAGAGGTTGAGTATTGTTGGCGGCTATTATAACACGTAGAGGCGTTGTCTCTATAGATGACAATGACGTCAGTGTGAGAGCGTCTGAGCAGCAGCAGTGGGGAAACAGGTACTGACATTTACGCCTGTTATCGACACGCCAATGTCGACCCAGCAGTAAACGGATGCCTGTTTGTAATGGAAGAAAATGTAGCCAGGAACATGCAACCTCACCTCGTAGATAGTTTGCGCTTATGCAGTGAAGTCCCTAACATTTCATTCTCGACAATAGTGTTTGGTGTGTGAATACCTTCATTTGTGTGACAAGCTTTATTTGCGTGAATACCTTCATTTGTGTGACTACCTTCATTTGTGTGTCTACCTTCATTTGTGTGCCTACCTTCATTTGTGTGACTACCTTTATTTGTGTGACTACCTTCACTTGTGTGCCTACCTTTATTTGTGTGCTTACATTTATTTGTCTGACTACCTTCATCTGTGTGCCTATAATCATTTTTGTGACTATCTTCATGTGTATGCATTCCTTCATTTGTGTGCCTACTTTCATTTGTGTGACTACATTCATTTGTGTGTCTACCTTCATTTACATGACTACCTTTATTTATATACCTTCATTTGTGTGCATTATTGTGCCGATCATTTATGTTTGGTTGCAAATTGAGAGAGGGTGTGTACATTTGTAGATGTTGGAGGGTGTGTGTGTGTGGGGGGGGGGGGGTGGGGGGTGGGAGGGGATGTATATGTGAGAAGTTGTATGGGGTTATAGATATGTAGAAGTTTGAGGTTTTATTGGATTCTAGATGTGGAATGTCGTGTTGGGGGGGGGGGGGGGGAGGGGTGTGGAAGTGGTGTTGTTATAGATGTAAGAAGTGTCTGGTTGTAAATGTAAGAACTTCTGTCTGGTAGTAAATGTGAGACTTGTATCTAGTTGTAAATGGGAGAACTTGTGTCTTGTTGTAAATGTGAGAACTTGTGTTTGGTTGTAAATCGAAGAACTTGTGTGTCTGGTTCTAAATGTGAGAACTTCTGTCTAGTTGTAAATGTGAAACTTTTGTCTAGTTGTAAATGTAAAACTTGTGTCTGGCTGTAAATGTGAGAACTTGTGCCTAATTATAAATAGGAGAACGTGTGTCTGGTTGTAAATGGGAGAACTTGTATCTAGTTGTATTTGTTGGGACCAGCTCATAACTAATGACTCGATAAGAACAGACACAAACCAACTATACGTGTGATCACCAACTGGATAAAAACGATGGACATACATCAGACATGTTCTTATAATGAACAACAACCGTCTTTAATTGCAAGCACACGACTGGACACCAAGGGGCTTTCGGAAAAAGGGAGACCCAAGGAAACACCCAGAAGAACAATCATCCTAGAGGGCTCAACCCTGGCCTTCTTAACTCTTACATTACGTATCGTCTATTGAATAGACGAGTCATGCAAGACGGAGACCCAAGGAAACACCCAGAAGAACAATCATCCGAGAGGGCTCAACCCTGGCCTTCTTAAGATAGAATATATCTAAAGAAGTTCATTGCTCAACTATGGGACTCCATACAAGATACAAAAAACAGTGGCGTCACATCGTTCCAACTGGAGATCATTTGTTTCTGCCTTATGCACCGTTTTTGGCGCGCAAAGAACATAGGAAGTCAGATAGACAGGCACGCAGGCAAGCAGGCAGGCAGGCAGGCAGGCAGGCGGGTACGCAGATATAGATAGATAGATAGATAGATAGATAGATAGATAGATAGATAGATAGATAGATAGATAGATAGATAGATAGATAGATAGATAGATAGATAGATAGTTATATATATAGATAGATAGATAGATAGATAGATAGATAGATAGATAGATAGATAGATAGATAGATAGATAGATGGATGGATGGATGGATGGATGGATGGATGGATGGATGGATAGATAGATAGATAGATAGATAGATAGATAGATAGATAGATAGATAGATAGATATATAGATAGATAGATAGATAGATATATAGATAGATAGATAGATAGATAGATAGATAGATAGATAGATAGATAGATAGATAGATAGATAGATAGATAGATAGATAGATAGATAGATAGATAGATAGATAGATAGATAGATAGATAGATAGATAGATAGATAGATAGATAGATAGATAGATAGATAGATAGATAGATAGCAGCTTTGCCAATGTGACTATCTATTTCTGGGGCTAGAGAGAGCGTGTCATTGATTGGGGATGCTAGGTATGTGAATTGATGCACAGCTGCCAGTTCATAATTATCGATGCTAAGACTTGGCGTGGCATCTACTTCCTGTACCAGAACATTTGTTTTGTTGAGACTTATTGTGAGCCCAAAATCTTTGCAAGCCTGGGAGAAGCGATCTATCAATTTCTGAAGTTCCAGCTGACTGTGGGTGACAATTGCAGAATCATCAGCGAAAAGCAAGTCCCTGGAGGTGATCTTCTTTTTCTTAGTTTTGGCCTTGAGCCTTGCAAGGTTAAACAGCTTACCATCCGACATAGTGTGAAGGCAGATTACTTCATTTGCGTTACCAAATGCATGTTTTAGTAACAGAGCAAAGAAGATCCCGAACAGTGTCGGGGCCAGAACACGGCCCTGCTTAACACCACTTAGAATTCTAAATGGTTGTGAATTGCTACCATCAAATTGGACTGTTCCTGTCATGCTCTCGTGGAACGATATTATTAGTCACAACAGTTTGTTTGAGCTCCTATTTTAGAGAGGATTTTGAAGAGGCCATCTCTACTAACCAACTCAAATGACTTTGCCAGGCCAATGAAGGCAACATAAGAGGGCTGGTTCTGCTCACGTTACTTTCCCTGAAGCTGTCGATGAGAGAAAATCATGTCGGTCGTATATCTCCCAGACCGGAATCCACACTATGACTTCGGATACACACGCTCAGCCAATTAATGTAGTCTTAGATAACTCTGGCGAAGACTTAGCCTACAACACTGAGCAGAGAGACACCTCGATAGCTATTACAGTCACTTTTATCACCTTTGTTTTTGTATAATGTTACAATCTGTGCATCTCTCATATCTTGAGGTATTGTAACCTCTTTCCAGCACTGACATAACATCATTTACAGCGGTTGCAAAAGTGTATCTTTACGGCGTTTGATCAAATCGGGTGGGATCCCGTCGCTGCTTGGTGCTATTCCCAGAGCCAAGCTGTCAATAGCTTTATTCAGATCTTCTATATTTGGTTCGATGTCAAGCTCGCCCATACTTAGATAACGTTTGACAGCATCAAGGGCTGTGGGAATGACTATATTGACACACAAGTAGAGCTCAGAATAGTGCTCGACCCATTGCCCATCTGCTTTCTGTTATCTGCTATTTTCTCACCAGTAATGGATTTGAGCGGTTCTGTTTTCCTACTCGCATGACTAATACCTTTCTTTATACCTTCGTCATTTGTCTTATGTTCCCTGTTTGTGCTGCAGTCTGGAAATGTTCACTAAGCTGTAGCCAATACTCTTTGCACGTCAGATACAGAATGAAAGTCACATGAAAGAACTGGTTTATCGAAATAAGAGACAGGTGATAAAGAAATTGGTTTGATTAAATGTTTGCCCGTCTGGATTCTACTGACGAAGGTAAGTCCCCTTCCACCTCAAACAGTAGTCATTTGAGCGATATCAATGCGTATTACCCAGTGTATGGAAACGTGTATGAATCCGTTTGTAACATGTTCCACTATGCAGTTTTGCAGTACAGTAGTTTTGCCCATCCGTTCAGTACGTAGAAAGGTAGGTGGCTCATACCGTGACAATAATCCAACATGCCCAGTCACACTGGACACAAAGAGAAGTGCTTATTCCGTGACAAACTTCCGCCATGCCCAGTCAAACTGGACGCAAAGAAAAGTAGTCATTCCGAGACAAATCTCCGACACGCCCAGTCAAACGGACAAGAAGACATTTCATCTTGTTCTTATTCTTCTTCTTCTTCTTTTTCTTCTTCTTCGTACGTTGTCAGACGTCAACTTGAATTTGTTCGAAGAAAGCAACTGTCATCCTGAGGCTGTCGACACTGCCATAGAGCTTGTCTAGTGTTGGCACTGGTGATGGCCCCATCTGCTTTCTCTGGTCCTTGTATGTTGGGCAATTTTTGCAGCAGATGGTCAGCGGTCATTTTCCCTGTACCACAGGTGCATTCATCAGTGCCACCTATCTTCAGTTTATTGAATAGATGATACGTCAGTCTGTTGTGGCTTGTGCGGAGTCTGAAGACCACGACCTGCTCTCTTCTGTTCAACTGGTAGTAGGCATCATTTTTTGTGTAGCCAGTATGTTCTGTTTACCATTTGGCCATGTATCTGGCCCTAATAAACATTTTGGACTCTTCGTAGGTCACACTAGAAACTGGTTGTGATAGTCTTGCACATTCTTTTGCCAGTATGTCTGCCCCCTCGTTGCCTTGAATGTTACAGTGGGATTGAACCCACTGTACCACTACTCTTTTTGGTGTGGACTGCTGGCATAGTTGACAAGAGTACTGCTCTTAAATCATTAAGTTAAGTATTCTTCTGGCTTTGTAATGCTGTAACCAGGACCAGGGCATCTGTAAACAGGACTATCTGGCTTTCATTGCTTTCGCCTGTCAGCATTCCTTTTACTGCAGCCTTCAGTGCCTCTGCATCCGCTCTGAAATTGCTTGAGAATTTTCCAGTTGCCACTGCCAGTGTTATTTTTCTACCATTTGTTAGGCTCAGGAATACCCATCCCCCACTATTCTGTGTTGCGTTTGTTACAAAACCGTCGGTGTATGCATGGGTCCAGTCCATGCTTGGGTAGTTTTCCGCTATGTACCTCAGGGTTATGTCTCTTCTTTCTTTTTCAGTCTGGCTGTTCTTCTTTCCAATACCTGGCATATTTTCTACCACTTCCGGAATGATATGCTGCTTCCATGTGGGTTTGCGTACAGTATGGATGGGCTTTAGTGTTGTTATGGTGTTCATAGGGTCTTCGCTCATCTTTGCTTTGGCTATTTCTGCAAAGCTTCTCCGCCTTAGTTTCCCTTTTCCAAATCTATTTAGTCTCTGATGCATTGGATAGTCTGTCAGTCTTCTTGGTTTCTCTGCTTGCTGCTGGGCTCTGCAGTCTCTTCTGTCGGTCATAGATTGCAGATTTGTAATCTTTTCAAGTTCTACAATTGGCGTTGACTTCATGCCTCCTCTTATAACTCTCATGGCTTGGTTTTGAAGTTTGCTAATTTTATCAAAGTTCGCCTTTGCTGCTGTTGTCCATGCCACAATGCCATACTCGAGAACTGGTCTCACTCTTCCAGTGTACAGTTTCTTTAGTATTCTTTCATCTGCTGCCCAGCTTGTGCCAGCAAGTTTCCTTATGATTGCCATTCTTTGTCTGGCTCTCATTCGGTTTTTCTCGATCTGACTTTTCCATGTCATGCGCCGACTAAATGTGACGCCCAAGAAGTTTGGGTCGTCGTTTAGCCCCCAGATATGTTCCGTTAAGACTTATTTTGGTGTTCTGTGGTTTATTTGAAAGCTAGAATATCGTACATGTTGTTTCTTCTTCAATTTTTAGACCAGCCATGATTTCGCCCACTCCTCCAACGATATTATGGACTGCTGCATCCGATTGTTTGCTACGGTGGGACTCCCGTGTTCAAGGTCGAGCACGTTAAAAATTCCTTGGAAAAAGGAAATCGAAAAGAGTAGGCTTAACGGACACAATTCAAATTAAAAATCTACCCAAATTATTTGTACCTTTCCCTAGGTGGTTTGTAAATGAAGCTATAGACGTCGCCTAACTAGTTGCGGGTCTACTTAGCTCTAGTGTTTGAGTCTATTAAGATGAACTGGCACATTGGTAACAACCACACTCCACGAACCTGGTTGTATACAAACTCTATAGAGTCTTCTAAATAAACCAGTATACGACTTATTATAAGACTTATTTTGGTGTTCTGTGGTTTATTTGAAAGCGAGAATATCGTACATGTTGTTTTTTCTTCATTTGATTTGACCAGCCATGATTTCCCCCACTCCTCCAACGATGTTAGGGCCTGCTGCATCCGATTGTTTGCTACGGTGAGATTTTTTTCAAAGGTCCACATAGCCAGATCGTCTCTAAACATGGAGCAGTGGACTCTTCTTAGTATATTCTTTATGATGTTGTTTATATACACCAGAAAAAGTGTTGGTGACAGTACTCCCCCTTGGGGTACTCCTTGCTCCAGTGTCACCGTTTTGCTCATCTGCCCTTGTACTTGAACTCTGGCTTTTCTGTTTTAGAGGTAGTGGCTGATCCAAATGTACATTTTTCCATATACTTCACTTCTTCGTAGCTTGACTTTAAGTCCCTCTTTCCACACCTTGTCAAATGCCTTCTCTAGATCCACCCAAACCGCTACTGTATGCATTTTCTCTTGGTAAGCATCCTCTATTTCCTGGGCTATGAGAATGATCTGGTCCTCAGTGGATCTGTGCTGTCTAAATCCTGCTTGCTGTTGAATTAGTATGTGTATTTCTTCCAGGTGCCACATCAGTCTGGTGTTTATCATACGCTTCCTCAGTTTACTTACACAGCTCAGTCGATTGATAGGCCTGTATCCATTTGGATCTGTTCTATCTTTTTCTTTCTTTGGTACGGATATCAGTACAGCATCTTTCCATGCCTGGGGTACAATTCCCCTTTTCCAACTTTGATTCAGGATTGACAGCAACTTCCTCTTTGCTGTTTGGCTTAACCCCATCAGCATTTCATTTGTTAACCCATCTTTTCCTGGCGATTTCTTTTTCTGTAAAGTTCTCATGGCCTCATTCATTTCATTTATTGTTAGTTTTGCCATCATGTGCTCCTGTGGTGCAATCTTGATATTGTCGTTGCTCTTTTGTTCTTCACTAATGTTTGTATGCCTGTCTGTAAGGACATCAATGCGGTTTGCTCTGGCATAATGTTCTATAAAGGCGTGTGCTGCATTTTTTTCCGGTAAGCATATTTGTCACCCTGCTTAATGGTAATTTGTTTATTTGATAGTGTTTCTTCGTTCATGGCTCTGACTAAATTCCATAGTTTGTTCCCTTCTTTATCTAGATTGAGGCTTTCTGTTTTTTTTCCAACTGTCTCTTGTTATTTGGTTCAGTGTTCTTTTGTGTTTCGCAGTGATGGCCTTGGGGGCGATATTTGCTTCCATAGATTGTTCTCTCTCTGCCATGTTCCTAGCATTTGAGACTTCATCCTCAACTTTCTGCAGTTCATGATTCCAATATGGCTTGTAGTTTTTCCTTGCCCCTCTTGGGATGGTCTCGGTGGCTGCTTGCAGTATTGCTTTGCTTAGGCTTTCCACCATCGGTTTTATATTGTTATTTCGTGTGTTGCAAATCTGTCTCAGTCGGCTCGTCTGTAGCTCCAACGTGGCAGCGGTTTTATTTCCTGGGGGCCTACTTCCATATCAATATCTAGCCTAATTGGCCTGTTGTCGCTACCTGCCAATTGGTCGAGCACCTGACGATCTATTTTGTGGTGAATATCCCCCGTGGAGAAGGCTTTAGTGGAGGTGGTATGCCATGTTCTGGAATAGAAGCTAGGGCTGTTGTCCGGCCTATTTATTAGATGAAGACATTTCGAACCCTGCATGTTAGTATTGCAAACCAAGCTTGCGCTCGATATACATCCCTACACCACGCACTCCCCGTCCCCACCTACTATAGGATAAAGAAAGGAGATGACTAGAACTACATATAGATATAGCTCTGAACAAGCACTATGATAAGTAGATTATTCAGACTCGCGACACCCCTAACTCTCGAATTCAGATAAAGGAAAATGTGTTGCGCGGGATGAAAAGTCAACCTGGCAACAACGGGTCGCCGTAGGCGAAGTGCTAAGCAAATAAGCCTGGTCGACAGCTCATCTGAAACGGGGTTTAATTAGCTACGTGGAGGAAAAATAAAGATAAAAAGGAAAGGAGATATAAAAACAGAGAGAGAGAGAGAGAGAGAGAGAGAGAGACGAAAGCAGCAAAGATATAACCCTATCAGGTTTTCCTAAATGCCAAACAAACACAAAAAACGTCAGATATGGTTTAAACACACACACAAACGAGTATATAAATATCGCTGCATCAGGCGCTCTTTTGCTGGTATTCTAGGTATTAACCAATAGTTCCATTAGTCTTTTATCGACGCTGTTTAAGAAGCCTATTTGGTTCAATCTTAGAGATCATTTAAAAAAGAGAACACCGCATGATGTGCAAGTATAAAGAAAACTAAATAGATCGATTCTCTATTTAGGAGTTATACATTCACTAGCCTCTATACTTTAAATTTCCTGGATATCCTTAAATAAAATTGTAAAATTAAAATAAAAGCTGGGAAAAAAGCTGGCAGCGTGAAATGTGGTGGTCACAACCTCCATTTTAATCAAAGCTGACAGGATGCCCAATTGTCTAATCGGGCATTCCCGTTCCAGAGGCAGGTTGACGATTTAACACGTCTGCAATTTGGCAATTCCATTTTAAACTGACGCAGTGGGGCAGAGAGCAAATATAAAATAAAGATCTCGGCCTGCATGCAAATAAGACAGAAGTAATAGGAATTTACATGAAACAAATTTCTTTAGGAATTCAAAGGCGATGAAAAGTTGACAGGTTTAAGACAAGCAATAGATTGAAATATTTTTAAATACTGAACCATTTGTACAAATAACTGACATATTCGGCAGGTTTTTTTAATAAGTATCACAGGAACACAGATGATACGGATTAAGTACTAGGTAGTTGTATGTTTGTTTTTTTGTTTTTTGTTCATGTTTTTTTGAAATGGGAGGGGGGGGGGGGGAGAGCAGGAGGGGGATATTTCTTCAGTTTTACCTGAGCTGACTGGATCATTTTCTTGATACCTTGCCTTCCAAATTCGGACAGATACTAATGTTGTAATAGGGTTTAGAGGAGTATGTGTCTAGCTTTGAGGCAAGGTACAGACACTCTAACTACTTTTCCAATCTTACCCTTCAGACTATGTATCACACTTTGCTGCGTGGACAGACACTCTAACTACTTTTCCAATTTTACCCTGCAGACTATGTAACGAACTTTGCTGCGTAGACAGACTCTCGAACCATTCTCCGAATTTTACCTTTGAATTATACACATAAAGGTAAAATGTTAAAGTAAACCCATTTCGCAGATGCTGTAATCGGGGATAAAGTGTTGGTTACACAAAGAAGTCAATAAATAACCTTTATTTCTTATATTATGTGAATAACAAATATTAATGTCACTTGTTAACTTCTCCTTGCACTTCATTGTGTAACAGTTCCCGCCGGAGCAGAGAGTTTAGGACAGGGGTGATGTGGTTGCTGATAACAAAGGTACCTTGAATGAGTGTCAAGGTCACTCACCGCCTCAACAAAGGAGAACAGAGTTGGGGCAAAGAATGTGAACAGGTAGGAGCTGACCACTGGCCTTCCGATTTGGGTAGGGGGAGAGTGAGTGGGATTGGCAACTGAGCTTGCTGCGATAGATGAGTGACAGGTGTGCAAAGTGTTTCGTTCCAATAAGACTGAATAGAGCCATCCCCTAAGATCCATTGGTCAGCTCTGACTTTGCTTGAGTGTATATAACTCGAGACAAAGTTTAGCTCAGGAGGCTGGATGGAGAGGAGGCTGGATAGAGAGAATAGAGCGAAAGAGAGAGAGGCTGAATTTAGGAGTCTGTTTAACTCACCGACTTAGATAGAGGAGCGATTGATAGACTGTTGCACGAATGTTAGTGATAGATAAGGATCGCTCAAATAGGTGTGTGAGTTTTGTATTAATAGATAATCTGAACGTTTGTTGTAAGCATGACACATTGTGAACGAGGTATGTCCAGATCGACCGCCTGAGGGGATTTGAGTGAGGAAGTTTTTGATAAGGTGTGTTGAGGATGCAGTTAAAGAGATGTGTGTGTGATGTGTGTAGGCAATAGAACCGGGGTTATGATAGTTGAGAATTCCATCAATAGCTAATGCTTAAAATTTCCGCTTTAGTTTAATATTTACATTAACATATATATAATTTAGGAATAATTAGTTAAGATGATATGCATTGTATTGTGTTTGTAATTTCACTACTCATTTTTCTGATATGAATATTATATAATAAATATGCCATCTGATGTGTGCTATATTATTTGCAGTGTGTGATCATGATGAGTTGGATGAGTGTGATAATGTTCTAAGTTAGAATAACCCTACGATAAACTGTGAGATCTGCCACAATTGAATTAGATATCAGTGTTTCTCAAATATGGTCCGGCGGAGTCTTTGTGTATGACAAAGACAAGAATAGCACCACTGCCCCACAGAGAGCATGTCGTAAGAGGTGACTAACTGTGTCATTTGGCATAGCACCGGCTATGGTAGTGGTTTGTTTCGAGCAGCATAGATGGCGTCTAACAGGCTGCGGGTTTACTTTCCCTAGTATTTGAGTCTATTAAGACGGACTCGTACATCAGTTAACCACCCTTCTCGGCACTTGTTCCAACGCAGCGGAGAAATAAGCTGCTCAAGTCTAACACATTAAGCAGTAAATCTTCCTCCCGGCTACATCCAGAGCTGGGATCTGTACCCCGACCGTGTAGAAGTACAGGTCGACTAAAAGCTAAGAACAAAGGTTGAAAGATCCCTTCCTCGCCGCCTAGTCTTCTATAGCTGCAAGTTGAGAAAATATACACAGCTTTGCAGACCAGAGGGTCTCAAGACTGGGAATTAAGCCGTGTCTATTTCTCGCGACAGACAAGCGCTCTAACGGATCTGCCACTTAAACGGGGAACATAAAGAACGGAGCTGCGCAAACAGAATTAACATTCCAGAAAATGCTAAAAATATTCAGTAAGAAACCTTAGCTAAAAGGGAATAATCATGATTGCTGTCTGAATATAAGAGCCGACATCTTCATCTGGAAACGAATCTCGAGCGAGCAGTTAAAAACATAATGATGAATTGCTGTCACTGAGTTGTAGTTTCACAGAAGTGTAGCAATGATCCCTTGGCAGTTCAAGCGTCTAATGATGACATGTGGATCGAATAAAGCGAGCAATGAAAGATCATTAAATGCATCACGCGCATGCGCGCTTTTGATGCAAGCAATAAGAAATTATATGTGCAAAAATATACATACATAAACACACACATGCACACACATAAATGCAAAGGCTGTTCACTTAGTTACAAGACTTAATGTTTTGTTCAGTGAGTGAGTAGATTTACCAGTTAGTTAGTCTTAACTCATTCAATGTCCCGCCCTTGTGGTTGTATGCATTTATTACAGCCTTCCTGCCAATGACGAAAGCATCTCTGACAGGCACTTCTTGGAATACTTGGAATACTGGTATTCAAAAAGGCATGTTAATGTATGTTGCCAGGTAGCCGAATGCTTCCGGTATACGTATTAGCTATTTGACAACTTCCTGCAGCTTATACACACATGATAATTTGGTAGATTTGTAACTAGAATTTTTGTCAGGGCAGCGGCTGTTGAAGCCAACTCTTTTCGCTTTCTAATTGCCAAGAAATTGATAACGTGCTAGACACTGAACACGGGTGTCCGATCTCACTACCAAGAGATTAAAGGTATGATCTCACTACCCAGAGATTAAAGGTGTGACCTCACTACCCAGAGATTAAAGGTATGATCTCACTACACAGAGATTAAAGGTATGATCTCACTACCCAGAGATTAAAGGTATGACCTCACTACCCAGAGATTAATGGTATGATCTCACTACCCAGAGATTAAAGTTATGATCTCACTACCCAGAGATTAAAGGTATGATCTCTCTACCCAGAGATTAAAGGTATGATCTCACTACTCAGAGATTAAATGTATGATCTCACTACCCAGAGATTAAAGGTATGACCTCATTACCCAGAGATTAAAGTTATGTTCTCACTACCCAGAGATTAAAGTTATGTTCTCACTACCCAGAGATTAAAGTTATGATATCACTACCCAGATATTAAAGTTATGATCTCACTACCCAGAGATTAAAGGTACGACCTCACTACCCAGAGATTAAAGGTATGACCTCACTACCCAGAGATCAGCGCAATTTTAACCATAAAATCCACGTGGAAGAATGACGGTCTCCACTGTGATTTAAACTCACGACCTCCGGCACTCGAGGCGGACACCTTACCTCGAGACCACTTAATCTCGTCCGGTTGACTTGATTCTCTTCAGCGACAACGAATTGGTAACCGTTCATTGATTTTTTGCCAGAACAAGCAGAAGTCCAAAGGAGCAGGGTCAGGGGAGTATGGGCGGTGTCAGCAATGGAATGTTGTGGTTCTTCAAAAATTCGTTTGTGGACGTGCAATCGTCCACTGTCAGAAGACGAGTTACGAGTTTCGCTGTCATCCGTGTCGTTTTAATGCAAATCTTCAGTTAGGATGTTGTGGCACGTACCGATTGATATTCCAACATGCTCTGCAGCTTCCCTGATAGCCAGACGTAATAGAAGGACAACTGTAATAGAAGACCGTTGACTCATCGGGGAAATATAAATGAAACGTCATATGTATAGGCCAACTAAATTACAAAACTCATCAGCACTCATATTGTGGCAAGGTTTATAATCATGATCCACACAGAGAAATAAAACAAATTAGAGATACAAAACAACAAATTATTGTTGAGAATGATCCTTTCACAGAATCCTGCCCTGAAATAAACTGAACACCCATCTTCTTTTCTTTATTTGCGGTATACAACAACCAACGCTTCTAATGAAAATAGTCTTTTGAAAGGATTAGACCTTTCATGACAGTGAGTATTTTTGTAAATAACATGTTCCCCGTGTTTTACGAAATATGTCCAGGTTCGACACAAAGCCCATTGGTTTTGAACAGTTATGCCAGCCTTCGGTGCGTTCCATATGTAATTAACAATTGTGCCAGCAAGTACATAGATGTAACAGATCAAGCGAAGGAGATTAAGGCCCGGAACTTATTCTTCTCTGGCGTCAACAAAGTACTGGGGTGGGAGGTAATGACAATGGTGGAGAAAGCTAGGATCAACACAACGTCATCGTCATATGACCCTCTCTCTCTCTCTCTCTCTCTCTATATATATATATATATATATATATATATATATATATATATGTGTGTGTGTGTGTGTATGCATATATATATATATATATATATATATATATATATATATAAACACGAAAATATATTTCATATAGACAAGTTAATCCAAGAGCAAGGTCATATATGTTTGAGTCTGCGAACTTAGCATTCACACTAAACTCAATTGAACTCGATTGGGAAAAAGTAAAGGAGAGAGTGCCTCATAGAATCTGGACAAATACGTTTTGTTTTGTAAATTTGATTTTGTTACGCTGTTTGGAAAGTATAATCTTTCAAATACAACTTGAGTGTAATGTCTGGCATCAGTAATTTTTAAGATATAGACTGTGAAACGTTAATGAAGAGGTGAATAGAAAGCAGTAGAATAATTGACATTTGAATACCTAATTTTTATTTAAATAGTTACAGAACTTGTTTCTCATTTTTGTTATTCCAATGCACAATTTCTAGAGACAAAGAAGAAGGACCTAGACAATGAGTTTGAGTTTAATTGTAGCAGAAACAATTGTAATATTCATCATTTTCTTCATGTAATCAAATATATTTAATTTATGTGTGAACTCAATAAACAGCTGGGCTGTATTAGCATTGAGATGTGTTAGAGAAAGGCCTGCATACCTGCAGATGTTTTGTGGTGTTACGAACTTGTCACTTCCAAATTATAAAAACAGCCACAACAAATGGTGTCCTTGTAAGAAAGCTGAAGCAGATGAAACTATTCATACAAGCACACTACAAACCTACCTGCTGTTGTTATGGCTAATATAAAACCTGTATTTTAGGACCGTGACAGTAATGAACTACTAAAAAAGTGTCTTGAAGGATTTACAATGTGTCAATGATTGACTGAACAGTCCTATCTTGAAATTATGTCCCAAGAAAAAAAAAAGAATCCTGGTCTAACTATTGTGAAAGCTATTGCTGTTATTGCAGTTTCTGTTTATAATGATGCGGCAAAATCTCTGTTGGTAATGGAAGAAATGGAATGTCATACTTGCAGATATCTGAGAGAGTCCTGTCAACACAAGAACATTTTGTGGCGAAGAGGAACTCAGAGAAAAGTGATTAAGGCATCCTTGGCTGTCAGGAGGGCAAAAAAGAGGAGGAGATTTGTATTTGGATGGTTGGCAGACAGTTACTGGGGTTTATATATCAGGTTGAAGTTCATTGATAAGAATCAAGGTATTTAATAATCAGTTTGTGTAGTAACTTTGCACATATATTCTAGATAACTATGCCGCAGTTCTAAATATGGAATTCAAGCTAGGGATCAAGATGCTGAGAAAGAATGACAGTCAACCTTTTTTTAATAGCATTTATCCTCTTTTAAGATATCGTCCTCACATTTAGCCCAATAATATTTGTCAATATTTGAGAAGGCTGCATACTTTAGTTCTTTCATATAGCATAGTTTGACAGTTTTATTTTCCGCCGATACTTGTCCTTTAAAGAGTACCACATAGCAAGGGGTATTATTTAAAAAAATGTTGTAGCTTTAATACAACATTTAAAAAAATGTTGCAGCTTTAATACAACATTAAAAAAAATAATATCCCTTGCTATGTGGTACTCTTTAAAGGACAAGCATCAGCTGAAAATAAAACTGTCAAACTATGCTACATGAAAGAACTAAAGTATGCAGCCTTCTCAAATATTGACAAATATTATTGGGCTAAATGTGAGGACGATATCTTAAAAGAGGATAAATGCTATTAAAAAAAGGTTGACTGTCATTCGTTCTGCCGAGAGCAGTCATCAATGTGTTTCTTCTTCTTCTTCTGCGTACACAGTCAGACAGTAACCATTATTTTTTCGAAAAAAGCGGCGGTCATCCTGAGGCTGTCGCCACTGCCATAGAGCTTGTCTTGCAGTTCCACTGGCAATGGCCACATCTGCTCTCTCTGATCCTCGTATGTCGGGCAGTTCTGCAGCAGATGTTCAGTGGTCATTTTACCAGTACCGCACGGGCATTCGTCGGTACACCCTATCTTCAATTTGTTGAATACGTGGTACCTCAGTCTGTTGTGGCCAGTGCGAAGTCTGAAGACAACGACCTGCTCTCTTCTGTTCAACTGGTAATAAGCATCGTTTTTGGTGTAACCAGTATGTTCGGTTTCCCATTTGGTCATGTATCTGGCTTTGATAAGCCGTTTTGACTCTTCGTACGTCATACTGGTATCTGTTTGTGGTAGCCTTGCACCTTCTTTTGCCAGTCTGTCTGCCTCCTCGTTGCCTTGGATGTTGCAGTGTGACGGAACCCACTGTACCACTACCCTTTTCGGTGCGGACTGCTGGCACAGTTTGCAGAGTGCTGCTCTTAAGTCATTAAGCTCAGTGTTTTTCTGGCTTTTTAGCGCTGTGACTACGGCGAGAGCATCTGTCAGCAGGACTATATGGCTCTCATTTTCACTGTGTGTTACCATTTCTTCCACTGCCGCCCTCAGTGCCTCTGCCTCCGCTCTGAAATTGCTTGTGTACTTACCAGTAGCGAATGACAGTGTTATTTTTCTGCCATTTGGTAGGTTCAGGAATGCTCCTGCCCCTCCGTTCGGTGTAGTGTTTGTTACAGAACCGTCGGTGTATGCATGGGTCCAGTCCATGCTTGGGTAGCTTTTCGTTATGAAGCTTAGGGTAGTGTCTCTTCTTTCTTTTTCAGTCTGGCAGTTTTTGTTTGCAATACCTGGTATATTTTCTACCACCTCTGGAAATATATCCTGCCTCCAAGTAGGTTTTCGTACAGTAGTGATGGGTTTTGGTGTTGTTAGTGCGTTTGTGGGATCTTCGTGCATCTTTGCTTTGGCTATTTCTGCAAAGTTTCTCCGCTTTAGTTTCCCATTTCCCAAATTGTTTAGTCTCTGGTACATTGGATGGTCCGTCAGTCTTCGGAGTTTCTCTGACTGCAGCTGGGCTCTGCAGTCTCTTCTATCGGTCATGGATTGCAGTTTTGTAATCTTTTCAAGTTCTATCAATGTGTTTAAATCACCCGACTATGATTAGGTGAAAAATTAACCGACATGTTTGCTTTCCTAGAAATTGAAGTTTGCATCTCCGTGACAAAACTGTTCTATTAAGGGCCACGACAATCAGCTAGAAGATGGATCTCAGAACTGAATTATAATTATTTATTGTTTGCTCCAACATCTATTTATAAAACTAAACCAATCCATCTTAAGTATGTACTTTATGTTTTTTTATATATTGTGTCCTTTTACATTTTCTCACATTTGTTCAACAAAATGCCCAATTACTTCTTACAGCTCTTAAAACAAATGAACTACATCACAAAATGACGTTATGTGGAACCGAATGTAAAAAATCCCATTCGAATGCGAGAGACTCCTTTGAGTAAGGGAAGACAATTTAAAAAAAAAATTAGAGTAAATTCTTTTCTCAAGAGACAAAATCATTCTTTCGCTAACAAATATAAAAGGAACTAACCACTTTGAGAAAATGGCGTTAGCTGAAACAAAGTAAACTATTAAATCATTGGGACATTGAAAATAAGTTCACGAGCAAAAGATCACACATATCGGTGTAAGGGTTTTTGAGATATTAGGCTGCAATTGACGGCAACCATTATGAAACGAACAATAGTTGACACATGAAAGTTTCGTAATTTAGTCGTGGGTCTTTCAATGGGATTATCCGGTGAGTCTGAAACGTAACCAATGTAGGTCATGTCAGATCGAATGATTTCTAAGAAACGTGCCACGTTTCGTAGGTGTGAGTGTTGATGTCCATCGTCTAAGGATCGGTGTTCACTTTAGAAACGGGCATACCACTTAAATCTGTAAGATCGACTTAGGCACAACTCCACGACGCTGACTGCAATATTTCGAAAGTTTCTGAACCAATTTCTCCGAGACGAAAGGAGAATTCGATGCGCACACATTGCAAAATTATTGCGTCCTTTTTAAAAATCATACGAACACTGTAAAGGTACGTTCTTTCATAGACTTCCAAACCGCGCATGCGCGAATACCGACTGCTGGTTTGTCACGCTCATTGGTATACTCGTGTAGCTGTAACGTGCAGTCTTTATGTGTCTTCATTTCATAGTATAGTTTTCTGGATACAAGTATACATACATACATACATACATATATACATATATACATACATACATACATATATACATATATACATACATACATACATACATCCATACATATATACATATATACATACATACATACATACATACATACATAAATACATACATACATATATACATATATACATACATACATACATATATGCATACATACATACATACATGCATACATACGTACGTACGTACGTTACGTCACGTTACGTTACGTTGCGTTACGTCACGTCACGCTACGTTACGCTGCGCTACGTTACGTTACGCTGCGCTACGTTACATTACGCTGCGCTACGTTATGTTACGTTACGTTACGTACGCTACGCTGCGTTGCGCTGAGCTGCGTTGCTACTCTACGTTACGCTACGATGCGCTGCGTCGTATAGCATAGCATAGCATATCTTAGCATAGGATAGCATAGCAAAGCATTGCATTACATTACCATACATACATACATACACACACACGCACGCACGCACGCGCACACATGTATTGTTACGTGTGTGTATGATTACGTGTGTGTATGATTACGTGTGTGTATGATTACGTGTGTGTATAATTACGTGTGTTAATGGTTGATTAAGTTTGTACATGATCACGTATGTGCATCGAAAACTATTTTTAAAGTCCTGACCACGACGTATGCATGAATAGGTAATTTGAACCCAGACTTTCACTGATCGTCAAAGTGTGAACGTGACCAAAAAAATAATGTCAAAGACAAGTTCATTGTATAAACACATAAACAAACATACTCACACACAAAGAAATTAACACAAAAAAAGACATCCGACTATTTTGCATACGACTGCTGTAGTGGCTTTTGATGTACAGCGTCAACTGAGTTCCACAAGAAGCGTAGTAAAGTACAGGTACATAAAAGCACACTCTCCGTTAGTATGGAAAACAATGACATCACACATGGGATATGCATTTGCACAGCAAAAGCAATGACTCTGGACTTTATGAACACACATGTTGAAAATGGCGTGTTCTCGTTTGTTTAAATACATATATAAGTATATAAGTGGCTGTTGGTGGACTGGAGAATTAGACAAGCACCTTTGAAAATATGGAGATGAGATGTGAAAGCAAAAATGTCCTATCGTTCGTTTTGATTTAGATTTGTCAGCTTTAAATACTTTTAAAATGCTTGTGAATCCTTGCAGACCACTACAAAATGTGTATTATAATTTTAAAAGACATTAATATGGACTATTTTGTAGGATAAAATAAGATATTAACATTTTAATGTGTGCTTTTAGAAGTTGACATTTTTGGGGCATGCACAGGTTAAAGATTTCTTATTTCATTTATGAAAATTGTGTATGAATTTAGATATTAATTCATTTGTTTCCAAATATTTAGGAAAATGGCACTTAAAAGGCTATTTACTGAGCAGTGAGTTCAAGAAATAGTTGATGCTGAGGAATCGGAAAGTGATTTTTCTTCTTCTTCTGCGTACTCAGTCAGACAGTAACCATTATTTTTTCGAAAAAGGCGGCGGTCATCCTGAGGCTGTCGCCACTGCCATAGAGCTTGTCTTGCAGTTCCACTGGTGATGGCCACATCTGCTCGCTCTGATCCTCGTATGTCGGGCAGTTCTGCAGCAGATGTTCAGCGGTCATTTTACCGTTACCACACGGGCATTCGTCGGTACACCCTATCTTCAATTTGTTGAAAAGGTGGTACCTCAGTCTATTGTGGCCAGTGCGAAGTCTGAAGACAACGACCTGCTCTCTTCGGTTCAACTGGTAATAGGCATCGTTTTTGGTGTAACCAGTATGTTCGGTTTCCCATTTGGTCATGTATCTGGCTTTGATAAGCCGTTTTGACTCTTCGTACGTCATACTGGTATCTGTTTGTGGTAGACTTGCACCTTCTTTTGCCAGTCTGTCTGCCTCCTCGTTGCCTTGGATGTTGCAGTGTGATGGGACCCACTGTACCACTACCCTTTTTGGTGCGGACTGCTGGCACAGTTTGCAGAGTGCTGCTCTTAAGTCATTAAGCTCAGTGTTTTTCTGGCTTTTTAGCGCTGTGACTACGGCGAGAGCATCTGTAAGCAGGACTACATGGCTTTCATTTTCATTGTGTGTCACCATTTCTTCCACTGCCGCCCTCAGTGCCTCTGCCTCCGCTCTGAAATTGCTTGTGTACTTACCAGTAGCGAATGACAGTGTCATTTTTCTGCCATTTGGTAGGTTCAGGAATGCTCCTGCCCCTCCGTTCTGTGTAGTGTTTGTTACAGAACCGTCGGTGTATGCATGGGTCCAGTCCATGCTTGGGTAGCTTTTCGAAATGAAGCTTAGGGTAGTATCTCTCCTTTCTTTTTCAGTCTGGCAGTTTTTGTTTCCAATACCTGGTATATTTTCTACCACCTCTGGAAATATATCCTGCCTCCAGGTAGGTTTTCGTACAGTAGTGATGGGTTTTGGTGTTGTTAGTGCGTTTGTGGGATCTTCGTGCATCTTTGCTTTGGCTATTTCTGCAAAGTTTCTCCGCTTTAGTTTCCCATTTCCCAAATTGTTTAGTCTCTGGTGCATTGGATGGTCGGTCAGTCTTCGGAGTTTCTCTGACTGCAGCTGGGCTCTGCAGTCTCTTCTATCGGTCATGGATTGCAGTTTTGTAATCTTTTCAAGTTCTACAATTGGCGTTGACTTCATGCCACCTGTTATAATTCTCATGGCTTGGTTTTGAAGTTTGTTAACTTTATCGAAGTTCGCCTTCGCTGCTGTTGTCCATGCCGCAATGCAATACTCGAGAACTTGTCTCACTCTTCCAGTGTACAGTTTCTTTAGTATGCCTTCGTCTGCTCCCCAGCTTGTGCCAGCAAGTTTCCTCATGATTGCCATTCTTTCTCTGGCTTTCATTCGGTTTCTCTCAATCTGACTTTTCCATGTCATGCGCCGATCAAATGTGACTCCCAGATAGGTTGGGTTGTTGTTTGGCTACAGGATTTTGCCATTTAGACTTAATTTGGTACTTTGGAGTTTTAATGAAAGCGATAATATTGAGCATGTGGATTTCTCCTCGTTTATTTTGACCAGCCATGAGTTCGCCCACTCTTCCAGAGATGTTAGGGCCGTCTGCATCCGATTTCTTGCTATGGTGAGATTCTTTTCAGAGGTCCACATAGCCAGATCGTCTGCAAACATTGAGCTATGGACTCTTCTTGGTATATTCTCTGTAATATCGTTTATATATACCAGGAAGGGTGTGGGTGACAATACTCCCCCTTGGGGTACTCCCTGGTCGAGTGTCACCTTTTTGCTCATTTGCCCTTGTACTTGGACTCTGGCCGTTCTTTGTTTGAGGTAGTGGTTGATCCACTTGTACATTTTCCCACAAACATCACTTCTTCTTAGCTTGACTCTAAGTCCGTCTTTCCAGACTTTGTCAAATGCCTTTTCCAGATCCACCCAAACAGCTACTGTGTGTTTCTGTGCCTGGTAGGCATCTTCTATCTCCTGGGCTATGAGGATGACCTGGTCCTCAGTGGATCTGTGCTGTCTAAAGCCGGCTTGCTGTGGAATTAGTATTCGTTTTTCTTCCAGATGCCACATCAGTCTGGTGTTTATCATCCGTTCCATCAGCTTGCCGACACAGCTCAGCAGGCTGATGGGCCTATATCCATTTGGATCTGTTTTGTCCTTTCCTGTTTTTGGTACTGGTACCAGTATTGCGTCTTTCCATGCCTGGGGTACAATTCCCCTTTTCCAGCTTTGGTTCAGGACCGATAGCAGTTTCTTCTTCGCTGTTTGGCCCAGCCCCATCAGCATTTCGTTTGTTATCCCGTCTTTTCCGGATGATTTCTTTTTCTTTAATGTTCTCATAGCCTCTTCCATTTCTCTCATTGTTAATTTGGACATCATGTGCTCTTCAGGTGCCGTATTCATGTTGTCGTGCCCCTTTAGCTCTTCGCTAATGTCTGTATGCTTGTCTGCAGGGACCTCGATGTGGTTTGCTCTGGCATAGTGATCGACAAAAGCGTTTGCGGCTTTCTTACCTGTGATCAAGTTCTCGCCCTGCTTGATGGTAATATGTTTGTTTGACGGGGTTTCGTCGTTCATGGCTCTGACTAGCTTCCATAGCTTGTTCCCGTCTTTGTCCAGGTTTAGACTTTCCGTTTTATTTTTCCAGCTTTCTCTTGCTGTTTGCTTGAGAGTGTGTTTGTACTTCGCCGCGGCGGCTTTGAGGGCGATGTTTGCCTCCATGGATTTTTCTCGCTCTGCCATGTTCCTAGCATTTGTTACTGCATCTTCCACTTTCTGCAACTCATCATTCCAGTAGGGCTTATAGTTTTTCCTAGCTCCTCTTGGGATGGTTTCAGTGGCGGCTTGCATTATTGCCTTGCTTAGGCTCTCTACCATGGGCTTCATTTTGGTGTTTCGTGTGTTGATGGTTTCACACAGCCCATCTGTCAGGATTGCAAATCTGTCCCAGTCGGCTCGTTTGTAATTCCAACGTGGGAGCGGTTTTGTTTCCTGTGGGCCTACTTCCATGTCAATGGTTAGCCTGATCGGCCTGTGGTCGCTACCTGCCAGTTGGTTTAGCACCTGGCGGTCTATTTTATGGTGTATGTCCTGTGTGGAGAAGGCCAAATCTGGAGTCGAGGTGGTATGCCATATTCTTGAATAGAAGCTAGGGCTATCCTCCGGCCTATTGATTAGGGAGAGATTTGCATCTATCTCCCAATCTTCCACTTCGTCACCTCTGCTGTCTGTGTCAGAGTATCCCCATCTCTCCGAGTGGCTGTTGAAATCTCCAACTACTATGCAGTTGGAGTCTCTGACCTCCATACTCGAGAGCGATAGGTCTCTATTTGGTGGTCCGTACAGATTGAAAATGCGGAGCTTCGTCTCTTGAGCCATTATGTCAACTCCTACAATTTGTGCTTGTCCGGTGTGATTGACAGATACCGCGCTACTCGGTATGCAGTTTCTGGTCAGTATCAGGACCCCTCCTTTGTGGCCTTCTCTATCTAAACGGAAGGTCTGGTATCCTCTGATTGAGAATTTATGGTTATTGTTGAGGTGTTGAGTTATTGTCTCTCTTTTGGAAGTTGTCTTACCAGACTATCGAGTCTTCACTACTCGTGTCTATAGGGTGCAGTGATGATATGTGAGATGATATATGAGATGGACTGGTTTACCCGGAAGAGAGGCAGTCCAGTGTGTCTGTATCCCAGGATCGTCACGTCCTGCCAGAAACGTAGCATTTGCATGTGAGTGGGGTATCTCTTTCTCCCTTTATTTTCTTGGCTTCTATGCAGGGATGGTACGCCTAGCATTCCCCGCCACCTGGGGTGTTGACACAGTGGGGCAGGTGTGCAATGTCCGCTGGTCTGCATCTCTTCTGCGTCCAGCATGATAGTTATATGGCTGATAACGTACAGAGGTAGATATCGTAGCCGACGTGCATTTAGCCAGAGGACAAGCCTGGTAATGTCACAGAGATGTCACAAAGTGATTTTAATTTGTCTGATTCTGATGAATAATATGTGCCTAGCTCAGGCTCAGTAGCTATACCATCAGTGATGACAAGCGACCAGTCAGGACAAGAGGTTGGCTAACAGCCTTTAGGGTTACATTGTAATGTGAGGTGTGTGTGAACTTTGGGTTATTATATTATTAATTGATACATTCTGTAGGAGAAACTCATCCTCCAAAGACATATATGGATATAATTGTAAAAATAAAGTTTGGAAAACTTCTAGTAAATGAATGCATTTACCAAAAACTCAAGACCCTCAAAATACTACAGTGGAATGCGGAGGGAGTCATTAACAAAAAACTTTCCCTAACACATCACCTGCATGAAGGTAAGATTGACGTGGCATGTATCCAGGAAACGCACCTCAACAATAATCACAAATTCTCAATCAGAGGATACCAGACCTTCCGTCTCGATAGAGAAGGCAGCAAAGGAGGGTTCCTGATACTGACCAGAAAGTGCATACCGAGTAGCGCGGTATCTGTCAATCATACCGGACAAGCACAAATTGTAGGAGTTGACATAATGGCTCAAGAGACGAAGCTCCACATTTTCAATCTGTACGGACCACCAAATAGAGACCTATCGCTCTCGAGTATGGAGGTCAGAGACTCCAACTGCATAGTAGTTGGAGATTTCAACAGCCACTCGGAGAGATGGGGATACTCTGACACAGACAGCAGAGGTGACGAAGTGGAAGATTGGGAGATAGATGCAAATCTCTCCCTAATCAATAGGCCGGAGGATAGCCCTAGCTTCTATTTAAGAACATGGCATACCACCTCGACTCCAGATTTGATCTTCTCCACACAGGACATACACCACAAAATAGACCGTCAGGTGCTAAACCAACTGGCAGGTAGCGACCACAGGCCGATCAGGCTAACCATTGACATGGAAGTAGGCCTACAGGAAACAAAACCGCTCCCACGTTGGAATTAAAAACGAGCCGACTGGGACAGATTTGCAATCCTGACAGATGGGCTGTGTGAAACCATCAACACACGAAACACCAAAATGAAGCCCATGGTAGAGAACCTAAGCAAGGCAATAATGCAAGCCGCCACTGAAACCATCCCAAGAGGAGCTAGGAAAAACTATAAGCTCTACTGGAATGATGAGTTGCAGAAAGTGGAAGATGCAGTAACAAATGCTAGGAACATAGCAGAGCGAGAAAAATCCATGGAGGCAAACATCGCCCTCAAAGCCGCCGCGGCGAAGTACAAACACACTCTCAAGCAAACATCAAGAGAAAGCTGGAAAAATAAAACGGAAAGTCTAAACCTGGACAAAGACGGGAACAAGCTATGGAAGCTAGTCAGAGCCATGAACGACGAAACCCCGTCAAACAAACATATTACCATCAAGCAGGGCGAGAACTTGATCACAGGTAAGAAAGCCGCAAACGATTTTGTCGATCACTATGCCAGAGAAAACCACATCGAGGTCCCTGCAGACAAGCATACAGACATTAGCGAAGAGCTAAATGAGCACGACAACATCAATACGGCACCTGAAGAGCACATGATGGCCAAATTAACAATGAGCGAAATGGAAGAGGCTATGAGAACATTAAAGAAAAGGAAATCTCCCGGAAAAGACGGGATAACAAACGAAATGCTGATGGGGCTGGGCCAAACAGCGAAGAGGAAACTGCTATCGGTCCTGAACCAAAGCTGGAAAAGGGGAATTGTACCCCAGGCATGGAAAGACGCAATACTGGTACCAGTACCAAAAACAGGAAAGGACAAAACAGATCCAAATGGATATAGGCCCATCAGCCTACTGAGCTGTGTCGGCAAGCTGATGGAACGGATGATAAACACCAGACTGATGTGGCATCTGGAAGAAAAACGAATACTAATTCCACAGCAAGCCGGCTTTAGACAGCACAGATCCACTGAGGACCAGGTCATCCTCATAGCCCAGGAGATAGAAGATGCCTACCAGGCACAGAAACACACAGTAGCTGTTTGGGTGGATCTGGAAAAGGCATTTGACAAAGTCTGGAAAGACGGACTTAGAGTCAAGCTAAGAAGAAGTGATGTTTGTGGGAAAATGTACAAGTGGATCAACCATTACCTCAAACAAAGAACGGCCAGAGTCCAAGTACAAGGGCAAATGAGCAAAAAGGTGACACTCGAGCAGGGAGTACCCCAAGGGGGAGTACTGTCACCCACACTCTTCCTGGTATATATAAACGATATTACAAAGAATATACCAAGAAGAGTCCATAGCTCAATGTTTGCAGACGATCTGGCTATGTGGACTTCTGAAAAGAATCTCACTATAGCAAGAAATCGGATGCAGACGGCCCTAACATATCTGGAAGAGTGGGCGAACTCATGGCTGGTCAAAATAAACGAGGAGAAAACCACATGCACAATATTCTCGCTTTCATTAAAACCCCAACATACCAAATTAAGTCTAAATGGCAAATTCCTGCAGCCAAACGACAACCCAACCTATCTGGAAGTCACATTTGATCGGCGCATGACATGGAAAAGTCAGATTGAGAGAAACCGAATGAAAGCCAGAGAAAGAATGGCAATCATGAGGAAACTTGCTGGCACAAGCTGGGGAGCAGACGAAGGCATACTAAAGAAACTGTACACTGGAAGAGTGAGACCAGTTCTCGAGCATGGCATTGCGGCATGGACAACAGCAGCGAAGGCGAACTTCGATAAAATTAGTAAACTTCAAAACCAAGCCATGAGAATTATAACAGGTGGCATGAAGTCAACGCCAATTGTAGAACTTGAAAAGATTACAAAACTGCAATCCATGACCGATAGAAGAGACTGCAGAGCCCAACTGCAGTCAGAGAAACTCCGAAGACTGACCGACCATACAATGCACCAGAGACTAAACAATTTGGGAAATGGGAAACTAAAGCGGAGGAACTTTGCAGAAATAGCCAAAGCAAAGATGCACGAAGATCCCATAAACGCACTAACAACACCAAAACCCATCACTACTGTACGAAAACCTACCTGGAGGCAGGATATATTTCCAGAGGTGGTAGAAAATATACCAGGTATTGCAAACAAAAACTGCCAGACTGAAAAAGAAAGGAGAGATACTACCTTAAGCTTCATAACGAAAAGCTACCCAAGCATGGACTGGGCCCATGCATACACCGACGGTTCTGTAACAAACACTACACAGAACGGAGGGGCAGGAGCATTCCTGAACCTACCAAATGGCAGAAAAATAACACTGTCATTCGCTACTGGTAAGTACACAAGCAATTTCAGAGCGGATGCAGATGCACTGAGGGCGGCAGTGGAAGAAATGGTGACACACAGTGAAAATGAAAGCCATATAGTCCTGCTTACAGATGCTCTCGCCGTAGTCACAGCGCTAAAAAGCCAGAAAAACACTGAGCTTAATGACTTAAGAGCAGCACTCTGCAAACTGTGCCAGCAGTCCGCACCAAAAAGGGTAGTGGTACAGTGGGTCCCATCACACTGCAACATCCAAGACAACGAGGAGGCAGACAGACTGGCAAAAGAAGGTGCAAGACTACCACAAACAGATACTAGTATGACGTACGAAGAGTCAAAACGGCTTATCAAAGCCAGATACATAACCAAATGGGAAACCGAACATACTGGTTACACCAAAAACGATGCCTATTACCAGTTGAACCGAAGAGAGCAGGTCGTTGTCTTCAGACTTCGCACTGGCCACAATAGACTGAGGTACCACCTTTTCAACAAATTGAAGATAGGGTGTACCGACGAATGCCCGTGTGGTACCGGTAAAATGACCGCTGAACATCTGCTGCAGAACTGCCCGACATACGAGGATCAGAGAGAGCAGATGTGGCCATAACCAGTGGAACTGCAAGACAAGCTCTATGGCAGTGGCGACAGCCTCAGGATAACCGCCGCTTTTTTCGAAAAAATAATGGTTACTGTCTGACTGCGTACGAAGAAGAAGAAGAATGCATTTACCACAAGCTCTCATTTCTTGTTTTCTTTATTCATTCTTTTCCTCATTCATATATAATCCAACAAAAGTATCTCATACTAACAATCTTTTCTTATTGTGCAATCATTACACTATAATTTGATATATCATGATATGTTCTATTTGAGAAAATATAAAAGTCACAGAGGTATGAAGCTGGTGACATCTAATAGTTTAATATAATATTCAATCCAGAGGAGGAAAATCATACCGGAGTAAAAGAGTTGAAGAACCTTAAAAACTCTAAGGTAAAAATCTAAACTCATTCGTTCTTCACAAATTCATCAAAGACCAAGTGATAGAAATTCCACCTGGATCGATGAGTTTTAAGCTGTCGTTTTTCTGTCCCATTAAGGCCAGTCCAATTAGTCTGCCATTTTTCATTCTATTATGTTTACAGCCGTGTATGCTTCCTTCGGCTGAAAAATTGCATTCTACGCTTGCTGTTGTGCTTGGCAACATAAGAACTAATGCACATAGCTCTTGCGTATTTTATCGAGCGCTGACTTCAAATCCGTTGTTATTGTTGTTATTTAATGACTGCAATAAGTAATTTGACTCTTTTGTGTCCCCTTTTGTGGCTGGTTGTAGTAGCTTTCCTCACATCCCGAGCGTGCTGATGAAGGGGAACCGCGGTTCTCCTGGCGGTGGTTCATACTTTGCTTCATCTACGTGACTCTCACTACTACGGGGATCACGTCGATTCACATATCGTTAGGCTGTTTTGAAAATAACCTGTTTCCAAAAAAAGCTGCATGGAAGAGAGATAGGGGTCTTGGTTAGTCTGTTGTGCCTGACAGGTCTAACGAAGAAAGCTGCACTGAAGAGAGATAGGGGTCTCTGTTAGTCTGTTGTGCCTGACAGGTCTAACGTTTCAGTTGCTTCTTCAAATCGGTAGTTGCATATATACATACATTTTGTACAGATGGCAATACGCATGCGTCAATACTACGAGGGGTGTTCAAATGAAACCGGACCAACTGCAGCAAGTGAACATACGTACTATCCACATGACGACGTCACTTCTGATATAAACATCACATACCAACAGTCAAATTTGCAAAATTTAATTATCCTCCAACTCATAGTTTCATCCGCAAACCGTTGAAAACATGGCGGGTGTGACACGGAATCCGTCCATGGATGGTTGATAGGCAAGCTGTGATTCGGTTTCTAACAGCTGAATGATTTCGATCAGTTGACATTCATCGCAGAATGCGGACAGTATATGGGGACAGAAGTGTGGCAAACGTAAGCTCCGGCATGCTTTCAACCGTCTGCCGGGGAAACTATGAATCAAAGGATTATGACATTTTGCAAACTTGACGGTTCGTATGTACTGTTTACACTAGAAGTGACGTCATTATGTGCATGGTACGTTTGTTCACTTGTTCCAGTTTGTATATTAATAGACTAGATCACATGATAATATACTGATATTATTTGCACGCCGCTGTAAATGAACGAACATTTGTCATTTCTTGTCCTCCAAAACAAGCGAAGTGTCCAGCAAAGATTAATCACTTGATTAATCACATAGTAGCAAAGTCACTAGAATGGTTGTAGTTGATAGGTAGGACACTCAAGACACCTTTCAAGATGTTTAACTGGAACGGTAGTGATCGAATCTTGCAGGCTTGAAGCGATCCCTCGTCTCAAAGGAGATGAGAACAGAGTGCCTGCGTCTTGAGTTACCTGGCGTCGTCTCGACTAATCGTCTTGCCACTGGTCCAAGGTAGCCAGTAGCCAGAGAGTGAGATTGATAATCAGCGCAGTTACTTCCTCCTTATAATCCAAATTTAGCGTTAGTTACATCATCAAGACAAACCCGTCACATGATGTCACCATCATCGCTTGCGATGGACGTCTAACGCCACTGGGTCTGTTGTTGGTGGGGAAGTAGTGATCGCTTGGAATTCATCCTGACACTTGTAAGTCACGAAACTGACTTTTCAATCTTTTCAGAATTTCCATTTTTTTCTCTCAAAGTTGTAGTTATTTCCTTCATATTCACCTGAAACAATCTTTTATCTTTCTTTTACAATATAAAATAGTATGCCTTCTTGTAAGCAGGGATTCCAAAATTATGAGTAATTACGTGAACCGTCGGACTTGAGCCAAACACGCAGTTGTGAGTGAAAGCAGTGTTTAAAAACCGATCGTTTGTTGGAAATATGCTGAAACTTCGATTTTGAGTTGCCTGTTTGCACCGACGACTCGTTTTCATAAATGTGAACCACAATTGTTAGTTTGCGCAAAATATGGATTGTGGCTTTGGTGGATGAAACTAAGATTGGGTAAACATGTTGGCATTTTAACAAGTACAGAATGTTTCAACAATTTAAAGACACGACCTTTGGAATCACTCTACAAACGTATTCAACAAACAACAAAAACGAAAGCCATGTAATAAAATTGAGAAATCAAATGTTTCTTTTCTGTGTGGCCTTGATATACTTTTAAAAAAAATATTTTTTATTTCTTTATTTCCCAAGGCGCTGTGCTATGTTGCATTATGTTTTTAAGTTGCACCTGTCGGTTCAGTGCATCCGACTTCGGCACTCATTTTATGTAAGGGTCTGTTTCCTCCTGCATTATTTAAGGGTTAGTTTGCCCGGGGTAATGGCCGGGGCTGTGATGGTGAGCGAACCCAGCACCGTTTGGTTGTGGGCCGTCTTACTTAACCACTTGTCCATGCCATCCCAGCCTGCTTTGTTCAACTCGTGGATTGTGCGTCTGTACCTGTTCTCTGCTTTTAAATATTTTGTCTCATAGATTGTTATTTTTCTCTGCATCTGAGTACTAGAGTGGTAGATCTATCGCCTCTCATTGCAAATGTACCGGGCTCTATTCTCGTTATTAATATGCTCCAGTCAACCTTGCTGTAAATGGGGGCCTGACTCACTGTTAGGTAAGTCAATACATCAAGTAAAGGGACTGACCACCACACCTCATAAAAGACTGAGGCCTAGCCAATGAAGTCTCAACACTTCATCCCCGATAACAGTGGCAGTTGTGGGACTATCTTTGCCTTTCCCATCCACTTAGGTGGTTTTGTAAGCACCTATGAAATGTCAGCTCCTCCAGGTATAAACAGGGACAATAACTTTTAATAGAGGCCAGACATGTGCAACACATGTCCAGTGGGACCTCATTCCCGCCGGGTCCTGATTGTATTCGGTCCGCGAGGATTGTTGAAAACGTCACTGAATATGGCCTGTGAGACTTTGAGTGAGACAAACTAACCGGTGAGGATTCCAGGAACGATTGACTCAAACTGAAACACTGTTACAATATGAACATCAATACAAGTGATTTGTGTGTGTTCACTGCATTTGATACCAACAACAATTGTGTAGAAAATCAATCAATATCGACCACGGTGGAGTTCTGCATAAATTTCCATAAGTTTTGAACACTAAAACACTGCTAGTTTCAGGAATTGTCGGAAGACGTTCAATCAGGACACGAAGACATCACTTTTTACTATGAAGTGCGTTGGCTAAGTAAGTGGAAGATGTTGACGCGCTTTGATGATTTGAAAGATGTGGCATTCATTGTCATGGACAGGAAAGGGTAACAGCCACGGCAGTTGAAAAACAAATGCTGGCTATGAAATCTAACATTTCTTTGAAGAACTCAGTGCTAAGCAACAAACTCAGGGACAGTTGGTCCATAAGCTGTATGAACACATTAAGTCAGTTCAGAATAAAGGGTGACTCAGAAGAGTCATATTTTTATTGGACTTTATCTGCTGTATATGGGAACTGCGAGTAGAAGATGTGACCGTGGAGAATGTCAATTCTTACGTCTACCTAGGCCAGGATGTGTACGTCTACCTAGGCCAGGATGTGTACGTCTACCTAGGCCAGGATGTGTACGTCTACCTAGGAAAGGATGTGTACGTCTACCTAGGAAAGGATGTGTACGTCTACCTAGGAAAGGATGTGTACGTCTACCTAGGCCAGGATGTGTACGTTCTACCTAGGTCATGATGTGTACGTCATCCTAGATCAGGATGTGTACGTCTACCTAGGCCAGGATGTGTACGTTCTACCTAAGCCAGGATGTGTACGTCTACCTAGCCCAGGATGTGTACGTCTACCTAGGCCAGGGTGTGCATGTCTACCTAGGCCAGGATGTGTACCTCTACCTAGGCCAAGATGTGTACGTCTACCTAGGCCAGGATGTGTACGTCTACCTAGGCCAGGATGTGTACGTCAACCTAGGCCAGGATGTGTACGTCTACCTAGGCCAGGATATGTACGTCTACCTAGGCCAGGATGTGTACGTCTACCTAGGCAAGGATGTGTACGTCTACCTAGGCCAGGATGTGTACGTCTACCTAGGAAAGGATGTGCACGTCTACCTAGGAAAGGATGTGTACGTCTACCTAGGAAAGGATGTGTACGTCTACCTAGGCCAGGATGTGTACGTCTACCTATTAAAGGATGTGTATGTCATCCTAGATCAGGATGTGTACGTCTACCTAGGCCATGATGTGTACGTCTACCTAGGCCAGGATGTGTACGTCTACCTAGGAAAGGATGTGTATGTCATCTTAGATCAGGATGTGTACGTCTACCTAGGCCAGGATTTGTACGTCTACCTAGGCCAGGATGTGTACGTCTACCTAGGCCAGGATGTGTACGTCTACCTAGGTCATGATGTGTACGTCATCCTAGATCAGGATGTGTACGTCTACCTAGGCCAGGATGTGTACGTTCTACCTAGGTCATGATGTGTACGTCTGCCTAGGAAAGGATGTGTATGTCATCCTAGATCAGGATGTGTACGTCTACCTAGGCCAGGATGTGTACGTCTACCTAGGCCAGGATGTGTACGTCTACCTAGGAAAGGATGTGTATGTCATCCTAGATCAGGATGTGTACGTCTACCTAGGCCAGGATGTGTACGTCTACCTAGGCCAGGATGTGTACATCTACCTAGGCCAGGATGTGTACGACTACCTAGGAAAGGATGAGTATGTCATCCCAAATCAGGATGTGTACGTCTACCTAGGTCATGATGTGTACGTCATCCTAGATCAGGATGTGTACGTCTACCTAGGCCAGGATGTGTACGTTCTACCTAGGTCATGATGTGTACGTCATCCTAGATCAGGATGTGTATGTCTACCTAGGCCAGCATGTGTACGTTCTACCTAGGCCAGGATGTGTACGTCAACCTAGGCCAGGATGTGTACGTCTACCTAGGCCAGGATATGTATGTCTACCTAGGCCAGGATGTGTACCTCTACCTAGGCCAGGATGTGTACGTCTACCTATGTCAGCATGCGTACGTTTACCTAAGCAAGCATGTGTACGTCTACCTAGGCCAGGATGCGTACCTCTACCTAGGCCAGGATGTATACGTCTACCTAGGCCAGGATGTGTACGTTCTACCTAGGCCAGGATGTGTACGTCTACCTAGGCCAGGATGTGTACGTCTACCTAGGCCAGGGTGTGCATGTCTACCTAGGCCAGGATTTGTACCTCTACCTAGGCCAGGATGTGTACGTCTACCTAGGCCAGGATGTGTACGTCTACCTAGGCCAGGATGTGTACGTCAACCTAGGCCAGGATGTGTACGTCTACCTAGGCCAGGATATGTACGTCTACCTAGGCCAGGATGTGTATGTCTACCTAGGCCAGGATGTGTACGTCTACCTAGGCCAGGATGTGTACGTCTACCTAGGAAAGGATGTGTACGTCTACCTAGGAAAGGATGTGTACGTCTACCTAGGCCAGGATGTGTACGTATACCTATTAAAGGATGTGTATGTCATCCTAGATCAGGATGTGTACGTCTACCTAGGCCATGATGTGTACGTCTACCTAGGCCAGGATGTGTACGTCTACCTAGGAAAGGATGTGTATGTCATCCTAGATCAGGATGTGTACGTCTACCTAGGCCAGCATGTGTACGTCTACCTAGGCCAGGATGTGTACGTCTACCTAGGCCAGGATGTGTACGTCTACCTAGGTCATGATATGTACGTCATCCTAGATCAGGATGTGTACGTCTACCTAGGCCAGGATGTGTACGTTCTACCTAGGTCATGATCTGTACGTCTACCTAGGAAAGGATGTGTATGTCATCCTAGATCAGGATGTGTACGTCTACCTAGGCCAGGATGTGTACGTCTACCTAGGCCAGGATGTGTACGTCTACCTAGGCCAGGATATGTATGTCTACCTAGGCCAGGATGTGTACCTCTACCTAGGCCAGGATGTGTACGTCTACCTATGTCAGCATGCGTACGTTTACCTAAGCAAGCATGTGTACGTCTACCTAGGCCAGGATTCGTACCTCTACCTAGGCCAGGATGTATACGTCTACCTAGGACAGGATGTGTACGTTCTACCTAGGCCAGGATGTGTACGTCTACCTAGGCCAGGATGTGTACGTCTACCTAGGCCAGGGTGTGCATGTCTACCTAGGCCAGGATGTGTACCTCTACCTAGGCCAGGATGTGTACGTCTACCTAGGCCAGGATGTGTACGTCTACCTAGGCCAGGATGTGTACGTCAACTTAGGCCAGGATGTGTACGTCTACCTAGGCCAGGATATGTACGTCTACCTAGGCCAGGATGTGTATGTCTACCTAGGCCAGGATGTGTACGTCTACCTAGGCCAGGATGTGTACGTCTACCTAGGAAAGGATGTGTACGTCTACCTAGGAAAGGATGTGTACGTCTACCTAGGCCAGGATGTGTACGTATACCTATTAAAGGATGTGTATGTCATCCTAGATCAGGATGTGTACGTCTACCTAGGCCAGGATGTGTACGTCTACCTAGGCCAGGATGTGTACGTCTACCTAGGAAAGGATGTGTATGTCATCCTAGATCAGGATGTGTACGTCTACCTAGGCCAGCATGTGTACGTCTACCTAGGCCAGGATGTGTACGTCTACCTAGGCCAGGATGTGTACGTCTACCTAGGTCATGATATGTACGTCATCCTAGATCAGGATGTGTACGTCTACCTAGGCCAGGATGTGTACGTTCTACCTAGGTCATGATGTGTACGTCTACCTAGGAAAGGATGTGTATGTCATCCTAGATCAGGATGTGTACGTCTACCTAGGCCAGGATGTGTACGTCTACCTAGGCCAGGATGTGTACGTCTACCTAGGAAAGGATGTGTATGTCATCCTAGATCAGGATGTGTACGTCTACCTAGGCCAGGATGTGTACGTCTACCTAGGCCAGGATGTGTACGTCTACCTAGGCCAGGATGTGTACGTCTACCTAGGAAAGGATGTGTATGTCATCCTAAATCAGGATGTGTACGTCTACCTAGGCCAGGATGTGTACGTCATCCTAGATCAGGATGTGTATGTCTACCTAGGCCAGGATGTGTACGTTCTACCTAGGTCATGATGTGTACGTCATCCTAAATCAGGATGTGTATGTCTACCTAGGCCAGGATGTGTACGTTCTACCTAGGCCAGGATGTGTACGTCAACCTAGGCCAGGATGTGTACGTCTACCTAGGCCAGGATATGTATGTCTACCTAGGCCAGGATGTGTACCTCTACCTAGGCCAGGATGTGTACGTCTACCTATGTCAGCATGCGTACGTTTACCTAAGCAAGGATGTGTACGTCTACCTAGACCAGGATGTGTACCTCTACCTAGGCCGGGATGTATACGTCTACCTAGGCCGGGATGTGTACGTTGATCTAGGCGAGGAATAACAGCAACCACGACATTGATAAGGAGATCTCACGCAGGAGAACGGTGGGTTGGCTCAGCTTAAATCCCATTAAACCGACACTCCAGCAGATGTCGGACGTCAAGGTCAGGGCTCATACCTTTAATAGCATTATTAGAACAGCAATGGTATACTGGTGTGAGGTTTGGAGCCTGCGCAACTCAGACGCTTAGAAGCTCAGAATTACCGAAAGAGCAATGGAGCCAAGAGTAAGAAATATGTCCATAAGAGACCATATTCGAAATACGGACACATGCGACCAAACAGAGTTCTGCCATATCGTCGAATCTGCGTCAACTCGAGATTACAGGTGTGGTCATGGGGTCTGCATGACTGGTGATAGATGGACGAGGGGTATGTTTTTCTGGTAGCCATACAACTACAACCGCCCGCGTGGTCGCCTGTCAACAAGTGGACATATGGTCTGCACCAGCCTCTTGGAACATCATTGTACTCCAGGTCGAAGGACAGACACAGATGCAATCAGCTTTTGGCTAACTGGCTTCAGGCAACCAGCAATCAAGTAAGTTCAAGTAAGTAAACAAGTGAACCATGAAAAACTATTTTGGTTGTGATTCATTGGCGGACATGTTGAAGTCATTTATTGAAGAATCCAGGCTTCGTGAATTTCGAGCACAAGAGATAAATTTTTATAAAAATGTCTCTTCTCATTTGATGTTCTCCTGTAATAAGCTCTACAGTCTTTGGAAATGAAACAAATTGATCTGAAAGAGAACTCAAATCTGAAAACAACACACGAAACACCAAAATGAAGCCCATGGTGGAGAGCCTAAGCAAGGCAATAATGCAAGCCGCCACTGAAACCATCCCAAGAGGAGCTAGGAAAAACTATAAGCCCTACTGGAATGATGAGTTGCAGAAAGTGGAAGATGCAGTAACAAATGCTAGGAACATGGCAGAGCGAGAAAAATCCATGGAGGCAAACATCGCCCTCAAAGCCGCAGCGACGAAATACAAACACACGCTCAAGCAAACAGCAAGAGAAAGCTGGAAAAATAAAACGGAAAGTCTAAACCTGGACAAAGACGGGAACAAGCTATGGAAGCTAGTCAGAGCCATGAACGACGAAACCCCGTCAAATAAACAAATTACTATCAAGCAGGGCGAGAACTTGATCACAGGTAAGAAAGCCGCAAACGCCTTTGTCGACCACTATGCCAGAGCAAACCACATCGAGGTCCCTGCAGATAAGCATACAGACATTAGCGAAGAGCTAAAGGGACACGAAAACATAAATACGGCTCCCGAAGAGCACATGATGGCCAAACTAACAATGCGCGAAATGGAAGAGGCTATGAGAACGCTAAAGAAAAGGAAATCTCCCGGAAAAGACGGGATAACAAACGAAATGCTGATGGGGCTGGGCCAAACAGCGAAGAGGAAACTACTATCAGTCCTGAACCAAAGCTGGAAAAGGGGTATTGTACCCCAGGCGTGGAAAGACGCAATACTGGTACCAGTACCAAAACAGGAAAAGATAAAACAGATCCAAATGGATACAGGCCCATCAGCCTACTGAGCTGTGTCGGCAAGCTGATGGAACGGATGATAAACACCAGACTGATGTGGCATCTGGAAGAAAAACGAATACTAATTCCCCAGCAAGCCGGCTTTAGACAGCACAGATCCACTGAGGACCAGGTCATCCTCATAGCCCAGGAGATAGAAGATGCCTACCAGGCACAGAAACACACAGTAGCTGTTTGGGTGGATCTGGAAAAGGCATTTGACAAAGTCTGGAAAGATGAACTTAGAGTCAAGCTAAGAAGAAGTGATGTTTGTGGGAAAATGTACAAGTGGATCAACCACTACCTCAAACAAAGAACGGCCAGAGTCCAAGTACAAGGGCAGATGAGCAAAAAGGTGACACTCGAGCAGGGAGTACCCCAAGGGGGAGTACTGTCACCCACACTCTTCTTGGTATATATAAACGATATCACAGAGAATATACCAAGAAGAGTCCATAGCTCAATGTTTGCAGACGATCTGGCTATGTGGACCTCTGAAAAGAATCTCACCATAGCAAGAAATCGGATGCAGACGGCCCTAACATCGCTGGAAGAGTGGGCGAACTCATGGCTGGTCAAAATAAACGAGGAGAAAACCACGTGCACAATATTCTCGCTTTCATTAAAACCCCAAAGTACCAAATTAAGTCTAAATGGCAAAATCCTGCAGCCAAACGACAACCCAACCTATCTGGGAGTCACATTTGACCGGCGCATGACATGGAAAAGTCAGATTGAGAGAAACCGAATGAAAGCCAGAGAAAGAATGGCAATCATGAGGAAACTTGCTGGCACAAGCTGGGGAGCAGACGAAGGCATACTAAAGAAACTGTACACTGGAAGAGTGAGACCAGTTCTCGAGTATGGCATTGCGGCATGGACAACAGCAGCGAAGGCGAACTTCGATAAAGTTAACAAACTTCAAAACCAAGCCATGAGAATTATAACAGGTGGCATGAAGTCAACGCCAATTGTAGAACTTGAAAAGATTACAAAACTGCAATCCATGACCGATAGAAGAGACTGCAGAGCCCAGCTGCAGTCAGAGAAACTCCGAAGACTGACGGACGACCCAATGTACCAGAGACTAAACAATTTGGGAAATGGGAAACTAAAGCGGAGACACTTTGCAGAAATAGCCAAAGCAAAGATGCACGAAGATCCCATAAACGCACTAACAACACCAAAACCCATCACCACTGTACGAAAACCTACCTGGAGGCAGGATATATTTCCAGAGGTGGTAGAAAATATACCAGGTATTGCAAACAAAAACTGCCAGACTGAAAAAGAAAGGAGAGACACTACCCTAAGCTTCATAGCGAAAAGCTACCCAAGCATGGACTGGACCCATGCATACACCGACGGTTCTGTAACAAACACTACACAGAACGGAGGGGCAGGAGCATTCCTGAACCTACCAAATGGCAGAAAAATAACACTGTCATTCGCTACTGGTAAGTACACAAGCAATTTCAGAGCGGAGGCAGAGGCACTGAGGGCGGCAGTGGAAGAAATGGTGACACACAGTGAAAATGAGAGCCATATAGTCCTGCTGACAGATGCTCTCGCCGTAGTCACAGCGCTAAAAAGCCAGAAAAACACTGAGCTTAATGACTTAAGAGCAGCACTCTGCAAACTGTGCCAGCAGTCCGCACCAAAAAGGGTAGTGGTACAGTGGGTCCCGTCACACTGCAACATCCAAGGCAACGAGGAGGCAGATAGACTGGCAAAAGAAGGCGCAAGACTACCACAAACAGATACCAGTATGACGTACGAAGAGTCAAAACGGCTTATCAAAGCCAGATACATGACCAAATGGGAAACCGAACATACTGGTTACACCAAAAACGATGCCTATTACCAGTTGAACCGAAGAGAGCAGGTAGTAGTCTTCAGACTTCGCACTGGCCACAACAGACTGAGGTACCACCTATTCAACAAATTGAATATAGGGTGTACCGACGAATGCCCGTGCGGTACTGGTAAAATGACTACTGAACATCTGCTGCAGAACTGCCCGACATACGAGGATCAGAGAGAGCAGATGTGGCCATTACCAGTGGAACTGCAAGACAAGCTCTATGGCAGTGGCGAGAGTCTCAGGATGACCGCCGCTTTTCTCGAAAAAATAATGGTTACTGTCTGACTGTGTACGCAGAAGAAGAAGAAGAAATCTGAAAACAAAAGTCAAGTGTTTTTAAGTCATTTTAAAAAAAAAAAATTTTTTTTATGAATCTGAAACGTAACCTTTTGCTCAGAAAAGATCACAGCATCATTTGGAAGAACTTACACCTGCGAGCCATATTGTTTGTCTAAGATGACGCTCGTCAAATCTAGAATGATAAAGGGATTAACGGATTCAAATCTATAAAACACTTTAACTGTTGCAGTTTGAGTTATTTTCGCGAAAATTGCCCGTCTTGCTAGAGACTTCAAGTCTCAAACGTTTCATTCAGTGCATCTGATCTGTCTTAAGTTAATCTAATTTTTTTTTAGTCAAATTTAATCTTCTTCTTCTTCTTCTTCTGCGTACGCAGTCAGACAGTAACCATTATTTTTTCGAAAAAAGCGGCGGTCATCCTGAGGCTGTCGCCACTGCCATAGAGCTTGTCTTGCAGTTCCACTGGTGATGGCCACATCTGCTCTCTCTGATCCTCGTATGTCGGGCAGTTCTGCAGCAGATGTTCAGCGGTCATTTTACCAGTACCGCACGGGCATTCGTCGGTACACCCTATCTTCAATTAGTCAAATTTAATCAATTATATTCATTAAAATTAACATGAAATAATAAATAATTGAATTAAGTTTTCATGAAATGTTTGTTTTACTGTAAACTTACTTGAACAATGTGTTATGTTAATGACATAATATAATAACAAGAAATTAAGATTTATGTCAAATAAATACCAATATCTTACAATTTTAAAATGACATCAGATGGTTTAACCCACCGATATATTTAGCAACATCTTCCATAACTAACATCCAGATATGGCACGCACATTCAACGACCAAGCTCAAGGAACAAGAAATGTAAAAACTCCTTACCAAAAACGGACAGGAAAAGTGCAAGTGTACAGCCGCTGAATGCTCATCAGCCGTCCCTTCTGTTAGCGTCAACAGTGCTCTCGCCTATAGTCCGTTTCACGTTCGAATATCTCAATAACCTTTGCACCGATAAACCTTAATTTTTGCACATGGTCTTATATTTCCAATGTCCCAACGACTTTGTACTTTACATTTTGTCAGGTGTGCCTTTTTCTTACAATGGCTAGTTCCTTTTATCGTTTTTAGCATAGGATTTATTTTGTCTTTGCAGAAAATAATTTACCGTAACAATTGTCTGTCTTTAGACATCTCTGGGCGTCTCCCCAATTCGAATGAGATTTTCTACATTAGGCACCACATAATGTCCTTTTTACAGTAGCCCATGTATTGTACTGCAATATGTAACTAGGCATTTCGTAAAAAGGATGTGTGAAGATGTATAAGCATGTGATATGCAGAACATATAAATTACGTACTTCAGATGGATTGGGACAGGTTTATTAATAGATGCTGGAGCAAACAGTAAATGGTTTTAATTCAGTTCTTAGATCCATCTTCTAACTAATTGGGGTGGCCATGAAAAGGACCGTTTTGCCAAGGTGATGGGAACTTTTATTTCTCGGAGAACAAACATATAAGTTAATTTCTCACTTAATCATAGTCGGACGATTCCAACAAATTGATGGATGCTCTCGCTTGAACGAACGACAGTCCATCTTTTTTGTCCTATAACCCTCTTCCTCTTTCAAGACATTGTCCTCACACTTGACCCAATAATTTCTGTCTAGATTTGAGAGGGCGGCATATGTTAGTTCTTTCATTTCTCATAGTTTGAGAGGGAAGCATATGTTAGCTATTTCATTTCTCATAGTTTGAGAGGGAAGCATATGTTAGCTATTTCATTTCTCATAGTTTGAGAGGGAAGCATATGTTAGTTCTTTCATTTCTCATAGTTTGAGAGGGAAGCATATGTTAGCTATTTCATTTCTCATAGTTTGAGAGGGAAGCATATGTTAGCTATTTCATTTCTCATAGTTTGAGAGGGAAGCATATGTTAGTTCTTTCATATCTGATAGTTTGAGAGGGAAGCATATGTTAGTTCTTTCATATCTCATAGTTTGAGAGGGAAGCATATGTTAGTTCTTTCATATCTCATAGTTTGAGAGGGAAGCATATGTTAGTTCTTTCATATCTGATAGTTTGAGAGGGAAGCATATGTTAGTTCTTTCATATCTCATAGTTTGAGAGGGAAGCATATGTTAGTTCTTTCATATCTCATAGTTTGAGAGCGCGGCATATGTTAGTTCTTTCATATCTCATAGTTTGAGAGGGAAGCATATGTTAGTTCTTTCATATCTCATAGTTTGAGAGCGCGGCATATGTTAGCTATTTCATATCTCATAGTTTGAGAGCACGGCATATGTTAGTTCTTTCATATCTCATAGTTTGAGAGGGAAGCATATGTTAGTTCTTTCATATCTCATAGTTTGAGAGGGAAGCGTATGTTAGTTCTTTCATATCTCATAGTTTGAGAGGGAAGCATATGTTAGTTCTTTCATATCTCATAGTTTGAGAGCGCGGCATATGTTAGCTATTTCATATCTCATAGTTTGAGAGGGAAGCACATGTTAGTTCTTTCATATCTCATAGTTTGAGAGCACGGCATATGTTAGCTATTTCATATCTCATAGTTTGAGAGCGCGGCATATGTTAGTTCTTTCATATCTCATAGTTTGAGAGGGAAGCATATGTTAGTTCTTTCATATCTCATAGTTTGAGAGGGAAGCATATGTTAGTTCTTTCATTTCTCATAGTTTGAGAGGGAAGCATATGTTAGTTCTTTCATATCTCATAGTTTGAGAGCGTGGCATATGTTAGTTCTTTCATATCTCATAGTTTGAGAGCGCGGCATATGTTAGTTCTTTCATATCTCTTAGTTTGAGAGCGCGGCATATGTTAGCTATTTCATATCTCATAGTTTGAGAGGGAAGCATATGTTAGTTCTTTCATGTTTCATAGTTTTAGAGGGCGGCATATGTTAGTTCTTTCATATCTCACAGTTTGAAACGGCGGCAAATTTTAGTTCTTTCATATCTCATAGATTTAGAGGGCGGCATATTTTAGTTTTTCATATCTCATAGCTTGACAGGGCGGCATATGTCAGTTCTTTCATATTACATAGTTTGAGAGGGAGGCATATGTTAGTTCTTTCATATCTCATAGTTTGAGAGGGAGGAATATGTTAGTTCTTTCATATCTCATAGTTTGAGAGGGCGGCATATGTTAGTTCTTTCATAACTCAAAGTTTGAGAGGGAGGAATATGTTAGTTCTTTCATATCTCATAGTTTTAGAGGGAGGAATATGTTAGTTCTTTCATATCGCATAGTTTGAGAGGGAGGCATATGTTAGCCGTTTCATTTCTTATAGTTCGACAGTTTTATTTTGAACGTTTCGTTAAATGGTATGTTTTCTTTTGTGAGCCTCATCTTTATTGCATATTTTGTACTGAATGATGTATAAATTATGTCGTCTTGTATCACTGCGTTGTGGTATGATGTATTGTCCATTATCATACAAGAGGGTCTATCTAAGGACGGAAGAACAGTTTTTTTTTCAATCCACTCTCTAAATATGTTACCAATAATCTCGGTATGATAGTCTCTATTGACTGTATACTTTGTCAGGTGAAACACTGATTAAGACCCACCTAACGTCAGAGTCAGGTGAAACACTAATTAAGACCCCACCTAACGTCAGGGCGAGGTGAAATATGCCGATCAAGGACCCACCATTATCATACATGAGGGTCTATCTAAGGACGGAAGAACAGGTTTTTTTTCAATCCACTCTCTAAATATGTTACCAATAATCTCGGTATGATAGTCTCGATTGACTGTATACTTTGAAGGAAACACAAGTTATATATTCTTCATCAGCCCATTAAGTCTGCTACCTGCATGTCCTTTGCAACTTGGTGCAAATCTTTTAATCGTTCCATCTGCTGACTGCCATTCCTTTTCACTGTGTGGAGAGCATTTATCCAAGATTCTTCCACATACATAATATTAAAACATTGTTTAAGCATTTCGTGTACTTCATGTAAATACTTGCTTCTCATGGATACTAGATGCGGCTTCTCATGGATACTAGATGTGGCTTCTCGTGGATACTAGATGCGGCTTCTCGTGGATACTAGATGGGGCTTCTCATGGATACTAGATGCGGCGTCTCATGGATACTAGATGTGGCTTCTCATGGATACTAGATGGGGCTTTTCGTGGATACTAGATGCGGCTTCTCATGGATACTAGATGGGGCTTCTTATGGATACTAGATGCGGCGTCTCATGGATACTAGATGCGGCTCCTCGTGGATACTAGATGTGGCTTCTCATGGATACTAGATGGGGCTTTTCGTGGATACTAGATGCGGCTTCTCATGGATACTAGATGGGGCTTCTCATGGATACTAGATGCGGCGTCTCATGGATACTAGATGTGACTTCTCGTGGATACAAGATGCGGCTTTTTATAGATAATAGATGTGGCTTCTCGTGGATACTAGATGTGGCTTCTCGTGGATACTAGATGGGGCTTTTCGTGGATACTAGATGGGGATTCTCATGGATACTAGATGCGGCGTCTCATGGATACTAGATGTGGCTTCTCATGGATACTAGATGCGGTTTCTCGTGGATACAAGATGCGGCTTTTTATAGATAATAGATGTGGCTTCTCATGGATACTAGATGTGGCTTCTAATGGAAACTAGATGTGGCTTCTCACAGATGAAGTATCTCCCGCTAAAAAACTTTCTGCAGGTAAAGCCTTCGTCCCTTACAGTTCTCTACAACCCATATCTCGGTACATCAATGTCATTGTGTGTTCTCAGACTCCACAACCCAGGTCTCGGTACATCAATGTCATTGTGTGTTCTCAGACTCCACAACCCAGGTCTCGGTACATCAATGTCATTGTGTGTTCTCAGACTCCACAACCCAGGTCTCGGTACATCAATGTCATTGTGTGTTCTCAGACTCCACAACCCAGGTCTCGGTACATCAATGTCATTGTGTGTTCTCAGACTCCACAACCCAGGTCTCGGTACATCAATGTCATTGTGTGTTCTCAGACTCCACAACCCATATCTCGGTACATCAATGTCATTGTGTGTTCTCAGACTCCACAACCCAGATCTCGGTACATCAATGTCATTGTGTGTTCTCAGGCTCCACAACCCAGATCTCGGTACATCAATGTCATTGTGTGTTCTCAGACTCCACAACCCAGATCTCGGTACATCAATGTCATTGTGTGTTCTCAGACTCCACAACCCAGATCTCGGTACATCAATGTCATTGTGTGTTCTCAGACTCCACAACCCAGATCTCGGTACATCAATGTCATTGTGTGTTCTCAGGCGAAAATTGAGAATTGAACAAGTCGCATTTAAAGAGCAAAAAATGCGATAACAAAGTGAGTAAAGTGGTCTCACATCAGGTACTGCTTTAGTGGGAGAAATATTTGCGAGACTTTTGTTTGGAAGGTTTTCAATTGTACTGTTTAGTGTAGCCTTTCCTTTCTTTGCTGCCTTGTCTTCTCTAACTACGAGCACTGGGAGAAATGTATAGACTGATTTACTTCCTAAGCAGTCTATCATCAGTCATAGTCCAAAGAAAGGCCTTAAATACGTGTCTAGTGATCGTTTGTTATGAACAAACTTTATTTGCTTAAAACTCGCTGCCTTGAAGCTTCTACATATTCCCTTCCTCACTACGTCCCTTAACTGAAACTACCACTAATCGTCCTTTGTCTACCTCCGACACATGCATTTAGGGCTTATATTTGGTCTGTTCTGGATAAGAGGGTTAATAAATAGAGGCTATAACTTTGTTGGAATGAACCGCAGCCTATTGTAGATACAGGCCTTCTGAGTCACGGAGAAATTCATTTTGAAACGTCACATTCCACGGCTGACTAAATAACGAAACGTGCATGTGTCAAATATCAGATTAATTATTATAGCATTTTCGGGAAACAAAGAAGGATATGCAGTTGTTTTCAAGGCAGGATTCTGTGAAAGGATCACTATGAACAGTGATTTGTTGTGTTTTCTGAAAGGATCACTCTGAACGGTGATTTGTGTGTTTTGTGAAAGGATCACTATGAACAGTGGTTTATTGTGTTCTGTGAAAGGATACTATAAACAGTAATTTTTGTGTTTTGTACCGTGAATACGGTTTTGTTTTTTAGTTTGGAGCACGGATTGATGGTAAAAACCTTGGCACAATATTGGCTTGGCTTCGTTCGTTCTCAATCTCCCGCTACTAAACCCTGAAAAGGGCTTAAAGCAGAATGTAGTTCAGGAAACGCAATGCGTTGTGTCTTAGGTTACAGCTTAACTGCGATATTTGTATCTTTTGGTCCAACACATCTAATTTCAACAACCTTTTTTTTAAATTCCCGAGTTAGCATTCCCTCTTCGATCCCGTCTTTTTAGCCAGTCTGCCCTGCTGCAGCCTGTTATCCAGGATCACCGCTTGGAGGTGTAGAAGTTCAGTTATTTTGCCCGCGGTGGAATGTGACATGTCAATGGGTTTTCCAGGTGAGTCAGAAAATCCTATCTAAAGTAGGCCATGATCGAACTTAAAATTATATTTCAAGGTCGCAAGTGTTGAATGACGACAGATTATTCCAGTTGTAACACATTTATAGTGCGTTTTGCTGGTCTAGTGCTTAACTAATTTCTCTCTAGTGGCAAGGCGAATCTGTCATCCGGTGGTCCGGCGTTCGAATTCCGGACTGCGCATTACTTCACTGTCTTTGTTTCTGTTCTCGAGTGCAGATAAATACTTGTCTTGTGGTCGTTTGCACTAACAAGCATTCTGTGGTTTCCTTAGCACATTGTGTTGCGGAAAGAGGCTCCCAGCCCCATGCACAACCTTGTTCATTCTCCTTATGGGTACGTATCCCTTAATTCACAAAAAAAAAATGTAAAAATCAAATTTAGCACCGGTTATCTATAGTTAGCACCGGATGTGGGATAGTGACATCACATACTAGTGCACTTTTTAACTGTTAGGGCTTAAAACATTCTGCTTTTTTTGTTCCTGCAATCTTATTTGAAATCAGGAATGAATTTCTTGAAATTGTCAACTTTGGATCATAATAAAGAGAGTAGCATCTAGTTTTTACAACCGCATGGCATTATCCATGCTGTCAAAGGATGGAGTAACAGTCATGTTGCCGTGTTCTTCGTGACTGAACAACATGATATAAAGAGATGTCAACAGGCACAATGTTGGCAGGACATCCCTGTGGGGCAAGGCACTTGGCTACAAGGCTTGCGCATAGCCTACAGACATCATTATTTTTGTATACTGCTTGTCTCAAGAGCTGACAAACATCCATTTTTGAAAGTCTGAGTTAGGAATTTTAAAGAATGCATTTATCTAATGGAATAATTTCATAACAGATTTGTGTCAGCACACTTTTAAAAAATAATGTTATTATTGGAGGACCAAACACTACAGTTGAAATAGATGAGTCAGTTTACTTTTCTACACATCTATCTTTATCTAATGTTTTACCAATTTATATAAAATAAAGCTATATTGACCTGTCCTCCCTATAATCAGAAATCTAAAGTCCCGCTACAGTCATTAGCTGGAGCCTGCATCAGCTGTCAAATACGTATGATGGAAACCCAGAGAACTCTGTTTGAGATGATTTAATGGACACATACCCTCCTTTTACATAACATGCATTCCAGGTTGAAAATGTCGTACTAATTACTCCCCTGAATCCACGCCGCTGAAACTTGAATGTTACTTACTGAATAATTACTATTCAACTATCAAGATACATTTCCGGGGCACTCTTATGACAGGCGCTCGCCGGAATGTATCCTGTCAAGTTGAGAGGTGACGACACTGCCTGACGTAAGAATCCATTGTTTTGCTTTAAAACATTCCCTGCCTGCAAATCAAATGAAGATGATCGCCCATCAGTCGAATCCAGCCACTCATATTCAGGACACAAAATTCACATTGTCAGGGTCGATACAAAATTACTGCCCTTTGGTTCTGGAGAAAACGTCTTAAATGGTGATGAACTTAACTGGCTCATTAAACCCTGAGAACTCGACATTTCTATCGATCCTGTTTTGTTTTGCATTACTATTTTTATATTCCAAAATAATAGTGTAATATAACAGAGGCAATATTTCAACAGAGATGTCAATCATTAAAATCAATACTGGTATTTGAAGTATTTGTTTTTCAACATTCAGAAAAAATCCGCAATTTTGACAAGTAGCATTAAAGTAGCGATGTCAAATTATAAATGTGTCTGGGGCTATCAACATGTTTTCATAATTAAGCCTGGAGCTATCAACATGTTTTCATAAATGAGTGTGGGGCTATGGACTTGTTTTCATAAATGTCTTGGGGCTATCATGTTTTCATAATTAAGCCTGGAGCTATCAACATGTTTTCATAATTGAGTGTGAGGCTATCAAAATGTTTTCATAAATGTCTTGGGGCTATCATATTTTAATGATTAAGCCTGGAGCTATCAACATGTTTTCATAAATGAGTGTGGGGCTACCATGTTTTCATAAATAAGCCTGGAGCTATCAACATGTCTTCATAAATGAGTGTGGGGCTATCATGTTTTCATAATTAAGCCTGGAGCTATCAACATGTTTTCATACTTAAGCCTGGAGCTATCAACATGTTTTCATGAATGATTGTGGGGCTATCGACATGTTTTCATAATTGATTCAGGGGCAATAAACGTGTTTCAAAATTGAGCCTGGAGCTATCAACATGTTTTGATAATTGAGCCTGGAGTTATCGACATGTTTTCATAATTGAGCCTGGAGTTATCGACATGTTTTTATAATTGACCCTGGAGTTATCGACATGTTTTATGAATAAATGATATGATGAATTAAGGAAAATGATAAAAAAGGCTAGGCTAGTGCTATTTTAAAAAGTGTAGCTTGATTCTCAGTGTTATTAACGTGCATGTTCGTGGTTCCCCTTGGAGCATACGGCCACAATAGATGCTCTCCTTCTGTTTCTATTCTGTGCCGTCCGTTTGAACTTCGACCACGAGACCCTGACTAAGCCTTTATCCTCTTACACCGTTCATGGTCTGTGTCTCTTGGTCTCCCAACACGTATCTTTCCCCGTGGGTTACAATCTAGTGCATGTTTGGTTATACTGCCCAGCTTATTTATGAAAATCGGTCCCATCCGTCTCCCCTTTCGCTCTCCGATTTTCTGCTGCATTGGTTGTTGTCTTAATATTTCCTACAGATCAGCGTTTGTCATTACATTTGTCCGCTATAATATAGGGGTAAGGCGGTCGCCTCTCAAGTAATAAGCAGAAGCGCGAACCAGTCAAACCAGTGGGCGTGTGTGTCCTTGGTCTCACAGGAGGTGAGATCCAGTACCTAGTTTTATCGGAGATGGACGTTGCACTAGTTGGTCTCATGTACAAGCAGTGGATCTTCGTGTGAGACCAGACACACACGAAGTGAGATCAAGTACCTAGTTCTATCGGAGATGGACGATAAACTAATTGGTCTCATGTACAAGATGTGCACGAAAACACTTGACAGCTAAAAATAAAATAAAAGAAATACATAGATGGAAGCTGTAGTGACACTGAAGTTTGAAAGTCGATAAAAATACATTTAGGTAATGGTTCAGTGTAAATGCACCAAGACAAAAACAAAATTGGTTCCTATGTTATGGCCAAAGGGTTTTCTTCGAGGATAAAACAACAAATGATTAGTCAACAAATCTCAATTTGAAAATACATACAAAAGACACGTGCAATATATCATGTACTGTTTCTTTTTCTTGTGAATAGTTAGTTGTTTTCGTTTTGCTTTATGTCCCTGAGGAAGACGTCATAACCGTAACGTAAGTATAGTTTAGTTTTTGCCTTGCTGTGGTCACTAATTGATTACCTATCGATGTTTTCATCGATAATAAAAGAGAACAGACTTTTGTGGATGTACGGGGCCAAATATAGACAAAAATCCTTAAATTCCTTCCCAATACTCCACCAAACTTCCTTCAGGCTTAATAACACGCAGGAAATAAAATCGCAAAAAAAGCGCCTACTACGCATAGCCTCGAGTGAACCTTCATATTGTCCTTTGATATTGTAACTTCTGGAAGAACCGTTGAATCATAATTTGTTCAACACCTGGTGACTGTCAATCAAAAGTCAAACTACTGAAGAGCAGATGTATAGCACTTACTTAAAAAGTTTGAGATTTTAGCGATGTTATCAAATCGCTTTAGCTGACCTGACCGTCAAACGATACCTGGCTAACTGATAGAGAAGTAAAATCAGCGAGAAAGGAAACTAATCACCACATCTCATAACAAGATGAGGCTCAGTACATCTTACACTTCATCCCCTACATCCGTGTATGCTAGACCTTTATTTTGAACTTCTGCGACAATAACGAACCTGTTTACCTGTATATTTAAGAATTCCTAAAATGGCAAACAATTCCTGTGCAGCTCTCTCGTTACTGGCAACACGCACGTGCGAATGAAATGATCATCTATGTCACTCAAACTTGACGCCGGAAGCACTTGTGACGAGGACATTTTTGATTGACTTACTAAAAAAACATGCAAAAACTGGGGCAGAGCTATTCCGGATGTAATTATGAGCAAAATAAATCACGATTTGATTGATTGTTATTAAAGACAAGATGGTGGATAAAATTGTGCTGACATTTTTATGGTTCGTAATATAACAGTTGTCCGAGTAGATACCGGCAGGGTTGAGTTTGTGACAGACACGAGGGAAGGGTCACTACCACACTGACAGTCCAATCTGAAGGAGATGCCTAGCATTGTGGTTTAATCAGTAGCGTAGCTAAGGGGGTTGGGGGGAGGGGAGGCCTTTATGCCTCGGGTGACACTTAGGAAGGGTGGTTGACTGTTCGCCTACAGCAACAAATCGAAAGTACATTTATGTCAAGATAGTACAAGACGTGAGATACAATATTATTATTTTCTACTAGTGTTTACTAATAAAATCAATGAAATGTAAATGTAAGAAAAGCGTTAAATTTCATTATCATACCATCATTCAAATTATCAGAAATAAAACATGTACGGAGACTCAGCAACTATTACTTTTATATTATTATTTATGCGTTTTTGGAAACTGTATGCACTAGACCAGGACTCCGGATAATTATTGAACGTTTTAATGTCTTGATGTTTTCATGACATACATTGTCATGCAATCACGTTTCTTGCAATCTTCCTTAGCAGCCATTGTTTACATATAGTTACCATGTCACTACGTAACCCAATAGTGGAAAACAGAGGCGAACTAACTAACCTTTCAAGAGTTTGTATCAAAGGGATGTGTGGTCTGGGAATAGCCATAGAACGGCAGCGTCCATGTAGGAAGAAGATAATGATGGTTGGGGAAGAATTACCAGATGATGAATTGTCATTATAGAAACTTTATAAAGCAGAAACATGAACACTTATTAGCAAGTGAGAAAGAGTATTGAAATCTTCGAAATGTGGGTATATAGAAGATTGGGTGGCATTTCATTGAAAAGAGAAGAAAACAAACGTGGAGGTATTTAAAATACTGCTGGTGAAAAGATAAGTAATGACCAAAATCAGGGTTAGACAGTTTCGCTATTTTGGTCAAATACCATACCGCCTTGCTGAAGTGTATGAGAGAGGGTAGCGTGGAAGACAGTCGTTCAAGAAGCAGACAACATTATAAGTGGGTAGATGACATCAGGAAATGGACTCAAAAAGCCATTCAGATTGCATCATTACGGCAAGAGAAAGAGTACACTGGAGATCCATTGCAGCCGACATTCGAGGCGCAGATAGAGCTGGATTGTCATAGGAAACTGAGTTGAGGAAAGAAATGTTTTCTTGGCTGCACACATCGAATCAATAAATAACAGAGATAACAACAGCTTCATATTCTTGCTGAGAAATAAGCCTTCTTTAATCCGTCTAATCTTTTCAAGGACAAACACGATTGTCAACTTAATCGTGATTACGGTGACATTAACAAGGAGGGGTTCCGCCTTGAGAGAAGAATATTTATGAGCTGTATTGCTGTTGCTGCTACGCAAGGTGGAGCAGGGACATAGAAGGAAGGCCCCTTTAAACTTTTGCAGTTTTATACAAAACGCAGTCTTGGCAATTCCAAATATTGTAATTCTACTATGAATTACCCTCACAAATGATGTTGGTGTTGCCAGCTGTGAAATAGGATCAAAATTGATTAAGAATTACGTAAGATCTATAATGAGTATCTTCCAGTTAAGTAGTATTACCATAATGTCTATTGAACAACAACAACGGACTGCAACATCAACAATTTTGCTAACATAAAAGCAAGAAAAATAATACTACATAATATTGAAGTTACATTTTTAACTTTCGAAATAAACAGGGTGTCTGATCTCGTCTTATGTATATTGAGAACTGCGGCAAACACATGGACAGCCCCGGACGGCACAAAGTATAGATACGCTAGTCGGGTTAACCCCTTTAGAAGTTAGTAAACTCTCTGATTTATAGTTGCAGAGCGCGCCACTCCCATGCGCCAAAAGCATGTTTGGTGTGACGTAATCGCTTGTGTTTGACAGGCGGCTTTAGAAAATGTGGGCCTTTCATTAATGAATAAATAACTGACTGTATAAAGAGTTTAAACCAGTGCAGAATAGTCACTGGACAGTGCTTATTAGCGTATGCCCCCCTTTACTACAGTAGGAGCGTCGGTTACCGCTACAGTTGGCTTCCATGAAGGAGGCATGACGAAAAGACATTGATGTGGTTAGTGTTGTAGTTTGCTTTATGTGATGGGAGTGTCAGTCTTATACACAACTCTTCTTCGTCGCTTTATATGACAGTCATATAAATTTTAACTGCCGTGTGTATGTTGAAGACTCGTGCTCCACAGGAAGCTGATATAATTCTGATTGATTGATTGATTGATTGATTCATTCATTAATTGATTGATTGATTGATTGAAAAGTGCACTGACCATGTTCGTGTAAAAAACGAGGCAAAATTTGCAAGGAGGTGGGTGATTATTGAAAAATTCGGGAAGCGAAGAATAGTTTAAAAAAAAGGCAAAGGCCGACGTCCATCGTAGACGATGATGGCATAAATCATTTTGTTAGCAGTATTTTTTAGTAAGGATTAACTGCGCTACTTTTTATCCTCACTCTCTCGTCTCGAGCCGCCCGACCCCAGTGGCAAGTGAAGGACAAGATGACTAGGGGTCGACTACGAGATGCAGGGGACTCCGCATCAAGCACCCGTGAAAAAGACTGCGGAGTCCGGAGTCGAACCCACACCACCTGATCACGAGACCGACGGCTTAACCACTTCGCCACGGAATACCCTAAATAAGAAAAATGTAAGGATACTGATCAAGGTGGTAGCGAAATGTGAACAGGGGTAGGTGAAACATACTAATCAAGGTGGGATCGAAGAGTAGTCAGGGTCAGGTAAAACATACTAATCAATGTGGGATCGAAGAATAGTCAGGGTCAGGTGAAACATACTGATCAAGGTGGGATCGAAGAGTAGTCAGGGTCAGATGTAACATATTGATCAAGGTGGGATCGAAGAGTAGTCAGGGTCAGATGAAACATACTGATCAAGGTGGGAGGAGCAATGAAAGTTGCCAAGGTCAGGTGAAACATTTTTATCAAAAATGCATCTCACTTCCTCGTTCGTCTTTCTGGAAACATGCTGTTTCACAGCAATCTGATCAATGAGATGGGCATCGATACTCTAAAAGCCTTGCATTGCATTACAGTCAGGAGAGTCCCGGCTCACTTTCTTAAGTACGCCTCAGGATATAAAAAAGAGCAAATCTAAGCTGCCACAAAAGAAACATCGTAAACTCAGAAAGGATAACTTCCAAACAATTAAATTGAATGAACTAAATGTGCACCAAAGTTTCTTTGGAAACAACATAACGTGAGTCTTATTTTTTCTCTTCTAGTTCGCCATGTTTATTATCATGTCTACACCTGTTGTCTAGTTCTTTGGATAACGGTTACTGTGGTGTAGATATCTTCAAGGCTTCGAAACAGCTTCGTTTGGAGTTTCATCTCTGTGGGTCAGTGCTCAGTACGCAATTCGCTATGAAGGTATGCTAGGGGGACTTTGAGTAGATTCTGAAGATAAATGTGGATTATGTCGAGGCTCAAAGCCCGGAACTGATCCTGCCTAGAGGGATTGTAAAGTGCGAGCACTGTATTGAGACTTTTTAGACGTTTGTGTAGACATATTTGTTCAACGCTGGGCGGGTTGTATTGCACCATGGTTGCTGGTACGGCCCCTGGTGGCCCACCCTCTTCCTGGCGTGCCACCAACCTTCAGGACTTGTTCAGTGGCGGACTGTGCTTTACAAACTCCTCTGACTTTGGACTTTGACTTCGTCTTAAATCTCGTTTGCGGTCCCATTGTTTCCTCCCGTTGGGGTTAAAAACCCAAGCTTTGGCAAGACATCTGGGTATAGCAGTGTCTACCAACGTGTAAATGAGGTATGTAGTTATTGAATGTCCATAATGAGTCGATAAAATCTTTTTGTGCGCCCTAAAGAGGACGTTAAGTGGCGGGTTGTCGTAGCTTTCCTCACATCCCGAGCGAGCTGACGAAGGTGTTCCCGCTTCCTCCAGACGGTTGTGCTATGCTTCGCTTCGTCTGCGTGTCGCTCACTACTACGGGGATCACACCGATACCTCACCTTGTTAGCCAGGCTGCAATGAAAACAGCCCATTTCCATTCAGGGCTATGTGAAAGCCGAGGTGAGGGCCTTATCCAGTATATTTTGCCTGACTCTGACTAACATGTCTGATCATTATATTTTGCCTGACCCTGATTAACATGTCTGATCATTATATTTTGCCTGACCCTGATTAACATGTCTGATCATTATATTTTGACTGACCCTGACTAACATGTCTGATCATTATATTTTGACTGACCCTGATTAACATGTCTGATCATTATATTTTGCCTGACCCTGATTAACATGTCTGATCATTATATTTTGACTGACCCTGACTAACATGTCTGATCATTATATTTTGCCTGACTGATTAACATGTCTGATCATTATATTTTGCCTGACCCTGATTAACATGTCTGATCATTATATTTTGACTGACCCTGACTAACATGTCTGATCATTATATTTTGCCTGACCCTGACTAACACGTCTGATCATTATGTTTTGTCTGACCCTGACTAACATGTCTGATCACTATATTTTGCCTGCCCAGACGTTTGTCTTCCTATTAGTTAGACTTTGACAATCACTGGCCCATGGAGACAAATGCACAGTCTATAGTGCAACATATTTCAAGGTGCAAGCACAATTTTTAGTAGTCATTGGTGCACTATATTTCACGGAGCAAGCAACGCCCGGCTTCTGGCTCACATGCATCGAGCATCGAACCGCTCCCTTTCCGCTGTGTATGGGAATCTAAAGGCTGCATTTGATTAGGTCGAAAGGTCCGCTTTCTGAAAAGCCCTGCTAGGCATCCGAACTTCTGCCCTACTCCTGAACTTGATAGGGGAGTTACACAAAAATGCCGGGGCCATAATTTGACTGGGTGGCACTCTCTCTGACAGATTCCCCACGACTTGGGATGTCAGACATGGATGTTATCTTGCCCCCGACCTATTCTGTCGGACAGTTGATTGGATTCTTAACCGCCTGAGCGCACACCAAGATGGTATCGCTATTTACCAGTCAGTCTTCACTGATCGTGTTTACCCGGACGACATTGTTCTGTTCGGCACAGACAGCTCTGCGCTACAGCGCTCACTGGAAACCCCAGACAGCGAAATGCCCTCCCTAGGCCTGTCTATATCCTGGGCAAAGACAGAAGTTCAGAACCTCATTTCCGACACAGCAGTCCAGGGTATTGAGATTCAATATCACACTGCGGGGGGCACCAGCGAATTCATAAATCTCGGTGGCATGACATCATCCGATGGGCGCAGCAGTCCCGACATATCAAAGCGGATCTGACTAGCTGATTTTGCTATGCACGACCTCCGACGTAAGTGGAGTAACAGCAAGTTCTCCATTCAAATAAAATTCCGGATATACCAGTTCTGAGTGGTCCCAGTCCTGCTTTACGGCTTCAAAACCTGGTCATTGCTGAAACATGACATGTCGAGACTGAAGGCCTTCCACGTGCGCAACCAGCGACGTATCCTGGTCATCCGATGGCATGACTACATCTGCAACATGGTGGTCTCTGCTAAAACAGGTTTCCACCAAATCTCAAAAATACTTGACTGTCGCCGAGTTACATTGTCTGGTCATGTCGTGCGGCTGGGCCAGGAAACCGTGACTCACAATATACCACACAAGTCGCTCCTCAGTGCCAAGAGTACCGCATTACAAAAGTGTTTCCCCGACGGGTTGGAGGCGCAGTAGAGCCGTCCCCGCACATGATGTCTTCAGCAGACAGCAGCCGCCACCTCCTCTCTGGACGAGGCCTGGAACAACGCCGCAGCAGTGGATCATGAATGTGGCCGACCGACGCAACAGGTCTCAGACGTCTAAGCGAACATTATTATTAAACAACGTCCGAGATAGTCATTGATACAACATTTTCCATTGAGCAAGCAACTTAAGGGTAATCATTTGTACAACATTTTCCATGGAGCAAGCAACTTAAGGGTAATCATTTGTACAACATTTTCCATGGAGCAAGCAACTTAAGGGTAATCATTTGTACAACATTTTCCATGGAGCAAGCAACTTAAGGGTAATCATTTGTACAACATTTTCCGTGGAGCAAGAAACTTAAGGGTAATCATTTGTACAACATTTTCCGTGGAGCAAGCACCTTAAGGGTAATCATTTGTACAACATTTTCCATGGAGCAAGCAACTTAAGAGCTGTAATTTGTACAACATTTTCCATGGAGCAAGCAACTTAAGAGCTGTAATTTGTACCACTCATCCTTAGAACAAGCAACACAAGAGACAGACGCTGGTATGAATAATGATATGAAATCTCACTGGCATTAAAACGACTGCTCTCCCCTCACCGATATCCAGCCATTTGACTAGACAAACGTTCAGATTGTAATATCATTTGATTGACAAGACAAATAAATAGCAAATCCAAAGTATGGGTACTAAATTTGAGAAAAATAAACCCACATTAAGGAGACCAACAAAAGAGGGACAGAAGATGTCAGTATGTTACTACAAATAAACGTGTCCTGCCGGGCCATCATTAAAGTTGGCCTTCATGTGGAACATCTTCTCTGCGGCAGAATGTTGCTGTTTCCGCAGAGGTAGTTTATGCATTACTTTGTTTTACACTGTGAGGGTGCCAGCCATATGCACAACTCTACTTAGTTTAATTTTAAGACGTGCATTACAATGACAGTAGACTTATTCTTTCCTCTCGGGTTAGGTGCGCTAAATCCATAACTGGTTGAGGGAGGACGCCTAACTGATATGAAGTTCGAAAAAAAGAATAGTGAACAAGGTCATTGCAAGCAAAATGAACATTAATATGTTTTCAATACAACAATAAGGAAATATATATTTATTTTTTTTTACAACAAAAAATGCAAAAAATGCAGAGATCTACTGAGGAGCATAAAGAAAAGAAATTGCGTAATGCAGTTTTAAAAAGAAAATTATCTGCTATATTCGTATCTCTCTCTTACATTCTTTTTCTCTCTGTTTCACACATAATGGGGCAAACGCACACACCCGTGCATACGCGAACTCACGCACCCACATGCGACCACGCACACATACTCTCACAGTTTATGATTATGTCTTAAGAAAAAACGAGAAAATCTCCCGCTATTTTAATTTCGCTAATGAGTGGTTGAGACATATTTCAGTTTGGACAAAGTAAAACAGATGAAAATGGCGAAATACACCTAGTGTGTTCTGGGAAGTATTCGGTATCAACTTCCATGTCTTGACTGTTTACTCAGCTGTAAATTGGAACCCATCTCATTGCAACATTCCAAGCAATAAAGGGGCAGAAAGTTGTCAAAAAATGTGTTTATCTGCCTCAGTATTGTTGTTGTTGTTTAATGCCCAAAATGAGTACGTTTACGTTTTTGTGCGTCCGGCAAAGTGCTTTAAGTAGTTGGTTGTAGCATCCTAACATCCGGAGCGTGCTGATGAAGGTGGACCGCTGTCTTCCAGTCGATTACTATGCTTGGTTTGATTTCTGTAACATTCACTACAACGGAGATCAGGATCGATCCACATTTCGTCCAACCAACTGCCTTGAAAACAGCCTGTTTCCCAGACAGCTACATGGAAGAGAGATTGTGGTCTTGGTCCGTATATTGGGTCTGACATCTCAGTTCCCTTTAGCTTTCCAAGAAACAAAGCTGATCTTAATATCAATAGATGCAGAAGCAATCGGAATCCAGTACATCCTGGTCACTAGCAATGGCATTTATAAATTGGAGAACAGAAGACGTCAATTGTTGACCTTTGAACTTTAACGCGACCTCAGCAGACTGACATACCATTTATTCAACAAACTAAAGATATCATTTCCTAACAACTTTAGAATGACCGTTTAGCATCGAATGTAAAAGTGCTCAACAGAGACAGAGACAAAGAGCAGACACGCTCATCCCAAGTAGCTATTGTGGGCAAGAATTATGGAGATTCCAATGACCCCTATATATCTTTACCCAAGTTGATATCTGAAAGTGTGTTCATAAAAGTTAACGGACGGCTTTCTTCTATCTGCTTACTGCTTAATTCCCATTTTCCTAACAACAGTAACTCTGTCGGTTCAAGTGTATGTACTGTTTGTCTATGTTTTTATTGCCACATGTGTGGATCCTTTTGTTCTAGCGAAATAGACTTGGTGGAAATACGTTCTGAGGGACAGAGGAAGAAGTGTAATGGATTGAGATAATAAGATACAAATAAGGAAATACAAGATGAAAACATGAGGTCTGAATTCTCATTATGTTATCAATATCTCCCATAATGATATTACTATTCAGGTGGTGTTATTAATAACTCCAGTAAGTATATCAGTATTCTCGTGCTATCAGTATCTCCCATAGTGATATCACTATTATATCATTGTGTTATCAATATATCCCATATCGATATCACTATTCCCAGCGTATTATCAATATGTTTCATTATGATATTATCATTCCCATCGTGTTATCAATACCTCCCATAGTGATATCATTACACGAATTAAAGACGAATATCCGGGAAACGATGGATCGATGGAGGGCAATACACGTTAAGAAGATTGAGCAATATGTAGCCACAGGCCAGACAGTTTCCCTGAATCAGAAAACAATAAACTCTCTTGATGTGACGTGTCGTCTCTTTATGTCTCATTCACAATCCATGCGAAGCATTGGGTGACTACTGCAGCTGACATCCTGACAGGAAGTCGGAATCGGAACCCAGGATTTTCATTCAATGTTGACTTCTGTAGTAATTTGGTTTGCATCGTGAAGCTGCAACCGTTTCTAGTCGACTTTTATAACATTATTGGTATGTTACAGTGGTATTCCCCGTGTACCATTCTGGTGTCTTGACAACATATTTCTCTATCCTTTTTTCGCGACAACCCTTTTCTTTCAACAGCAGACTGAGTTGTATTGGTTGCAGCAGGACTTGTGAGCTATACAAACAATAATTGACACGGGAGCTGCAATTCTTAAGCAAGCTAAAAAATGCACAAAATCATGATTCGGGATACATTATGAGGAAGTCATAGAAGTCTTGATCATCGATGTAACCCTCCGATATATGTATTGATCTGTCGTTTCGATCCAGGTGAAACAAAGGGCAATCTCGAGCTGGCCCCTTTACAGAAAGCTTGCATCCACCCATTTGCCGTGGTGGTTTCAATAGCATTCGATTCACAGGATGAAATTGCTACGCCAATGCACTGCCCTATATAGTAATATTTCGCGTCATGTTTAGAAGGTTATAGTTGTTCTATTATTTACAGTCCGTGCAAAACTTGAGCAGCACCCAAGGATAACACGATCGCAACCCGCACACAACCCGGACAGAACACAAGCATAACAAGATCGCATCCCGCACACAACCCGGAATGGACCCAAGCATAACCCGATGGTAACCCGCACACAACTCTGACTGAACCCAAGAACAACTCGTGCACCACCCGGTTACAACTTGGGCTTTCTTCACAGCATAAGCAGTAGAAATATGGCAACCCAGACACAACCCGAGCACAACCCAGGATTTCTCTACAACATAAGCAGCAGAAATGTGACAATCCAGATACAACCCGATTTTCTCTACAACATAAGCAGTAGAATAATGACATACAGGAAACAAGCCGTTTTTCCCCCACAATATAAAAAAGCAGTAGATATATGGCAACAGGACACAACCAAACCACAACAAAGGATTTCTCTACAACATAAGCAGAAGAAATATAACAACAGGACATAACCAAAGCACAAATCAGGCTTTTTCTACAACATATGCAGGAGAAATATAACAACAGGACACAACCAAAGCACAAATCAAATTTCCTCTACGAAACTAAGAAGACTGAAAGGCCATCCAATGCATCAGAGACTAAATAGATTTGGAAAAGGGAAACTACAGTGAAGAAACTTTGTATATATAGCCAAAGCAAAGATGAGCGAAGACCATATGAACAACATAACAACACCAAAGCCGATTCCCACTGTACGCAAACCCACATGGAAGCAGCATATCATTCCGGAGGTGGTAGAAAATATACAAGTATTGGAAACAAGACCAGCCAGACTGAAAAAGAAAGAAGAGACATGACCCTGAGGTACATAGCGGAAAACTACCCAAGCATGGACTGGACCCATGCATACACCGACGGTTCTGTAACAAACACAACACAGAATGGAGGGGGAGGAGTATTCCTGAGTCTAACAAATGGTAGAAAAATAACACTGTCAGTGGCAACTGGAAAATTCTCAAGCAATTTCAGAGCGGAGGCAGAGGCACTGAAGGCTGCCGTAAAATCAATGCTGACAGGCGAAAGCAATGAAAGCCAGATATTCCTGTTTACAGATGCCCTGGCCGTTGTTACAGCACTCAAAAGCCATAAAAATACTGAACTTAATGATTTAAGAGCAGTACTCTGTCAACTATGTCAGCAATCCGCACCAAAAAGAGTAGTGGTACAGTGGGTTCCATCCTACTGTAACATCCAAGGCAACGAGGAGGCAGACAGACTGGCAAAAGAAGGTGCAAGACTACCACAACGAGATTCTAGTGTGACCTACGAAGAGTCCAAAAGGTTTATTAGGGCCAGATACATGACCAAATGGGAAACAGAACATACTGGCTAAACAAAAAACGATGTCTATTACCAGTTGAACAGAAGAAAGCAGGTCGTGGTCTTCAGACTCCGCACAGGCCACAACAGACTGAGGTACCACCTATTCAATAAACTGAAGATAGGTGGCACTGACGAATGCAGTTGTGGTACCGGAAAAATGATCTCTGAACATCTGCTGCAAAATACGAGGACCAGAGAAAGCACATGTGGCCATCACCAGTGCCAACACTAGACAAGCTCTATGGCAGTGTCGACAGCCTCAGGATGACAGCCGCTTTCTTCGAACAAATTCAAGTTGACAGCGTAAGAAGAAGAAGAAGAAGAAGATTTTCTCTACCACATAAGAAATAGAAATGTGAACATTTCTTGGTTCCTCTACAACTAACCAATTAACCTCGCCCTCCAATGATTAATGTTTAACTTGTGTGAATTCAGGAATATATTAATAGAACAGCTTTAACTTCAAAGTACAACGTCAATTCGCTCACGACAGCTATACGCTCCAATCTACCCTGCTGTAAATAAAGACACGATTGGAAGACAAAGCAGTAACGAACGGAATTTCTCACGTTATAAAGCTGGATCTCGTTCAATAAAGTTCCTAACGCTCCATCCCCGACAGCGTAATCTGTTAAGTGGTCATCTTTATCGGGACCATTTTACCCGCGTTTAGCAACATCATCACGTTTAATAACATTGATTAGAAAAGTGGCACATGTGCTCTGGTGCAGGTTATCTTTAAAGAAGCTATCTAAAAAAGTGGACTAGGACTTCTACGGGAGCGAACAGAAAAATAAGATGAACAACCACAGCAGAATCAACAAAAAAAAACAGAGGAAAGAGAAGACAAAGAACAACAACAATTACAGCAACAACAATTGCAATAAAAATAACAACAACAAGAAAACTAAGAAAGATTAAAGGGAAGAGGAGGAGCAGAAGAAAAAAAAAGTAGAAGATGAAGAAGAACAGAAACAATAATAATAATAAAAATAATAATAAGAAGAAAAAGAAGAAGAAGAAGAAGTAGAAGAAGAAGAAGAAGAAGGAGAACAACAACAAGAAACAGAAGAAAGGGATTGGGGGGATGGGTGAGGAGGAGAAGATAAGAAGAACAAAAAGAAGAACATCAACAAAAAGAAGAAAAACAAGAAAAGAGCTGCAACAACAAAAAATACAAACAGAGAAAAAAGGAATAGAAAGACAAGAAGAAACCGAAGATGAGATAATATAAGAGCAAGTATAATTAATTTTAAAAAACCTAAGTTACTATAAGACCAAGTATACTTTATAAGAAATACCTAAGATAATATAAGAGCAAGTATACTTTATAAGAAATGCCTAAGATAATATAAGATCAAGTATAATTTATAAGAATTACCTAAGATAATATTAGAGCAAGTATAATTTATAAGAAATACCTAAGATAATATAAGAGCAAGTATAATTTATAAGAAATACGTTAGATAATATAAGAGCAAGCATAATTTATAAGAAATATATAAGATAATATTAGAGCAAGTTTAATTGATAAGAAATGCCTAAGAAAACGAAGAAGCAGAATGGTTGCAAACTACCAGATAAGGCCGTGAAAAACAAGCGTATGTTTGGTTACAAATGTTGGGCGTGTAGAACATGTACCTTCAGTTTACGGATTATCACGCTAATGATACACCGTATCGATGAATTAATTATAAAGGTTCTCCTACCCCCTCCCTCTACCTCTCCTGATATTTGAGCAGCTTGTATTTGCTCTAGCGTTCATTGATCGATACACTTCCCACAATGTCTCGAGCTACAGTGAAGATAGCGTGTGTTTCTAGTGACGGATTCCATTACTTAGATCAATTTCAATGTCTTGCGTTTGCAATCTTCAATTTCAAACAACCTGTTATAACATACTTTCAACAAAGTCCAGCACTTAGCATCAATCAAATTTAAATTCACGTAGAAAAATCTAAGGGCGAATGCTAAAATATTCAGGCAATCGGAATAATAAAATATGGTAAAATGTGCTATCGTACATGCATGTATCCACTGTCGGTAACGAATATTGATTTGAACACAAACTCACACTCTATTCGGCAATAAGTATAAATCAACTTAAGTTCACGTAACACAACTAAAATAGCAATGCTAAAACATGTTTGCAATGGAAACAATAAAATATGAAGAAATGGGTTGCCGTACAAACAGGTATTCTCCGTCTGAAACAAATATTGATTTGTACATTTGTGATACCAAATACAAACTCTATTAGCAGATCGTTGCTAGTATCTCTTCAAACAAGGTAGGAATTATCGAGATTGCTAGGAAGTTGATATCAAGAATTGGGCATCTCAATTGGCAGATGCTGAAAAAAGGCGTTTCAGAAGTGAAAAGATAATGCCCAAACGCCGTTCTTAATAGTTAGCTTCTCTAGGGGAATCTAGATAATAGTGTTAGCGGTTCTGTGTTAGGAGTCCTGTGTTAGGGGTCTTGTGTTAGGGGTCCTGTGTTAGGGGTTCTGTGTTAGAGGTTCTATGTTAGGGGTTCTGTGTTAATGGTCCTGTGTTAGAGGTCCTGTGTAAGGGGTCCTGTGTTAGGAGTCCTGTGTTAGGGGTCTTGTGTTAGAGGTTCTGTGTTAGGGGTCATGTGTTAGTGGTTCTGTGTTAGGGGCCCTTTGTTAGTGTTCTGTCTTAGGGGTCCTGTGTTAGGGGTCCTGTTTTAGAGGTCCTGTGTTAGGGGTCCTGTGTTAATGGTTCTGTGTTAGTGGTTCTGTGTTAAAGGTCTTGTGCTAGAGGTCCTGTGTTAGCGGTTCTGTGTTAGGGTCCTGTGTTAGTGTTCTGTGTTAGGGGTCCTGTGTTAGGGGTCCTGTATTAGTGGTTCTGTGTTAAGGATCCTATGCTAGAGGTCCTGTGTTAGGGGTCCTGTGTTAGTGGTTGTGTATTAAGGGTCCTATGCTAGAGGTCCTGTGTTAGAGGTCCTGTGTTAGGGGTGCTGTGTTAGGGGTCCTATATTAGTGGTTCTGTGTTAAGCGTCTTGTGCTAGAGGTCCTGTGCTAGAGGTCCTGTGCTAGGGAGTCACGTGGTTGTCCTGCCTACCCTAGACAGAAAGCAGAACTATATCTGGCTCCTTTCCGATCCCAGAGGGTGAACGTTATGCACTCGAGGGAGTGAAATACTGAATGAATGCGCAGCTAAAACAATTCTGAGCATTGGCGAACATACCATCTCCACCAACGTACGGAGCCTCGAGAAGCGTCCCGTATCCATTAGTTCCACCGTGTTTCAGTTTTGCAACAGGACAAGGGACACTCTTCTCTAAGTCTAATGTCGCGTTGGACGCACTCAGCGCTGTGCAAAGCTTAGTTGGACATTCTACGCATAGTGCAATGCAATATCGCGTTGGGCGCATTCAGCTCTGTGCAAAGCTTAGTTGGACATTCTACTCGTAGTGCAGGGCAATGTCGCGTTGGACGCATTCAACTGTGCAAATCTTGAACATCCTCAGTGCAGTGCATGGCTGATTATAGTAACCCGACGCCAAGCATTGCCGAGATGGTACCAGATCCCCGGCAGTTTACCACCTCCTCCTGCCCACTGACCCTCGAGAGGAGTCAAGCATTCGTCAGTTCGACCGTGTTGCCGTTTTGTAAAAGCGTCTGAGACACTGCTCTGTTCAAAGCGGAGTTAGGCACCCTAAGATAAGTAGAATGTTGAGTAGAGTATACTTAATGATGGTACAGAAGACCTGGGGAATATCATCTCCACCAGCACTGACCCTACTTTGCATGTTATTAAGGACAGCAACGTTGGTTGTGCACGCGGCTAGCAATCTCATAATGTCAACACGTCTAACAAAAACCAGTTTGACGTGAATCGTGTAGGGTGAGCTGATCCCTACGGCACTAAGCCGAACTCATGGTAAGGATACAGAACAGATTTCTTGAACTTGAATAGATGATACACCTTTTCTATTGTTTTTAAACAAACATTCTCTCGAGTGTTCTGCAGGGTCTTTGTGTATGACAAGGACAAGAATAGCACCACTGCTTTACATTGACTATGTCGTAAGAGGCGACTAATTGTGTGACATGGCATAATACCGGCCATGGTTACGTGATTTGTTAAGAGCAACATAGATGGCGCCTAACAGGCGGTCGGTCTACATTGCTCTAGTGTTTGAAACCACCCTCCGTGGCACTTGTCCCAACACAGCGGAATAATAGACTGCTGGAGTGTAGCCAGCTAAACAGGAAATCCTTCTCCCGGCTACACCCAGCTTACATCAGAGCTGGGACCTGCGCAAGGGCATCCATACCTGTAGAAGTACAGGTCAACTAATATGAAGACAATTAGTCAGTTTCATGTTGTTGTGGTCGCTATTGTTGCTATCACGCTGTGATGGTCGCTCTTGTTGTTTTTATGATGTGATGGTCGGTCTTGTTGTTTTCATGCTGTGATGGTCGCTATTGTTGCTGTGATGTTGTGATGGTCGCTATTGTTGCTGTCACGCTGTGATGGTCGCTCTTGTCGTTTTTATGATGTGATGGTCGCTATTGTTGCTGTCATGTTGTGATGGTCGCTATTGTTGTTTTCATGCTGTGATGGTCGCTCTTGTTGTTTTTATGATGTGATGGTCGCTATTGTTGCTTTCATGCTGTGATGGTCGCTCTTGTTGTTTTTATGATGTGATGGTCGTTATTGTTGTTTTCATGGTGTGATGGTCGTTATTGTTGCTTTCATGGTGTGATGGTCGTTATTGTTGCTTTCATGGTGTGATGGTCGTTATTGTTGCTTTCATGTTGTGATGGTCGTTATTGTTGCTTTCATGTTGTGATGGTCGCTATTGTTGCTTTCATGCTGTGATGGTCACTATTGTCACTTTCATGTTGTTATGGTTGTTTGTTATTTGCGAGTCTTGAAGAAAGAGCTGATATTGCTGCTGTTGACTAAAACAGCTGATTGCATGTTTGTTGTCAACAAGTTCCAATCAACGGATTGAAAGGGGGTTCTCGTTCAAAGCGATGACAATAGAGATGAAAGGGTCGAGAACACCAGTGCATGACAGCGAGTGCTGAGGTCCATCAAACATGCATGAGAATGTTGTTGTTGAACTCTCCCTACCCACACTCCTCCCCTATTAAACAAAACATGAATTATCCAAGCTGAAAACATTATTGATCCGCAGAATTTTCAAACAACATTGATAACCTTTTTTATAAGGGTTGTGTGTTATCACAAATCAGTGTAATATTCAGGCAAAAGTGCCTGGTTAGTGAATAATGTGCACGTGGTCAAATCATCAATAATATTTATTTTTCTTGAACCTTACCCCAATGTTCTTATCATTGTGTCATGTTTTTATCATTATGTCACGTTTTCTAGTTCGTATCATTGGGTCATGTTTTTTTTTGTTTTTATCATTGTGTCATATTTTCTTGTTTTTATCATTATGTCACGTTTTCTAGGTCGTATCATTGGCTCTTGTTTTATAGTTTTGATCGTTGTGTTGCGTTTTCTAATTTTTATCATTGTGTCATGTTTTCTTGTTCTTATCATAGTGTAATATTTTCTAGTTCTTATCATTAAAGTCATGTTTTCTTGTTATTATCGTTGTGTCATGTTTTGTTGTTTGTATTATTAAATTTCGTTTTCTAGTTTGTATCGTTGTCATGTTTTCTTGTTTTTATCATTATGTCACGTTTTCTAGTTCGTATCATTGTATCATGTTTTCTAGTTCTTATCATTAAAGTCATGTTTTCTTGTTTTTATCGTTGTGTCATTTTTTCTTGTTCTTATCATTGTGTCATGTTTTCTAGTTCCCATCCTTATGTCATGTTTTCTGACATCTGAGTTAATTTTGTTTAAGTTAGTTCACCTTAACCGTTCTATCTAAGGCTAATATAGAGATGATACTGTATGTCGCCATCCATTACCAAAAAAAACACAGACCTACTACGATCACCATTTAGCCTTTCCACACAAAAAACACAGACTTACTTGGATTACTCTTCACCCATTCAAAAAAAAACACAGACCTACTAGGATCACTCTCCACCCATTACAAAAAAACACAGACCTACAATGATCACTCTACGCCCATTAAACAAAAACAAACACGTAGCTGAATCAGTACCAACCAACAGAAACAATTGACTACAGTATTTATTCACATTGCCCAGGTCCTCCGGAAAGGTCCCTGCAGTTGTTAGGCATTCTTCAGACTTGCTTTTCATTTTACCTAAGAAATAAAATCCCTATACAATTTCGATGATTTGGACGCATGTCTTCGTGGCAGACCTAGAAAAACATTTGTCCTCACCGTTCACCCAACGAATATTTCAGAATGCCACATGGCTGCAACTATTGTTCTTCGCCCATTTCGAAATAAAATATGACTGAAAGAGGCAATCCTCATACTTTTCATAAAATCATGTGGTTGTAAGAGTCGGATTATACACAAACCATAAAAACATAAGCTTGTAAGAGGCACATATTCCGATAGAACACAGTGTTGCAAATGTCACCCTTCAAATTTTGCTAAGAACACATGGCTACTATTCTCAATCTCCAGGCTAAGAACACATGGCTACTATTCTCAATCTCCAGGCTAAGAACACATGGCTACTATTCTCAATCTCCAGACTAAGAACACATGGCTACCATTCTCAATCTCCAGGCTAAGAACACATGGCTACTATTCTTAATCTCCAGACTAAGAACACATGGCTACTATTGGTCAATCTCCAGACTAAGAACACATAGCTACTATTGTTCAATCTTCAGACAAGAACACATGGCTACTATTGTCAATCTCCAGGCTATGAACACATGGCTACTATTGGTCAATCTCCAGACTAAGAACACATGGCTACTATTGTCAATCTCCAGGCTATGAACACATGGCTACTATTGGTCAATCTCCAGACTAAGAACACATGGCTACTATTGTCAATCTCCAGGCTAAGAACACATGGCTACTATTGGTCAATCTCCAGGCTAAGAACACATGGCTACTATTCTCAATCTCCAGACTAAGAACACATGGCTACTATTCTCAATCTCCAGACTAAGAACACATGGCTACTATTGTCAATCTTCAGGATACGAACACATGGCTACTATTGTCAATCTTCAGTTTTTCCACAGAACTACAACGATCACTCTCCGCTGACTCTGAATTTAGACCGTTTTCTTGAGCTCTGCCTACTAATCCTTTCTGGCTTTCGCTCGCCAGGTATTATATGCCCTGACCATAACTATGGGCAGTTCTTGTCTGTTCCTTCAGTTACCATCATGACGCAGTTCTTGTCTGTTCCTTCAGGGACCATCATGACGCAGTTCTTGTCTGTTCCTCCAGTGACCATCATGACGCAGTTCTTGTCTGTTCCTTCAGTGACCAAAATGACGCAGTTCTTGTCTGTTCCTTCAGTGACCATCATGACGCAGTTCTTGTCTGTTCCTTCAGTGACCATTATGACGCATTTCTTGTCTGTTCCTTCAGTGACCATCATGACGCAAGTCTTGTCTGGTCAACTCTGTGCAAAGCTTAGTTGGACATTCTACTCGTAGTGCAGGGCAATGTCGCGTTGAACGCATTCAACTGTGCAAATCTTGAACATCCTCAGTGCAGTGCATGGCTGATTATAGTAACCCGACGCCAAGCATTGCCGAGATGGTACCAGATCCCCGGCAGTTTACCACCTCCTCCTGCCCACTGACCCTCGAGAGGAGTCAAGCATTCGTCAGTTCGACCGTGTTGCCGTTTTGTAAAAGCGTCTGAGACACTGCTCTGTTCAAAGCGGAGTTAGGCACCCTAAGATAAGTAGAATGTTGAGTAGAGTATACTTAATGATGGTACAGAAGACCTGGGGAATATCATCTCCACCAGCACTGACCCTACTTTGCATGTTATTAAGGACAGCAACGTTGGTTGTGCACGCGGCTAGCAATCTCATAATGTCAACACGTCTAACAAAAACCAGTTTGACGTGAATCGTGTAGGGTGAGCTGATCCCTACGGCACTAAGCCGAACTCATGGTAAGGATACAGAACAGATTTCTTGAACTTGAATAGATGATACACCTTTTCTATTGTTTTTAAACAAACATTCTCTCGAGTGTTCTGCATGGTCTTTGTGTATGACAAGGACAAGAATAGCACCACTGCTTTACATTGACTATGTCGTAAGAGGCGACTAATTGTGTGACATGGCATAACACCGGCCATGGTTACGTGATTTGTTAAGAGCAACATAGATGGCGCCTAACAGGCGGTCGGTCTACATTGCTCTAGTGTTTGAAACCACCCTCCGTGGCACTTGTCCCAACACATCGGAATAATAGACTGCTGGAGTCTAGCCAGCTAAGCAGGAAATCCTTCTCCCGGCTACACCCAGCTTACATCAGAGCTGGGACCTGCGCAAGGGCATCCATACCTGTAGAAGTACAGGTCAACTAATATGAAGACAATTAGTCAGTTTCATGTTGTTGTGGTCACTATTGTTGCTTTCATGATGTGATGGTCGCTCTTGTTGTTTTTATGATGTGATGGTCGCTCTTGTTGTTTTTATGATGTGATGGTCGCTCTTGTTGTTTTTATGATGTGATGGTCGCTATTGTTGCTTTCATGCTGTGATGGTCGCTCTTGTTGTTTTTATGATGTGATGGTCGTTATTGTTGCTTTCATGGTGTGATGGTCGTTATTGTTGCTTTCATGGTGTGATGGTCGTTATTGTTGCTTTCATGGTGTGATGGTCGTTATTGTTGCTTTCATGTTGTGATGGTCGTTATTGTTGCTTTCATGTTGTGATGGTCGCTATTGTTGCTTTCATGCTGTGATGGTCACTATTGTCACTTTCATGTTGTTATGGTTATTTGTTATTTGCGAGTCTTGAAGAAAGAGCTGATATTGCTGCTGTTGACTAAAACAGCTGATTGCATGTTTGTTGTCAACAAGTTCCAATCAACGGATTGAAAGGGGTTCTCGTTCAAAGCGATGACAATAGAGATGAAAGGGTCGAGAACACCAGTGCATGACAGCGAGTGCTGAGGTCCATCAAACATGCATGAGAATGTTGTTGTTGAACTCTCCCTACCCACACTCCTCCCCTATTAAACAAAACATGAATTATCCAAGCTGAAAACATTATTGATCCGCAGAATTTTCAAACAACATTGATAACCTTTTTTATAAGGGTTGTGTGTTATCACAAATCAGTGTAATATTCAGGCAAAAGTGCCTGGTTAGTGAATAATGTGCACGTGGTCAAATCATCAATAATATTTATTTTTCTTGAACCTTACCTCAATGTTCTTATCATTGTGTAATGTTTTTATCATTATGTCACGTTTTCTAGTTCGTATCATTGGGTCATGTTTTTTTATGTTTTTATCATTGTGTCATATTTTCTTGTTTTTATCATTATGTCACGTTTTCTAGGTCGTATCATTGGCTCTTGTTTTATAGTTTTGATCGTTGTGTTACGTTTTCTAATTTTTATCATTGTGTCATGTTTTCTTGTTCTTATCATAGTGTAATATTTTCTAGTTCTTATCATTAAAGTCATGTTTTCTTGTTATTATCGTTGTGTCATGTTTTGTTGTTTGTATTATTAAATTTCGTTTTCTAGTTTGTATCGTTGTCATGTTTTCTTGTTTTTATCATTATGTCACGTTTTCTAGTTCGTATCATTGTATCATGTTTTCTAGTTCTTATCATTAAAGTCATGTTTTCTTGTTTCTATCGTTGTGTCATTTTTTCTTGTTCTTATCATTGTGTCATGTTTTCTAGTTCCCATCCTTATGTCATGTTTTCTGACATCTGAGTTAATTTTGTTTAAGTTAGTTCACCTTAACCGTTCTATCTAAGGCTAATATAGAGATGATACTGTATGTCGCCATCCATTACAAAAAAAAACACAGACCTACTACGATCACCATTTAGCCTTTCCACACAAAAAACACAGACTTACTTGGATTACTCTTCACCCATTCCAAAAAAACACAGACCTACTAGGATCACTCTCCACCCATTACAAAAAAACACAGACCTACAATGATCACTCTACGCCCATTAAACAAAAACAAACACGTAGCTGAATCAGTACCAACCAACAGAAACAATTGACTACAGTATTTATTCACATTGCCCAGGTCCTCCGGAAAGGTCCCTGCAGTTGTTAGGCATTCTTCAGACTTGCTTTTCATTTTACCTAAGAAATAAAATCCCTATACAATTTCGATGATTTGGACGCATGTCTTCGTGGCAGACCTAGAAAAACATTTGTCCTCACCGTTCACCCAACGAATATTTCAGAATGCCACATGGCTGCAACTATTGTTCTTCGCCCATTTCAAAATAAAATATGACTGAAAGAGGCAATCCTCATACTTTTCATAAAATCATGTGGTTGTAAGAGTCGGATTATACACAAACCATAAAAACATAAGCTTGTAAGAGGCACATATTCCGATAGAACACAGTGTTGCAAATGTCACCCTTCAAATTTTGCTAAGAACACATGGCTACTATTCTCAATCTCCAGGCTAAGAACACATGGCTACTATTCTCAATCTCCAGGCTAAGAACACATGGCTACTATTCTCAATCTCCAGACTAAGAACACATGGCTACTATTGTCAATCTCCAGGCTATGAACACATGGCTACTATTGGTCAATCTCCAGACTAAGAACACATGGCTACTATTGTCAATCTCCAGGCTAAGAACACATGGCTACTATTGGTCAATCTCCAGACTAAGAACACATGGCTACTATTGTCAATCTCCAGACTAAGAACACATGGCTACTATTCTCAATCTCCAGACTAAGAACACATGGCTACTATTGTCAATCTTCAGGATACGAACACATGGCTACTATTGTCAATCTTCAGTTTTTCCACAGAACTACAACGATCACTCTCCGCTGACTCTGAATTTAGACCGTTTTCTTGAGCTCTGCCTACTAATCCTTTCTGGCTTTCGCTCGCCAGGTATTATATGCCCTGACCATAACTATGGGCAGTTCTTGTCTGTTCCTTCAGTTACCATCATGACGCAGTTCTTGTCTGTTCCTTCAGGGACCATCATGACGCAGTTCTTGTCTGTTCCTCCAGTGACCATCATGACGCAGTTCTTGTCTGTTCCTTCAGTGACCAAAATGACGCAGTTCTTGTCTGTTCCTTCAGTGACCATCATGACGCAGTTCTTGTCTGTTCCTTCAGTGACCATTATGACGCATTTCTTGTCTGTTCCTTCAGTGACCATCATGACGCAAGTCTTGTCTGTTCCTTCGGTGACCATCATGACGCAGTTCTTGTCTGTTCCTTCAGTGACCATCATGACGCAGTTCTTGTCTGGTCCTTCAGTGACCATCATGACGCAGTTCTTGTCTGTTCCTTCAGTGACCAAAATGACGCAGTTCTTGTCTGTTCCTTCAGTGACCATCATGACGCAGTTCTTGTCTGTTCCTTCGGTGACCATCATTACGCAGTTCTTGTCTGTTCCTTCAGTGACCTTCATGACGCAGTTCTTGTCTGTTCCTTCAGTGACCATCATGACGCAGTTCTTGTATGTTCCTTCAGTGGCCATCATGACGCAATTCGTGTCTGTCCTTTCAGTGACCTTTATGACACAGTTCTTGTCTGTTCCTTCAGTGACCATCATGACGCAGTTCTTGTCTGTTCCTTCAGTGACCATCATGACGCAGTTCTTGTCTGTTACTTCAGTGACCTTCATGACGCAGTTCTTGTCTGTTACTTCAGTGACCTTCATGACGCAGTTCTTGCCTGTTCCTTCAGTGACCATCATGAATAGTGCCGACATTAATGGCTCAGCCCATTTATGTTCATCTTTTCTTAACTGCTGCTCAACTGCTCCTTGACTGCCCTTTAACTGTTCCTTAACTACTCTTTAACTGTTCCTCAACTAGTCCTTAAATGCTTCTCAACTGCTTCGCCTTTTTTATTTTTACCCTTTTGTCCACATTACTGAAATACTTCACAATGAAGCGATCTCCTTATTTGGAGAGGGTGTCATTTATCATTGATGGATCGGCCTTCAAAACTGCAATCAATTCAGGATATAGAGCCATGATTATCGCTTCTCCCCACCACTCCCCCGCTAGCCATCCCTGACACAAACGACCCTGTACAGATAACAAGCCAGTGTGGAGCTTATCGGAATAACTTTAACGCCGAAGAACATGTTGCCAGCAAAGGTCCACCTAACAAAAAAAAAACATAGAGCTTATTGAGAGTAGCCATCGTCATCTTGTCGTTCGTCATGCTTGTTATGATGTCTGCACGTCAAGTTTAGTTCTCTTGGTAAAGTTTGTTGTGGTGGAGAATATTTCTAAACAGCTTTGTGTTGGAGAGTCCTATCCGTGAGCTAGGGTTCGGTACACATTTGTCTAAACATATAACACTCTTATAGGAAATGGTAAACTGTGTGTGATGTTTTTCCACATGTACGCGTGAGTGATGGGGTCAATTTCAGCCGGTGCAAGGGGTCATTCAATTCCTTATGTTGCGTTATCATGTAGAGCAAGATCACTTGTTTAGCTCGATAAAGACAGTGATAGTTGTCTCCACTTTAGGTCACTTTCTGTATGGCTTCTTTTTATATCCGTTGATTGTTTATTCTTGGTTCTCTCGTGTTGCTCTATTCTGTTTGTAGTGAAACAGAACCGAATGAAACTCTAATATTTTCAGATTCACAATCTTGGCATATTTGAGAAGTACCTTGGCAGATATAACTCTATCAATCATGGACATCTGCCATATGTTAAAAAATGTAAATGGAATTGATGTCACCATGCAGTGGATAGTAGTGTATGTAGACGTTCCCTTAAATGAGGAGGCAGTCATATTAGCATAAGGTAGAGACTCAGTGTCCAACACTGACCAACCAGTACACTTGACTACAGCACAACAGATAATAAAGAACAACCGCAAAGAAGAGTTGGATAAATGGATAAAACCGGAAGATGTGTTTTTAAACATTTGATACAGCAGCATGCACTGCCCGCATTCTGCGATGAATGTCAACCGGTCGACATGCTTCATCCGCTAGAAACCGAATCACCTCTCGCTGATCAACTCTGGACGGATTCCTTATCCCCCCGCCATGTTTTCAACGGTCTGCTGAGGAACCTATGAGTCGAAAAGTAATAAAATTCTGGAAACTTGACGGTTGGTATATGCTGTTTACATCAGAAGTGACGTCATCCTGCGCATCGAACGTGTGTTAACTTGGTACAGTTAGGTCTGGTTTCATTTGAACACGCCTCATACATTATCTTGGATATAAGCGTCAAACTTAGTTGTTTGGACTAAGAACAGCAACAATGCTTAACTCTATAGATACAGAATGTACACAATAAACAATTCGAATTCTAGACACTGTTTGGATTCGTCTGAAACAGTAGAGCGTAATCTGTTGTCGAGTCTACCACTGAGACATGGGAGTATTACCTGTTGTCAAACCTAGCACTGAGACAGTGGAGCATTACCTGTTGTCAAACCTAGCACTGAGACAGTGGAGCATTATCTGTTGTCAAACCTAGCACTGATACAGTGGAGCATCACCGATTGTTGAACCTAACACTGAAAAGGTAGAGCATTACCTGTTGTCGAGCCTAGCTCTGAGACAGTGCAGCATTACCTGTTATCGAGCCTAGCTCTGAGACAGTGCAGCATTACCTGTTATCGAGCCTAGCTCTGAGACAGTGCAGCATTACCTGTTGTCGAGTCTTGAACCTACATTCACCCCCCCCCCCCCCCGCCCCGCCCCCCTCCCCACACAAACACACGGAATCCAACCATTGGCAACAACGTTTCTGTCAAACCTGTAGAACAGATCAGAACTGCACAGCTACACTTTATAACATGACAATCCTCCCCAAACACAAAGGCCGCAATATGCATTATGCCATCATAGTCTACGATGGATGCCGGCGTTTGTCTTTGCCTTGCCTCCCCAAAAAACCGATGAGTGATGGTGCCAAAACCAAATCAACTTTCTCACTCTTGAAAACCTCCAAAGTCATAGATACCTGCCACATTTTGACGTGTAGGGAGAAGCGGCTGGTGTGTAAGTTGATCTTCTAACCTGGAACGCATGTGTTCAAAACCATTGTCAGGCGAACGTTATTGTATTATAGGAGGTGATATACTTGTTCAAGCTAAACTTGAACAGTGCATGGCCACTGTAAGGTAAGCAGCTTTCTTTACTTAGCCAAATAAATGCTCTCAGTGTCCCTGACCAATTGGAATAGACTCCGTAATAGAGGTTGATTTGTTGTTGTTTCTTTTGTTGTTGTTTTTGTTGATAGCGAACAAGTCAAATATGTTACATCAGCAGTTCCATTGTTCCTTACAAAACATATCCGAGGAATTGGAATAAATGACGTAGAATAAATGTATTTGTTGTTGTTGTTCTTGCTGTTGTTGTTGTGTTTGCTGCTGTTGCTGTTGCTGTTGTTGATGTTGTGTTTGCTGCTGTTGTTGTTGCTGTTCTTGTTGTGTTTGCTGCTGTTGTTGTTGCTGCTGTTGTTGTTGCTGTTGTGTTTGCTGTTGTTGTTGTTGCTGTTGTTGTTGTTGTGTTTGCTGTTGTTGTGTTTGCTGCTGTTGTTGTTGCTGTTGTTGTTGTTGTGTTTGCTGTTGTTGTGTTTGCTGCTGTTGTTGTTGCTGTTGCTGCTGTTGTTGTTGTTGTGTTTGCTGTTGTTGTTGTTGCTGTTGTTGTTGTTGTGTTTGCTGCTGTTGTTGTTGCTGTTGCTGCTGTTGTTGTTGCTGTTGTTGTTGTTGTGTTTGCTGTTGTTGTTGCTGTTGTTGTTGTTGTGTTTGCTGCTGTTGTTGTTGCTGCTGTTGCTATTGTTTGCTGCTGTTTTTTATGTTGACGTTGTTGTTGTTGTGTTTGCTGCTGTTGTTGTTGCTGTTTTTGTTGCTGTTGTTGCTGTTGTGTTTGCTGCTGTTGTTGTTGCTGTTTTTGTTGCTGTTGTTGCTGTTGTGTTTGCTGTTGTTGTTGTTGTGTTTGCTGTTGTTGTTGTTGTTGCTGTTGTTGTTGTTGTTTTTGCTGCTGTTGTTGTTGCTGCTGTTGCTATTGTTTGCTGCTGTTTTTTATGTTGACGTTGTTGTTGTTGTGTTTGCTGCTGTTGTTGTTGCTGTTTTTGTTGCTGTTGTTGCTGTTGTGTTTGCTGCTGTTGTTGTTGCTGTTTTTGTTGCTGTTGTTGCTGTTGTGTTTGCTGTTGTTGTTGTTGTGTTTGCTGTTGTTGTTGTTGTTGCTGTTGTTGTTGTTGTGTTTGCTGCTGTTGTTGTTGCTGCTGTTGCTATTGTTTGCTGCTGTTTTTTATGTTGACGTTGTTGTTGTTGTGTTTGCTGCTGTTGTTGTTGCTGTTTTTGTTGCTGTTGTTGCTATTGTGTTTGCTGTTGTTGTTGTTGCTGTTTTTGTTGCTGTTGTTGTTGTTGTTGCTGCTGTTGTTGCTATTGTTGTTGTTGCTGTTGTTGTTGTTGTTGCTGTTGTTGATGTTGTGTTTGCTGCTGTTGTTGTTGCTGCTGTTGTATCTGTTGTTGTTGTTGCTGCTGTTGTTGATGTTGTGTTTGCTGCTGTTGTTGTTCCTGTTGCTGTTGTTGTGTTTGCTGCTGTTGTTGTTGCTGTTGTTGTTGCTGTTGTGTTTGCTGCTGTTGTTGCTGTTGTGTTTGCTGCTGTTGTTGTTGCTGTTGTTGTTGCTGTTGTTGCTGTTGTGTTTGCTGCTGTTGTTGTTGCTGTTGTTGTGTTTGCCGCTGTTGTTGCTGTTGTGTTTGCTACTGTTGTTGCTGTTGTTGTTGCTGTTGTTGCTGTTGTGTTTGCCGCTCTTGTTGTTGCTGTTGTATTTACTGCTATTATTGCTGTTGTGTTTGCTGCTGCTGTTGTTGTTGTTGCTGTTGTGTTTATTGCTGATGTTGTTGTTGCTGTTGTTATTGTTGTGTTTGCTGCTGTTGCTATTGTTCCTGCTGTTTATAATCAACATGTGAAATATTTGACTTAAGAAGTTCCACAAACAATATGCGAGCACTAATTACAATATCAATCCATTCACATATTATGCATATTGTATTCCCAGCCTTAAGCTCAACAACATAATTTATTCCACTTTTTCTGTTTTCGCAATCCTCTTGCTCCCAGATTGATCTCCCGTTCTCTTTTGTTGGTTCACATCTCGTCGTATATATGGTTGATGGAAATTATAATATATTCTTTGCACATGCATTCGTCATTGTTATCTTTCTATTGTTTACTTCCTCTTCCTCGTTCATCTTCAGACTTCAACTTCAATGACTCTAACGAAGGCAGCAGTCGACTCAAGGCTCTGTACACTTCCGAACAGTGTCTTGAGGAAGGACACTGGCTGTTGCCAAATGCTACTTCTTTTGTCGGTATACAGTGGACAGGACTGCAAAATATGATCTGCCTTCATGGGGACTGTGCCTCTGGCACAAAGGTCTGTAGTGCCAATCTTGAACATGTTGTACATATGGCATCTAAGCCTGTCGTGACCTGTGCGTAGCCGGAGAATGATCCCCTGGTCTCGCCTGGAGAGTTGATGTCAGGCATCGTTTTCTATGTGGCCAGAGTGGTCTTTTTCCATTTTGCACTGTGCGTTGCCCTGATGAATGCTTTAGTCTCATTGTATGTGAATTCTGTATCACTATGCAGCAGCATGCCTTCCTCTCTGGTTAGTCTGTCCGTCTTCTCGTTGCCTGGAATGTCGCAGTGGGCTGGTATCCACTGGACTATGCTTTTTTCTTAAGTCCTGACAAAGGCGTTCGAGCGAATCTGCCAAAGCACCGAGTTCATTTTTGTGCTGGTTCTTTTCTATTGTTTCAGATATAGCAGTTTTGTATCGCACATGATGCAGTAATGGAGAATAACTAGGTACGAGGTATGTTCAAATAAAACCGGACCTAACAGCAACAAATGAACAAACGTACGATGCGCTTGATAACGTCACTTCTGGTGTAAACAGCACAAACCAACCGTCAAGTTTACAAAATTGTATTATCCTCCTACTCATAGTTTCATCAGCACGCCGTTGAAAACACGGCTAGTGTGATACGGAATCCGAACAGAGTTGATCAGCGAGCGGTGATTTTGTTTCTAACAGATGAATAATGTCGACCAGTTGACAATCATCGCAGATTGCAGGAGTGTACGATGACAAAAGTGTGTCGAAGACAACAGTGAAGAACTGGACAGCGATGTTTAAAGAAGAACGTTAGTTAACAAAAGATCTTCCGAGACCAGGTCAGTCCAATATCGTTGCGTTGGATGATGCCATCGCCAAAGTTGATGCAGAATTAGGGTGGACCGTCGCTGGAGCTTAGGTTCGCTAGCAGAGGAAATTCGATGTGTCGCTAGAGACAGTTCGAATGGTGGCTAGCAAGAAATTAAAGTATCGGAAGATGTGTTTACAATGCGTACCTCGGCTGCAGACCAACCACCATAAGGAAGAACTTTTGACACAACAATATGCACCTGTCCTGGTGGGATTTCGAATACCGCAGGTTTCAGAAATTCCCTGGTCTCAAAGGAGGTGAGACCAGCTTCTAGTCATATAGGAGATTGACACGCACAAAACTCGGAGATCCCGTGCACACGCAAAAGAATAATTAGCAGCTATAAATCGATAAAACAATGTTCTTCTGCTGTCCAGAAAAAATTGTAAAAAGTAATGAAATTCCTACGCAAAACGCTACCTAACTTCCCCCAAGCGTAGTACGAAGCAGGAAGTAAACATTACAACAAACAAAAAGAGAGTACTACGGACAGCATTAGTCTGCGCCTCAACTGACATACATCTGTTGTTTCAAAGACCCGGATTCCAAGTATCTAAGAGAATATTCTCCACTTGTCAGACTGGACTGACGTTGGCACGTCTACCGCCATAAAGGTCGACGGTTTAATTAGATCGGCTATGTATTAGAAGAGAGCTCACGGAGTCACCACAACCGCCAAGTTTAGGTCCCCAGGAGAAGGCCCCCCAAAAATAGGCAGACATCAACTAACTTGACGAAGTAATAAACAAGCTTAATTTAAGATTATTTACCAGAGCTAGAGAACAGTATTAAGGGACGGCTGCTGAGCTGGTACATGGGAAGAAATTGGTTGATACCATTAAAGTAGGAATTAGACGTGTTGGTCATTATAGGTTTTGCCAGTCGTTAACCAAGAGTATCAGATGTCATATTTTGGAACTACGTCTGGTCTTGATTCTTGTATACAACGTGTATAAGCAGATATAAGAACAATCACCAGAAAAATACATAAGATAATTAAATGTTTAAACATTTTAGGAATTATGTGAATGAATTTAGATAATAAAAAAATCAAAGCCAGACAATTATGTTTACTAATTATACATAAACTTACTTTCTACAGTAAAGCAATAATCAATTAGAAAACCATAACCGACATTAGAAATAGCCTGAATAAACATACGAGCGGCGTTCAACTCAAGCCAGGACTTTTTTTTTTTTTCAATGTTAAAGTAGTCAAAAGGCTATTTATTTTACGATATAATCTCCTGCAACGTTTATGCACTTATTCCAGGGTTTATGCACTTATCCCATGATGTATGCACTTATCCTAGGGTGTATGCACTAACCCTAGCGTGTATGCACTTATCTCAGGGCTTAAATTATCCTTGAAAAGCGTCATCATAGAACGATTTGTCACTTTGTCTAACTCAATACAGAACAGCCTGTTTCACTTCGTCCTCAGTGCTGAAATGCTGACGTCCCATGAATTCTTTTTTTTGTCAAAACAGGTGGAAATCGCTTAGAACGAGGTCTGGGCTGTAATGCAGATGTGGCAATACCTCCCCGCCGAATCGCTGCAGAAGGCACAGAGCCGTATGAGGTGAGCGTTATTTTGCAGGATTAGGACGCCTGATCAAACCAGGCCGTTTTTTTTCAGACGGTTATGCACATCACACAAAATGCGTTTTCCCTTTTCCCTGTTGCTAGTGACACCACAGGTAGAAATTAAACATGAATGATGCGAAGTTTGTCCAAGAAATAACTTGCCAGCACTCAACCTGCAAACGCAATTGTCCAAAAACGTGTGGATGGTAGTGACTGCGTGTGGATGGTAGTGACTGCGTGTGGATGGTAGTGACTGCGTGTGGATGGTAGTGACTGCGTGTGGATGGTAGTGACTGCGTGTGGATGATAGTGACTGCGTGTGGATGGTAGTGACTGCGTGTGGATGGTAGTGACTGCGTGTGGATGGTAGTGACTGCGTGTGGATGGTAGTGACTGCGTGTGGATGGTAGTGACTGCGTGTGGATGGTAGTGACTGCGTGTGCTTGCACTTCTTAAACACTCATTCCAATGTCTTACTGCAGCTGAGTGTTTCATTATCGTATCTTGATTGCAGCTTTCTGTAAATGTGTGTAGGCCTAACTCATTCTTTCACAAGAAACGTTATCGCAACACGCTGTTCCATGCGAGCACTAATGGTCTTGTTTGCCATTTGTATGTACCTGTCACATGACTGACCCATGGCAAGTGGTGCCACCTAGAATTTACACAGATAGAGAGATACAAACACTTACACAGGTAGAGTGATACAAACACTTACATAGATAGAGAGAAACAAAGATTTATACAGATAGAGAGATACAAACACTTTCACAGATAGAGAGATACAAACACTTACATAGATAGAGAGATACAAACATTTATACAGATAGAGAGATACAAACACGCAGATAGAGCGGTACAAATACTTACACAGACAGAGATACGAACACTTACACAGATAGAGAGATAAAAACACTAACATAGATAGAGAGATACAAACACTAACATAGATAGAGAGATACAAACACTTACATAGATAGAGAGATACAAACACTAACATAGATAGAGAGATACAAACACTAACATAGATAGAGAGATACAAACACTTACATAGATAGAGAGATACAAACACTAACATAGATGGAGAGATACAAACACTTACATAGATAGAGAGATACAAACATTTATACAGATAGTGAGATGCAAACACACAGATAGAGCGGTACAAATACTTACACAGATAGAGATACGAACACTTACACAGATAGAGAGATACAAACACTTACACAGATAGAGAGATACAAACACTTACACAGATAGAGAGATACAAACACTTACACAGTTAGAGATAAGAGAGATACAACCACTTACACAGATAGAAATACAAACACTAACATAGATAGAGAGATACAAACACTAACATAGATAGAGAGATACAAACACTTACACAGATAGAGAGATACAAACACTTACATTTGTAGGGAGATACAAACACTTACACAAATAAAGAGATACAAATATAAACAGCATAGTGAGGGTAAGAGAGTATATTGGAAAAATAAATCATGACACGGATGGACAGATAAATGCTGGAACAATATAACAAGAGAGAGCTGGATCAAGTCGTGTAAATCATTCATAATTACAGAGGGCGAGAAAATAATGAATGGCGCATTGTCTGTGAGAGAAGGTGCAGGACGTATGCCAGCGGTCTCTACACATAAACAGATTATTGATACAGAGAGAGGCCGGGAGTTAGGGAGAGAAACATAGAGTGAGTGTGTGGTGAAAATATCACATTATTTTCTAACGATCAAACATAAATAATAGAAATAGAGAGAACGTGCTGGAACAATACATCATTCATTAGACGGGCAAATAATACATACTGTATTTAGCGGCGTCAAGGACGCACCGAAGTCAAGACGCACCACGTCAAGGACGCACCCCAATGTTAAAATGCAAAACAGGTTGAAACCACGAACGGAAATCAGATGGAAGAGATAAATACATGAATAAATGACACTGTACGGAGTGACAGAATGTGTTGCAACTGAAAGATAAAGCATATTAAAAAGAAGAGAATGCGTCGCAAACAGTGCAAAATACACGAAAACAAACCATTATCAAAAAATAAACAATACAACATAAATTGTTACAACTACTTCATGAAACGTGATCACAGACCTGCCTAGGTTTAGCGTAATAATACCAGTTTAGCGAATGAATTAGCCAGCCACAGTAAGCTCCTTATATGCTTAATCACTAAGAGCTAGGTCGTGAAAATGGCCCAAAAATGTAGGAATCGATGGAGTGGCTCACACTTTTGGGAGAATAACAAAAACCATAATATACAATGAACATATCATACCTTTAGCATTACAATGAGATTAAATGAAGACAACCCAAAAACATTTAAAGAAAGAGAGGCTGACATATCTAAAGCAATATAGACAAGAGAAGAAGCGACACATAAACAGTAATATCGGTAAGCAGAGAGAGTAAACATAGATAGATACACGTACGGAGAGAAATGATATAAGATATTTCAACATCCAGAATAAACCAACACTAATCATACTAATGCACTCATAAAAAAAAAAGAACAACAAATAATAGAATCTACAGAAAGCGATAACAATGCATTGACATGAATACAAGTTAGGTAGACAGAAAAACATGTTAATATTTGTCATCATCAGTCATTCTTCACTTCAGCCAATCTTCATTTAGGTCTCGCTTCACTTCATAACATCCACACTGGCCAGTTCATACTTACTCGAAGCGGAATGTCCTGTCTCCTATAGCACGTGCTTTATTAATGAGCGCGAGCAATTCAGTTATAGACGCAGGTGGACGAACGAGCAGCGAGTGGAAATGTCTTGATTAGAAATGGACTGAAATGACTGCATTAACGATCCTCGCATCGCCTTCTCTGTTTCTGACATCATCATCCGCGCAGTGACGGACGTGTTGCGTGAGCCGGCCTGTTGTGGCAGTTGAGGAGAGGGAATAGCGTTGTGACACCAACCGTGGACAGCTTGCGAACAACTCTGCGTGTGTTTATTGTCAATATTTTCGAGTTCTTCGTTAAAGGTCTTCTGCGTTAGGCTGTGAGATGTACCCTGTGCAAGCAAACAAACACTGCTAATTAGGAAGAGGAGAGGGTGGCGGTGTGGTTTGAGTGTTCGTTTCCTCATTAGAGGCATTGCTGGATTAATTAGATTTAGTTCCCTAGGACCAGTCAAGTGATGGGGCCTTTCTCTCTTCCACTTCAGCACTGACTCTCATTGATAATTAAGGTTTTACTAGAAAGTGACAAGCTGCTACCCAAACACAGTACAGTTAACAGAGAAGCTACTACCCAAACACAGTACAGTTAACAGACAATCTGCTACCCAAATACAGTACAGTTGACAGACAAGCTACAACCCAAACACAGTACAGTTGTTAGACAAGCTACTGCCCAAACACTGCAAAGTTGACAGACAAGCTACTACCCAAACACAGTACAGTTAACAGGCAAGCTACTACCCAAACACAGTACATTTTACAGACAAGCTACTGCCCAAACACAGTACAGTTAACAGACAAGCTACTACCCAAATACAGTACAGTTGACGGACAAGCTACTACCCAAACACAGTATGTGACACAGACAAGCCACTACCCAAACACAGTACAGTTGACAGACAAGCTACTACCCAAACACAGTACAGTTAACAGACAAACTACTACCCAAACACAATACAGATGACACAGACAAGCTGCACCCAAACACAGTACAGATGACACAGACAAGCTCCACCCAAACACAATATAGATGACACAGACAAGCTACACCCAAACACAATACAGATGACACAGACAAGCTCCACCCAAACACAATACAGATGACACAGACAAGCTCCACCCAAACACAGTACAGATGACACAGACAAGCTACTACCAAATACAATACAGTTGATTGACACGTAGCTACCAAACCACAGTACAGTTGATTGACACGTAGCTAGCAAACCACAGTACAGTTGATTGACACGTAGCTACCAAACCACAGTACAGTTGATTGACACGTAGCTACCAAACCACAGTACAGTTGATTCACACGTAGCTACCAAACCACAGTACAGTTGATTGACACGTAGCAACCAAACCACAGTACAGTTGACAAGAATGATGACAAAGACATAGAGAACAGTGGTATTTGAATGCGTAAATCAGAGGTCTGGAGTCTGGATAATTGGATTGATATAGATAATGCCGAACATACGCTATAAATTAACATAATTTCTAGGTTCGTCCAAAGGGGAACACCTTATTTGTCTTTGTGAATAGACAAGTGTCAAGTATGTTATCAGTTGTCGAGTATTAACCTTAAAATTAACTTATCACAACTAACTTGTACTACGTTGTCTAATACTGACGCCACATAGTAATAACAATAATAACAATAACAATAATAACAATAACAATAATAGCTGTCCATAGCATTCTATGAGGACAACATCAGTCAGACATGTTGGGTTACACCTCACCAATGAGTTCTGGGACATAAAAGCCTCCCCCATATACATCATCTAATGTCAGACTTCCCCCTAAATAGCATCTAAGGTCAGACTTCCCCCTAAATAGCATCTAAGATCAGACTTCCCCCTACTAGCATCTAATGTCAGACTTCCCCCTAAATAGCATCTAAGGTCAGACTTCCCCTAAATAGCATCTAAGGTCAGACTTCCCCTAAATAGCATCTAAGGTCAGACTTCTCCATAAATAGCATCTAAGATCAGACTTCCCCCTAATAGCATCTAAGGTCACACTTCCCCCTAAATAGCATCTAAGGTCAGACTTCCCCTAAATAGCATCTAAGGTCATACTTCCCCCTAAATAGCATCTAAGGTCAGACTTTCCCTAAATAGCATCTAAGGTCAGACTTCCCCTAAATAGCATCTAAGGTCAGACTTCCCCCTAAATAGCATCTAAGGTCAGACTTCCCCCTAAATAGCATCTAAGGTCAGACTTCCCCCTAAATAGCATCTAAGGTCAGACTTCCCCCTAAATAGCATCTAACGTCAGACTTCCCCCTATATAGCATCTAAGGTCAGACTTCCCCCTAAATAGCATCTAAGGTCAGACTTCCCCCTAAATAGCATCTAACGTCAGACTTCCCCCTATATAGCATCTAAGGTCAGACTTCGATATGTGAGTCTCAGTTGTTTTGTCTTTTCGCATATTTTGTTTTCTCGGTCAGACTTCGATATGTGAGTCTCAGTTGTTTTGTCTTTTCGCATATTTTGTTTTCTCCGCGTCTCGGAGGCCCGGATTTCCTCAGCAATGGTGTTTCTACGCATAGTCTTAACGTCACATGTAGTCAGCCCAGCGGATTACATTTACTAATTAACGAACCATCGTTTTTTTGGAATCTCAGCATGTAAAAAGAGCCTCTTCCTCTTGACCGTTTTCCAAGGAACATTGAAATTAAATTGTAAGCGATTGATTGCACCCTCAAGACAACATTAGACTTACTTCTATGACGAAAATGAACCCTACATCTTGAGAACATGGAATCGTTTTGACGCTTGATTTCGAAGATAAAAAATGGTTGAGCTGTACGGCAATGTAATTATACTGAAAATGTTATGTCTTTCTTTTTCACTACAGAACATCTAGAGAAGTATCAATTTATTTATGTTTACCATTCCCCTTATTTCTCTAATCCACAAGCGGGTATGCGTTGCTTCGTGGTTTTTATTTTGCGCCTGTCGGTCCAGTGCATCCGTCTTCAGGATGCATTTTATGTGAGGGTCTGCTTTCTCCTGCATTTTCTAATGCTTTGCTTCCCCGGGGTAACGGCCGGTGCTGTGATGGGGATCGAACCCAGCACCTTCGGTTTGTGAGCCGTGTCACTTAACCATTAGCATACGCCGTCCCCGAAGTATCAATTGTTTGCGATACTGTTTACGTTCTTGAGGGTAACGAGAGGGAAACGACATATACTGATAAACGGGAAAGTATTAGCGACAAGAAAAAAAGCTAGCTTCCTTTGACAGTTAGCACATGTGAAGAGAGGGGGGGGGGACGGGGAGATGGGGGAGGGGGTTGGTTGAAGGATGAAGAGACACTTGGGTTGATAGGAGAAGAGAGGGTTAGAGAACTTGAGCGGGAAAAGATAGGCTGGTTGAAGGATGTAGAGACACTTGGGTTGATAGAAGAAGAGGGGGGTTAGAGAACTGGGGCGAGAAGAGATGGGCTGGTTGAAGGATGAAGAGATGCTTGGGTTGAGAGGGGAAGAGGGGGTTGGAGGACTGAAGCGGGAAGAGATGGGCTGGTTGAAGGATGAAGAAATCTGCGGGTTGAGAAGGAAAGAGGGGGTTGGAGGACTGTGCCATTAGATAGCTAACGGACCCTCAGACACCGGACTCGTTCCCATAACGGTAGATCAGACTGGTTTTATACTGACCGTTCAAACTTGTTATTTCGAAAACAACAAGTATGATGTCCTATTTATATTGGTGACCTAAACACGTGCTTATTTTGCTTTACAGTTAATTCAGCCCTGTTCAGAAAGACATTGGTTTGAACCCCGGAAAGGACATAGGTCAAACCCGGTAAAGGAAAACGTGTTTTTGTCGAACTAATTGATGTAAAAACATAAGCAACACTACGCGTCTGCGATCATTGTAACCCAAAGCATAGACCGGTCACTACAGCTATATTTCCATTGCATAAAGAGTATATCAAAGCACTTGCCTCTGGTATCACAGTGTTGGTTTCTGCAGTCGTTCACATTCATGATGAGGTTGCTAACTTACATCAACAGTCGTTAAACATTTTTTTGCGTCATACTTTAAAGTTCGTCTAAATAGAGGAGTTGTTAGAGCTCTTGGTTCTCATTTCAAAGGTGACGGATTCAATCCCCGTAATCTTATTCTCCTTCTTCGACGTTCGTCCCGGAAAGGACATTGTGTCGTAGTTTGCAGCGAGGCTGCGCCTTTAGGCATGAGACATCCGATTTCAGCTGCCTTTGTTTTTTTATTTTGGTTACACAGCCTGTGCAGCCTGTTTCCAGGGTCGCCCCTTGTAGATCGACCTGGGCTTGGTCGACTGTGGTTTGTTTACGCTGATGCAAGCCCATTCACTCTGCTGCATTTTTGACCAATCCCCAGAATAGACACTTATCAGTCGATCCAGCTGTAAAATGATAACTAGCGTACTGAAGAAAACGTAAAGAAATACTCGTCATATCGCTTCTTAGAAAGCTGAAGCTTAGAACAATACCGTCTTTAACACTCCATCCCCGACGGTTATTGTAGTACTTTTTCTAAAGATTAATGTTCATAATCATTTTTAATCATATACCACTCAAGTATAATTCTATTTCTGACAATTGTTACTTCTGTGAAAGTTTTAGCAATGATCCAGCCAAAGAACCGAACCCTCAACTTCATATGTTCGCTCCTATTATCCGCTATCCATGTAGAAAACTTGTTGGCTGTACCGTAGGTTTCGCTCTTGTTTCGCCTCTAGTACGGTGCTGAGTTATACTTATACCTGTTTTTGAAAAACAGCGGCAAAGATGGCGATTTACCGGCTGCGGGTCTACATTGCTCTAGTGGTTTAATTCAATATAGATGCCGCAAAGCCATGGATTTGCCTAGAATTCAGACTGGTCGACGAATTGCACTTGTGTTCACGGAAACATGTAGTTGTTTTTTTTGTTTGGACTAGTTAGCTCTTTCGTTTTTTTGTGTTTTCTTCCTTCCGATTATCCTGGCCTGGACATCAGCTAAATAAAATAGCACTACTCTTAAATCGGTGTTGCATTTTCACGGACTAGTTCACACGGCTGAACTTCACAAGATTGATGCCCTTCGCCTTAGCTGCAGACAGCGTCTGTTTTGATGTGACTGTGAGCTTCAGACACGACTGCAATGGTCTAGAACACGGCCCGGGCGAGATGTACATGACATCACTCACATGCACGCTGAGTGATGTCCCTTTGACCTCTTGGGAAAGGCACGACACATGCAATAGATGTCATCCCTATCTGCTTCCTTGCGGGATACATGTTTACAGGAAAAGCTTCGGGAGTAAACTCTGAGGAAATATCTGCATCCTGGGCTATCTCCAGTTGTCTGGATAAAATCTTGCCCCTGGCCAAAGGTAGCTCAGGACCAGAGAGTGAGGTTGACAAATAGCGCAGTTACTTACTCACTCTAACCCAAATCACCGCGCAAGTCACCCATTTCAGCGGACACAGAAGAGAAAGGACTGTCCACACGACTGAACAAAGAGAGTGGTCTTCATAAAATCTGATGAATGAACATCATCACACCCATTTTTGTACACCATAAATAATCATGAATTATTGACTTGATCAAATTTTCTGTGAATAGACAAACTGATTTGAAATAAATTGCGCTAGACTTCTCCTGTTATCGATGTTGGCGAGTCTTTTCCATTCGGAGCCCCTCGGTAATTAAACGGTATCCCTCACTGGACTCTGGGAAGATTGATTGTTCTATGGGCGGTGTTTGTGAGAAATTGTGTTGTCTGCTCCTATTACGAACGTTGTCTCCAGGTGGGGAGTCCTCTTTATTGTCCCTAGATTAAAGAAACAGTCGCGACAAAAAAAAAGAATGCGTTTATAGACAGACATTTGCACTTCTGCTCAAACACGTTATCATGCTCAAACATTCACACACCCGTAATCAAACACATACTCTGACACTCAGAAACACACACTCTACACACGTACTTACAAACATAGCACGCATGTGCACACACGGGCTCGCTCCACTGACATAGTCATGCACATAAGCATACATGCATGTAGACACTCTTATATACAAACACATACATAACATGCATTCTCACACATTAGACACACGCGCACATGACTACATTTACACTAGTATATGTCTCAACACACACACACGCAAATATATATACGCACTGTCTCATTGATTCTTCATACTCACATGCACGTCATTCATGGACACCATAGCGTGTACACCATACATTCACTGATATCGACCATTCACACATTTCACCGCAACCAACAATTCGCAACATTGTTCTGGTTTTTACATTTGTAATTGAAGGTACAACGATTCTCTACTCTTTGCGTCTGTACAGAGGGACGGCAACTGTATTGTCAGAGACTGATTGGCACAGTGTTTAGAGTATTAGTCTCCCGTCTCAAGGGGACTGGGTTATATCCTGGACACGATACGCTTTAGCCTACCCAGCTGTAAATATTACCGAAGAGAAATGAAAGGCACAAAGATTGTTCTTTTCATCTAAAAAAGTTGATACCTTGTACAATACGTTTAATAACATTATATCCCCGACAGTCTATATATCTAATGTCTGATCCTGGTTTGCATTTCGGTGTCAGCTATATAAGTAACATCTAGAGAATAGCTTGGCGTGCGCTTCGTATATGGTGGAACTGGCTGCCTCGGATATTCCGTCAATCCATCTTTTGGAGGGTCGGCATCTAGCTCTGGTACCGCTGTGTTTAGTGTTAGAGCCATATGTGAAACGCTGCTGCGTTGCTGTCGCGATATGTGGCCAAACCACTGAATTTGCTGTTTTCTAACCAAGTCTAGCACTGGTCTAGTGCCCATCTGTTTCCTGATTTCATCGTTTCTAATCTTGTCACATTTAGCATTCGCATCAGGCATTTCATTTCTGTTGTTTCTATGTTTCTCTTATCTGCTGATGTCAGTGTCCAAGCTTGACACTGGTAGCATAGTGTAGGCATGAAAATTGTGTTCCCTTCTTATAAGTTGCCACTCTGCTACTCCTTGGGGAAATTACAGATCCTTTTGTAGGCGCTTGAAAGACAAGACAAGAAAGAGACTGGCAGACAAGAAAGATATATGCATGTTATGTCTTTTGCATGATGGAGGGGCAGTCTTAATTTGACCTTACTGTGCAGTACTACTGGGTAGGAATTGCAATACCTTTAGAATGTTTGACCGAACTGTCGCTAACAGCCTGCGACTGTCGCTAACAGCCTGTGTTTGTCGCTAACAACATGCATCTGTCGCTAACATGTAGTCTGTGTCTGTCACTAACAGCTTGTGACTGTCACAAACATCCTGGGACTGTCGCACACAGCCTGCGTTCGTCGTGTCTTTTATTGTACGTGCACAACGAGTACGCCGGACTTCGAGGTAATCGTTCGTCTCACATATGACTAGGAGCCAGATCCGGCTTCCCTTGAGACAAAGTGACGTTTGACATGTGTAGGGCTTCTATGCCCACTGCTGCATGCTTTAGTTTCTAGGAAAGCTTTAGCATCACTACCCCAATTTTAATATGAAAAATATGTTTATTTTGTTATCATAAATCCGATGAGCCATACACAATGAGTGAATCAGTACCAAGAGAACAGTTGTGTCCTCTTTGTAGGTAGAACATGAGGATAATGGTCAAAGAGTGAGTAGATCCATCGGATAAGAATGCGGATTACGATTTGACGAGGTATGAGAAGGAAAAGTCATCAATGTTGACATACTTCTTGAAAGGTCACCAATGTTGACATTCTTCCTGTCAGATCACCGATGTTGACATACTTCCTGAAAGGTCATCAATGTTGACATTCTTCCTGAAAGGTAACCAATGTTGACATACTTCCTGAAAGGTCCTCAATGTTGACATACTTCCTGAAAGGTCCTCAATGTTGACATACTTCCTGAAAGGTCATCAATGTTGACATACTTCCTGGAAGGTCATCAATGTTGACATACTTCCTGAAAGGTCCTCAATGTTGACATACTTCCTGGAAGGTCATCAATGTTGACATACTTCCTGAAAGGTCATCAATGTTGACATACTTCCTGAAAGGTCATCAATGTTGACATACTTCCTGGAAGGTCATCAATGTTGACATACTTCCTGAAAGGTCCTCAATGTTGACATACTTCCTGAAAGGTCATCAATGTTGACATACTTCCTGGAAGGTCATCAATGTTGACATTCTTCCTGAAAGGTAACCAATGTTGACATTCTTCCTGAAAGGTCATCAATGTTGACATTCTTCCTGAAAGGTAACCAATGTTGACATACTTCCTGAAAGGTCATCAATGTTGACATACTTCCTGAAAGGTCATCAATGTTGACATACTTCCTGAAAGGTCATCAATGTTGACATTCTTCCTGAAAGGTAACCAATGTTGACATACTTCCTGAAAGGTCCTCAATGTTGACATACTTCCTGAAAGGTCATCAATGTTGACATACTTCCTGGAAGGTCATCAATGTTGACATTCTTCCTGAAAGGTAACCAATGTTGATATACTTCCTAGAAGGTCATCAATGTTGACATACTTCCTGAAAGGTCATCAATGTTGACATTCTTCATGGAAGGTCATCAATGTTGACATTCTTCATGGAAGGTCATCAATGTTGACATTCTTCCTGAAAGGTAACCAATGTTGATATACTTCCTAGAAGGTCATCAATGTTGACATACTTCATGGAAGGTCACCAATGTTCACATACTCTCTGAGATACTCTCATAAATGTTCACATACAATGGAAGACCATTATTGTTCACATACTTCCTGGAGTTGATTATCGGAAACGTCTGGTGTCAATACTTCACGCGTTGGCAGCTTAACAGTTACAATCAAATCCCAAAAGCATACCGTAGAGTTTACACTGCAGTATGGGCTAATTTTCAACATGGAAAGCTGGTTTGATGGACAACTCAAAGCCACATTATCCAAGTAAGCCGCAGGAAAGAAATCACCAAAAAACGTACTACTAAAAGCCAAATGAAAATCCGAAAGACTATCTAGAAAAAAACACGGGATAGAGGCCAAAGGCCAAGACGTAGCAACGATTGAGCTGCTTGCAGCCAGCGACTCATGGCATCAGAGCTAGCCAACCAGAGCTGACCAAGACCCTGTTCCACCTCCATGTGGCGGTTCTGGAAACAGACTGCACTAGTCAGTAGTGGAGCCTGGTCAAGTGATGTTAATCGGAGTGGGAAAACAAACCCGGTAATTAAAAAAAGCCAACTGAAATCGAATGAATCGATCACAAAGGAACATATATCGCAGGTTTTCTGTAAGCTATGGCATAATGTCACAATGTCATTTCATGACTAGCACCGAAGACGGAGAAGACAATGAATATCACCTTCTAAGAATCGATCAGATGTATTTGCCGAACAAAATTGTAGCTTTTGGTTACCTTGCATACCATGTAGATCTACCTAATTGAAAACCAGAATTCCGATAGCTCCTGTACACAAGAATATGGGCGATGTAGGATTTCTCTCAAATTGTGTTCTTTTCTCTGATGTTCGGATAAGAATTGATGTCATTGCATTGAGGGCAAACTCATAGGTGTTTAGGTTTCCCCCGTGAAGTGTCTTAGAGCGTGAATACTGATGGTTCCCTTAGTCTGCTGTAGTGCATGTGTGCCTGCTTCTTCTTCCCAGATGTTTGTACCTGCTCTATCCAGTATTGATTCTTAAATTACGCAGTATTTCGATTGCCATTTCATTGATTTGTAACATTCGTGAAAGATCTCTGTTAATTTTCTACATTCGTGAAATGTTTATGAACATTTTTCACATTGGAGAAAGATTTATGTTAAATGTTAACATGAGATTTATGTTAATTTTGTTTCTACTCTTTTCTTCCTCTATTGTACTAATCATAAAGCTTGATAATGTACTGCTTATAATCACATTGAATTGAGAACTATTGCACTTTACTAAACTCAGAATCGATGTTTCTCGTGAAAGTATGTATTCCCAGACATCGAGAAAACTAGAATTTCTTGTGTTCGACATTTCATTGACTTACCCTTATACACATTCAAACAGTTCAAACGAATTGTAAGAAGAAGCAGTAAGAAATCTTTTCATTGCTCAAAGACGTTTTAAAAGGGAAATGGGAATGTTATGTGTCGTATTGGTTTTTTGTATGGGAGTTAACTCTCATGGGAGGGACACGGAATGGGAGATTGAAGTTAGTTAAATTTAGTCGAAGTGCAATTTCCTAGCTTTAATTAAAGATTTAGACGCAACTGCCTGTGGCTAGTCTTCAAAAACATTCAGGACAAAATGTAATTCATGTTTAATTCACTGTATAATTTTTAACCCAACAATTGCTCATTCTTGTTGCCTGGCTATGTGAGTGCATGTCAGATCAGAATCCATATACCGACGTATCACTGAGTTGGCTGTTTTAGTGCAAAATAAGCGAGCACATCGGCAATTCTCTTTCAAGTTAATGATTTCCTTAATTGAAAACTGGAAGACCTCTCCACTCCATGATAAACGACCTCTGCATCCCAAGGTAGAAGACCTCTACATCCCAAGGTAGAAAACATGTACATCCCATGGTAGGGTAGAATACCTCTACATCACATGGTAGAAGACTACACTCTATGATAGAAGACCTCTACATCCCAAGGTAGAAGACCTCTATATCCCGTAGTAGAAAACATCTACATCCCATGGTAGAAGACCTCTACATCACATAGTAGAAGACTACACTCCATGGTAGAAGACCTCTACACTCCACGGTAGATGACCTCTACATCCAACAGTAGAAGACATCTACATCCCATGGCAGAAGACCTATCCTTCATATGGTAGAATACTTCTCTACTCCATGGTAGAAGACCTGTACATCCCATGGTAGAAGACCTGTGCATCCCACAGTAAAAGACCTCTACATCCCATGGTAGAAGACCTGTACATCCCATGGTAGAAGACCTCTACATACCGTGGTAGAAGAAATCTACATCCCGTGGTAGAAGACCTGTACATCCCATAGTAAAAGACCTCTACATCCCATGGTAGAAGACCTCTACATCCCATAGTAGAAGACATCTATATCCCATAGTAGAAGACCTCTACATCCCATGGCAGAAGACCTGTACATACCATGGTAAAAGACCTCTACATCCCATGGTAGAAGACCTCTATATCCCATGGTAGAAGACCTCTACATCTCATGAAAAAAGACCTCTACATCCCATGGTAAAAGACCTGTACATCCCATGGTAAAAGACCTCTACATCCCATTGTAGAAGACCTCTACATCCCATGGTAGAAGACCTCTATATCCAACGGAATAAGACCATACTGTAGTGCTTCTTTTGAAAAACGAAATTGTACTTAAAACTGAGTAACTTTTTATTCCATGTTTGTCGTCCGTGAAAGGCGAATCTGAAGGGGATAGAAAGAGAGAGAGAGAGAGAGAGAGAGAGAGAGAGAGAAAGAGAGAGAGAGAGAAAAAATGAATGTATGAATATACATGTTGGCTAGAATATATATATATAATTAGAACAAGGATGACATTTCAGCATTCAAAGCAGAGGTCTAAAAACACCATGACGACCACAAGAGATATGATTGATGTCTTAAGACTGAATAAAGATAAATATGATTACTAAAGGTCAAATTCAGATAATTATGATGCAATGTGGATAAATGTATATGAGTTTGTTCGCACGACGCCGAATGAAAACGCGTTCTGATGGCTTAAGGCCGAATTAAAATTATGTTTGACGTCCCAAGACCGAATTAAAATATAGTTGACGTACCAAGACCGAAATAAGATAGGGTTGACGTCCCAAGACCGAATTGAGATTGTGTGGACATCCCAAGACCGAATTAAAATATGTTTAACGTCCCAAGACCGAATTAAAATATAGTTGACGTCCCAAGACCGAATTAAGATGTGATGACGTCTTAAAACTGAAAGAGACGATATGTATTATTTTTCAAAGCCGAATGACGATAAATGTGGTTGTCCAAAACCGAATGAAGATATGTTTGATGGTCCGAGACCGAATGAAGATATGTTTGAAGGTCCGAGACCGAATGAAGATATGTTTGATGGTCCGAGACCGAATGAAGATATGTTTGATGGTCTCAGACCGAATGAAGATATATTTGATGGTCTGAGACAGAATGAAGAAATGTTTGATGGTCTGAGACAGAATGAAGAAATGTTTGATGGTCTGAGACCAAATGAAGATATGTTTGATGGTCCGATACCGAATGAAGATATGTTTGATGGTCCGAGACCGAATAAAGATATGTTTGATGGTCCGAGACCGAATGAAGATATGTTTGATGGTCCGAGACCGAATGAAGATATGTTTGATGGTCCGAGATCGAATTAAGATATGTTTGATGGTCCGAGACCGAATGAAGATATGTTTGATGGTCTGAGACAAAATGAAGATATGTTTGATGGTCCGAGACCGAATGAAGATAAGTTTGATGGTCTGAGACTGAATGAAGATATGTTTGATGGTCTGAGACCAAATGAAGATATGTTTGATGGTCCGAGACCGAATGAAGATAAGTTTCAGGATCTAGAAGATAAACACGCAAGCTGTTTATTATAAAAGAACGCATGTAACGTGCTGGCTTTTGATTTATGTTGGTATATGCACATACAGAGACAACTCATGTGGATTTATGCTGTTGAGTTTCAACATTTAAAATCAACACTTTAACATTTGATTTGATGTGGTTAGATGGTTCTGTTTTCATTTCACACGACCTCTATTCTGCCATCATTTTCTCAGGCAAAACAAATTTCCTGTTGAAATGTGTACACTGTCACATTTTTTTAAACTCAATGCCACTTGTGTCTCTATTTTCCTTTTCTCCCTTTCATGATTTACCTCTTCGTCTGTTATTTCCCCTGCTCAAATTTCACGTCTGTCTTTCCACTGAGCCATCCTCTGGTGTTTTACTTTGCCAATCATTCCTTCTTTTACCAACATATTTCCTGCAAATTTCGATTATCCTGAAAACCATTTTTTTATGGGATCATTAATTTTCTTTCCTTCTAGTAGATCGCAAATAAATGTACGAGGATGGGGTGTCATTGCCTCATCAGACCCCAGCCACGTGCGATTATGTAAATGGGGAACGCACGCTCAATTTCCAAACTCATTATTTTCGCACGTGTGATTACGTCCTTGTTAGCCGATGATAATAATTTCATAGTAACGATTCTAGAAGAGAGGAATGCTCGCAGCGTTGTCTTGTCATGAAGACTGGAATCACACGTACCTTGAACTCTGTGTAGTGGCAGGAATTCTGTGCGGTGTTTTTGTTCTAAAAATGTCCTTCCGTGAGCTGCGTTCGTATTATATCCACAGGTCCTAATTTTTCCTTAAAATAAACCCAGCAAATTCTTAGAATTAGGACTGAATCATTTGTATAGATTTTTTAAAATACATGTGTATTTTTAAGAACGTTTGACGGGAATGATTCTTATACAGTGGGGAGAGACTCCAACTCTGAATCGGATTCGTGTACCTCTACTAAAGTCAAGGTCAAATTTAGATATAAGCCGCAGCGCAGGACCTCATAATCCGCAATGGATTATAATGCGCATGAGCCTCAAAAAATTCTTTCACATCGACAGAGAATGCAAATGAGCTGAACAAAACCATGTCTCAACAAAAACGGTCAGCTTTTAGCATCATGTTCACAGAAAGCGATAAGAAGTGGTACACCGAGCTCTTTGTTCATGACAAGGACAAGAATTGCACCATTGTCCCATTGGGATCAAGATGCTGCAGTGGTCAGCGACCCATAGCTGACTGCTAGCGTCAGGGCCAGCGAACCATAGCTGCCAAGACCCTTCTACACCTCCACGTGGTGATCCTGGATAACAGGCTGCAGCAGGGCAGACTGGCTAAGGAGAAGGGATCGAAGAGAGAATGCTAGCCCGGTACTCAAAAAATGCTTGCTGAAGTCGTATGTGTTGGACCGAAAGGTGCAAATATTGCAGCCAAGCTGTAAACTACGACACAACGCATTCCGTTCTCTGGACTACACTCTGCTACTTAAACCCTTTCAGAGTTTGGTTGCGGGAGATTGAGAACGAACGAAGAAGAAAGAAGAAGAAGAAGTCCCACAGAGAGCTTGGCGTAAGAGGCGGCCAACTGTGTGACATGGCTGGTCTACTTTGCTCTAGTGCGATACTTGCACCTTTCAGTTTGACATATGGCAACTTCAGCAGACATTTGTTAGTACCTTCCTCTTCGATCGCTTCTGCTCTGTTGCAGCCTGTTATCCAGGATCACACGTGAAAGTATAGAAGGGTCTCGGTGACTCAAATCCGCTGGTCCTGACTCTAGCAGTCAGTTATGTGTGGCTGACAACTACAGCTCATTCGCGATTTAGCATCTTGATCCCTAATGTTATACAATTATGTTAAGTAACCAGCTGTCATTATATGTCCTTATTTTACACTGGTGAGATGCTCAGTCTCTTCCGTTCCTTGAATTGTGCCTGTTTTTACAATGTTTTCTACTTTCATCTTTTTGCGATGTGCACGCAAAATGTAAGCTGTTTTCTTCTTAAGTTTACTTTCTTGATAAATTAAATTGAGCCATACCTAGCTTTACCGTTCATATAATTCCACAAAAACTCCATTTCTACTTGTCCTTCCTTTAAACGTTTGTGTGTGTGAGTGTGCGTAAGTGCGTGAGCGTGTACATGTGTGCATGAATGCTAGCGTATGCATTGTACTCTACCTGTATCGATCATTCGCTACTTTTCCCAGCATTCAATTTCCAGTTTGATTGCCTCTGTATCCGTTTTGCAATCATTTGAGACACGGGTACGTGTAAACAGAACGAAGCTCTGATTAAAAAATCTCAGAAGGGGAACATTGCCAAGAGCTCATGAACACAGCGTGGATAATATCCCTAGAAACTGGGATTAAGTGCAAACATAGAATTATAAACGTCATACATTTAACAAAAACAAGAGCAAATACGTTGAAGTTATTTGACCACACCACGAAAAAAATGAAGGACGAAACCAATAGAGACAATATTTATTTTGAAATGATGGGAAATATCGAATTTATGGAAGGAAAATAATGATGATCAGATGTGATGTAAAACTAGGCTAGGGGAATTAAGAAAATGAAAAATTGAGGCGCTTGATCAACGGAGCAATAGATATAAAGGTCTCGCTAATAATAAAAACACTTATGTCTTGGAACACTGATGAGATTTAACAAGCAATTCCTGAGGGACGGTACGGAACGGTCGGCCATGTTTAACTTATATTCATTTTTACATTCGGCCATTCATTCTCTTCTTCGTTTTCTGAAACATGTGAAAAGCCATTTTTTGCACTTGTCTATTCACATATCTTAAGAAATATATTGTTCCTAAAACACAGCTTCCTGGTGCCTGGGTTCAAATCCGAAAAAAAGTATATGTTACGGTGTGTTATACATAATTCACATCATTACACTCTCGGTAGACCTATAGGTGATCAGTCTATCTTATAAAATTGAGACAAATTTTTATAACACTGTATACTAACACCTACAGTACTGCAACAGCTTCGATTTATTTATAATAGGAAAGTAAAGCAAATGATGCACTCTCGACTGATAAACAGGTAGTTAGAGGTGGCAAGCGAGACTTTGAAGTGGGGACGGCAGCAATCTAACCTGTGAGGCAGGTAGGTGGTGGCTAGCGAGATCTTGTCGTAGGGTAGGCAGCAATCTAACCTGTGAGGCTGGTAGGTGGTGGCTAGCGAGACCTTGTCGTAGGGTAGGCAGCAATCTAACCTGTGAGGCAGGTAGGTGGTGGCTAGCGAGACCTTGTCGTAGGGTAGGCAGCAGTCTAACCTGTGAGGCAGGTAGTTGGAGGTGGCTAGCGAAACCTTGTCGTAGGGACGGCAGGACTCTCATCTGTCAGGCAGGTAGTTGGAGGTGGCCACCAAGACTTTTGCGTGGAGAAGGCAGAACTCTCCCCCTATCAGTTAGGTAAGAGAAGGAGTTTACCGAAGCTTTGGTGGGGGGACGGTTGTCTTATCCAGACGAAACAATTTCTTTTTTAAGAACTCTTTCCCCATGATGGAAGAACTGCGACAATTTTCTAGAGCTTTCTTTCAAAGAGAGATATTTCCAAATTTATGTAAGCACGTAAAACGGCCTTAATTTCTTGATGTGCATACAACAAAGAGTCTTCTACTCTAAGGAAGTTAAATCAAACTAATCGCTTCTTACAACCTACTTACAGTGAGACATTGATTGTGTTCTCATCTCTGTTCAATACACAGCGTTCGTCTAGTGTAGCTATTAAGGCATGGGTCCTAACCTTAATTTAGACACGTCGTTTCTTCTTCTTCTTCTTCTTCGTTCGTTCTCAATCTCCCGCTACAAACCCTGAAAGGGCTTAAGTAGCAGAATGTAGTCAAGAGAACGGAATTCGTTGTGTCGTAGTTTATAGCTTGACTGCGATATTTGCACCTTTCGGTCCAACACATCCGACTTCAGCAAGCATTTTTTGAGTACCGGGTTAGCATTCCCTCTTCGATCCCTTTTCCTTAGCCAGTCTGCCCTGCTGCAGCCTGTTCACCGCTTGGAGGTGTAGAAGGGTCTTGGCAGCTCTGGTTCGCTGGCCCTGACGCTAGAAGTCAGCTATGGGTCGCTGACCATTGCAGCTCATGTGCTGCTCAGCATCTTGATCCCAGACACGTCGATTCATTATCCTTTATTTAAAAATATGAAACCGTCCTGTAATAAAATGCCTTTATCCAACTCGTGCTGCTACTTGCTACCTCCAGTAGGTGCTGTTACGCCACCTGGGAAGCTAAAGGCGCCTTTCTTGGGTCAATCGTGCTGCGTCGGTCGTTGTAAGCCCGTTTGATTGTAGTGTCCCTTTTATGCCTTCTATCGATCTACAAGGTACTTCTCCACGTGCATTGTGACCTCTTTTCGCCAGTCGTTGATTAGGTTGTTGTCTCGTTAGATGATCGAAAAATATTATGTTCTTTATACGATGATAATGATGATGATGAAAATGATGATGAAGGTGATGATGGTATTTTCCCTTTAGCTGTGACTTGTTAGCTCTTGACATCCCAGTGCCTCTCGAACTAAAGCACATGTCTTCCCAGTTGTTGTGGTGATGTGTAGATTGTGTTGTGTATGGGGGTATGTTGTGTGGGCATCAGGTTTTACAGACCGACTGACGCTGGGCACAGATTGAGGATTTACAGCATTGGACATTTAAAAAAACAATTTAAATGTCGTTTAACTCGCTACGCCAGCACATGAATTGCTGTGTTCTTTTCTCCTGGTTTGGTCTTTATTATCTGATCTGATCAATAATTGTCTACATCCGACAAATTACTGGTCTTATCAATATTCATATTGTTCGTCACGTGCAGAGGGGGATTGAGCATATATGGGCAGTCCAGAAGTGCAACTAAGTCGATTCTAAACAGAACAAAATAATTCTGTTATCTTCTTGTCAGTTGTTGATTCTAAACAGAACAAAATAATTCTTATATCTTCTTGTCAGTTGTTGATTCTAAACAGAACAAAATAATTCTTATATCTTCTTGTCAGTTAAGTCGATTCTAAACAGAACAAAATAATTCTTATATCTTCTTGTCAGTTGTTGATTCTAAACAGAACAAAATAATTATTATATCTTCTTTTCAGTTAAGTCGATTCTAAACAGAACACTATCATTCTTTAATCCCTTTGTCCGTTACTCTCTCCGGCAGCGGTTTAATGTTCCCACAACAGTAGATCTCTGGTTCCTTGAGTACTTTCTGTGCTATTGCTGTGGCGGTTTCTGTGGCAATTTGCTTTGGTATGATAAGTTTGCTTATCTCATGCGCAACACTTTGTTTTCACTTTTTACAACATGCACGGAGATGTAGTGGACCCATTCTTCCCACACACAGACCACCCCTCTGTCCCCACCCTCAAAAAGGGGCAGTACGAACCATCGCGAAACAAATAATCATTAATTTGTGTTTATTACCAGTGATTGTGATGCCAATTTACGTCATTTCCTGTTATCGCTGCAAGTAATGGAGGCGCACCAACGAATACATATTAGATGGGAGAAATATGCCCATGTTGACTTTCTATAAGTTGCATCATCATCTTTAATTGTTTATGGTTTGTATATTTACATAATGTGTACGTATATTAGTTACTTTATTAGTAGATTTCCGTCGCATTAGAAAAACAAAGTCCAAGAATACAATCTACTCGCCCTGATCTATTTATTCGGTAAAACGTATGCGCGCAATTTTGAATTACCGTTTAACTATAATTGTGCTCATTTAGATATATTTTTAACATATATGTTCGTTTCACTTATACTAAAACGGAAATACATATTTTCTATGAATACGTAACTTTGTTATAATTACCCAGCAATAGATACTGCCATCAGGATAAGTAGCTTCAATGAAAGGGAATCAGTTCCCTGCCTCGATGCCTTGCCTTCATTAACTGCAAGCCAGTTGTATCTTGACAGCTGGATTGACGAGAACGTCTATCTATCGGCAATACATCCCAATCCTTTTGTTCCAAGAGTTCAGTTCACGTGCCATCTCCGCATCGAAGGCCAATGCAATGGATTGCCAGTGTACTCTATCTCTTGCCGTAATGGTGCAATCTGGCTGTCTTTTTCCAGTTGATCTTCTGTTGTTATCCGCCCACTTATAACGTTGTCTGCCTCTTAGAAGACTGCATTCCATCTTACTCTCCATGAGGTTCTTCAACAATGCTATTATATGGCTTAAATATCTTACTCGTCTAACCATGTTTTCGGAAATTAATTATCGTTTCACTTCTAACTTTTTCCAGACAGCGCCATTCACAATATTTCCAATCGAGCACACAAAAAAAGAAACGGAAAGACTTGTAAGAAATAACATGCAACTGATCCATAGGTACGACCATTTCCGGAGCCATGTCACTTCTCTGTCCTAGACAAGGCGCACACTTCTTGTCTTCCTCTTGTCTCCTTTACACTCCAGCCGGAATATGGGGCCAGTTACTTCACGAAACCATATTGCGTGCTTTAATGAATGTGGTTTCTATAGCAATAGGTTTTACATAATGAGGTCGCTAGCATAGCAATCTTCAATCGTCTTTATCGAGATGCGTGGAGCTACAGTAGCCCTCTCCCAGTAAAGGACTCACCGCTCAACCTTGAGAAAGAGACACTTCCATCCATCCCCAAATGACGAGTGACGATACTACAAGTCACATGACGTAACGATTACAATTGTAAACAACACATTTTGCCTACTAAGAAAAATAAGAGATTTTTATCTTAGACAAAAATAACACTCTCATGATACAATTGTAATTATTTTCAATAGCGAACTGGTGTGACGAAGCCTGGGCAATGACAGCGGTCAGCGAGATGATAGCGGTCAGCGAGACGGCAGCTGTCAACGACTCATAGTTTGCTACTTGCGTCAGGGTCAGTGAATCTGAGCTGTCCAAGACCGTATTCGGTTTCCAAGTATCGGCCTTGGAAACAGACTGCAACCGTGCAGCTTGGCTAAGAGAATATGGGGGGATAACAAACCTGGCACCAAAAATGTGTCATGTTTAAACCGGATATGTCCGGTCAAATCGCACAGATATCACACGCACACTGTAAACTACGAGCACAGCGTCACAATACTTCCATCTCAAGCCGAACTAAATATGAGACGAAGACACTGTTGTGGTATATATATTAAACACAACAAAATTTGTTAAAGGGGTTCAAAAACATTCTGCGTAAAACTATGCCCCTCAGACCTCAGTATTGTTCACCAAGCAAGGCTCTCGCATCTTGGCTGCTGCCTTATTGACCTAATGATAGAGATAGCCCTGGGTAGAACATTCATAATGAGCGCATTCTGATACTGAGAGTAGTCAGAGCAACACAACAGCACACTTCTATGAACCCTCATATCTGATATTCGTGAAATGTTTATCAAGTAACTTGGTCTTGTCTTCGAAGCGACTCTTATTAAGCTCATTACTCGTGATCAACTCTCTCAGAGGTTTCAGTGACCCTTTTACATCCTAGGGCGTTCTGAAGAGGGTGGACTTGGGTTCTTCTCTGTGTACTCAAATGCTTCTCAAAGTGGTAGTCACCGGACGCGTGACTGTCAGCAAGCAACCCAGAATGCTAAAAGCGCCAAGAAACTAACAACATATTTAAACCTTGTCTTGCTTCGTCAGTCTCGCTCTCGTGAGATCTAAAAGAAAAACACATCTCGTGAGATCTAAAAGAAAAACACATCTCGTGAGATCTAAAAGAAAAACACATCTCGTGAGATCTAAAAGAAAAATACATATGTTTATCGATCAACAAGATATATCCGCCATATTTGTTATGTACAAATGGATGGGCTTTTATCGATATATAAATGATTACATTTCAAATTGTAAACAAGTGATATTTTAACCAATGATTATATTTTGTTTTCACTTATCAATAAATGGTAAACGAGTAATAGAATGGGCTAAGCGTGGATTTAAACACATTTTATAGAATTTACTAAGTGTGTATGTAAATACATTTTACAGAATTGGCTAATCGTGCATTTAAACACTTTTTATAGAATTAGCTAAGCGTTCATTTAAACGCATGATATAGAATTAGTTAAGCGTGCATTTAAACACTTTTTATAGGATTAGCTCAGCATGCATTTAAACACTTTTTATAGGATTAGCTAAGCATGCATTTAAACACATTCTATAGAATTAGCTCAGCATGCATTAAAACATTTTTTATAGGATTAGCTAAGCGTGCATTTAAACACATTCTATAGAATTAGGTCAACGCGCATTTAAGCACATTTCATATAATTATCTAAGCGTGCATTTAAACACTTTTTGAAACACATTTAAGATGATCTAAAAGAAACACTGATAAATATATTGAGCCCTGCACCATGCGGGAATTTGGAAATCCCTTCCGGATCGTCACATTGGGAACCTCTGCTGTAGTGCCTTGGAAGACTTGACAGTAAGATCACTGCTAAGGGAGTGACTCGACAATCCCCTCCTCGGTGGACAGTCGACTTTAAAACAGTATATTTCCAGGTGCACGACATGGGCGTGAAGTTAGGTTTTAGTCAGTAGGATGCAGCTGGACTCTGACACAAGTCTTAGCACGCCCAGTGTTGGGCATGGAGCTGGGTACCCATTCTTGTAGATATGTTAGGTCCCAAAACGTTGATAGATATAGACAGGTCAATGATAGATGAAATGGATGATTTTTTTAAAGACGTATGCTGCATGGACAGCTGAAAGGATTTAAATTGATTGATCAATTGATTCTTTTTACTGAGCGTACGGCTACCACTACAATTGACTAGTGAAGCCTACGTCAAAGCAGTGTATAGGTTCTTGCAGTGCTGGTTCCCATTTGTGTATGATGAGGTTGTGAGAATAATGTAAAACCCCCTTGGAAGGCAACATCTTGGCTATTACCTGCTCTACAGTATCCAGATAAACAATTGTAATTTTATTAGAAACAATTGATCACAATTGAGCAATAATCGAAATGACGTGCAAGTCTCTACTTCAGAGATCATGTCAAATCTATGTTGTTGTTGCTTAGATGTTTACCTCACTAGTTTCTACTGCCGGAGGCACGCCATTTTCCACCCCAGACCGTAGTCCGTGGGGCGATATCAGGACGCATAAACCAGTGCTTAGATGCATGTGTGCATCTGTATGTACCTATGCTAGGTTTGTGCGCCCTCAGAAGCTAGCCCAACCAAAGTGCAATGGAAGGGCCTCACCATGAGGGCGCGTGTGAAAGTTGTGCAAGAGTGTGATTGTAGGACAGAGTCAAATGAAACAGAGTGAGGTAAGACAAGAGAGCAGAGTTGCCCCCAGGGTGAGCAGCCTATCTGGATTGAGTTCCGATGTCAAATCTAGCAACGTCATCTCAGCAAGTTTTAAAATGGAACACTGCATGTCTGATTGTGTGTGTCATTGCGTGTATATGTACACGTGAATACTATTGTTGTACGTGTCAATTAGCCCTACTGTCTGTATATGAACTGAATGTGATTGTCAGTTTAAATGTCGATGTGTGTTGTGGTCACAAACGGTGAGTATCGATTCCCGCAAGTTTATAGTGTCAAGGGAGATAAAACCAAGAGTTACCTCTAGTCGTCTTGACTAAAGTCTTGCCACTGGTCCAATGTAGCTCGGAACCAGAGAGTGAGGTTGATGACAGGCGCAGTTTTTCTCACTTTAATCCGAATATAGCACATGCTACATCATCAAGACAAAACCGTCGGTGATGCCCCCATCATCCTTTGCTATGGGCAACTATTTGGGAGCATGCATTTATACGAGGCGACTTCAAATCAAAACCTTAAAATATAAATTCTTAATACCGTGTTGTTGTCATATAAGTTCGCATAATCTTGCTAAGCTTCAACAGTGTCCTGCAGGGGACATGACCGTGCAGATGAGCCATATGACGTCATAGTAGATGTCTAAAAATAGCTACCTCGCTATTGATATTTACTAAAAAGGCGTTGAATTCTGTTTTCATGTGTTTTTCTGGGTTTTTTTTTATTTTGTTTGTTTTAACGGAGAGACGAATTCTATCGAAATTCATCGGCAAATGTAGATCAGTACGGTGATGTATTGCATGTCACTCCATCAATTGTACGAGTGGACTATGAATTTCCGAATCGGTTAACAAAGAAGATTGTACGTGAAGCTACAACCAATGGAAAACCATTGCTACAAAGCTGTCACTGCAGATGGTCGGATACTGGATTTCTGTACAAGGGTCAGCTGTAGTGCTTTCACTTGGAAAGATAAATCAAACACATCATTGTGCTGTTAATGTTTTTTTTTTAAAACGTCCCATCATTAACAGGTTTCGAACCAATGTCCTACTGATTGGGAGGCAGTACCCTTGTGCCTCGACCATCAAATCATCTGTTAATTCTACACACTGGCACAATTACAAAAACATGCTTTCCATGTTAACATCGTTGTCCTGTACCACTTCAGATTTGTTACATAACAGAGTCTACGATATTACAATGCCCCATTACATAACAGAGTCTACGATATTACAATGCCCCATTACATAACAGAGTCCACGATATTACAATGCCCCATTACATAACAGAGTCTACGATATTACAATGCACCATTACATAACAGAGTCCACGATATTACAATGCCCCATTACATAACAGAGTCTACAATATTATAATGCCCCATTACATAACAGAGTCTCCGATATTACAATGCCCCATTACATAACAGAGTCTACGATATTACAATGCCCCATTACATAACAGAGTCTACGATATTACAATGCCCCATTACATAACAGAGTCTACGATATTACAATGCCCCATTACCGAACAGAGTCTACGATATTACAATGCCCCATTACATAACAGAGTCCACGATATTACAATGCCCCATTACATAACCGGGGGGCGATTATGTTCTTTCTTTATCTTTCTGTTGTATTCTGACTGCCTCTAGTGATGAGCCATTGTTTTTATCTGGGTTTTTTTTTCCTATTTACAGCTGATAATTGGCTGGGAATTAATTCGTTTAACGGCGAGCCATCCATTTATCGCTTCGCTTTATTGTATACAAGCGACTTTTGTTTTGTTTTGAACAGCATTAAAACAGCTTACAAAAATAATTGAGAAACATAAAAGGTTGAAATGATGTTTTACACATGAACAATATGAGACGATTGCGGAGGTCACGACCAATTAATGCTTTTATCAAGGATATGAAAAAATGTAAACATTACAGAAAGCATTAGCTAAGTAAGCTGAACGTGTAGGACTGCAATCAAGTCAACAACGACAATTTAAAAAAGAAAACATCTGAGTTACAATTTAAAATATATGAATGAAAAAAATTGCAAAACCTTGCAGCAAGATTTAGGTAAATAATGCAAAGTCTACTACAAAGCTGGAAACTAATGGTCATAGAGAAACTCAAAATATTAAAATGACATTTTACTAAAGAACAAAAAAAAACATTACTCGGTGTTAACATATTCTACTGTCATTGTCTGTGTAATAGTAATGTTCATTACTCCTATAGTCTTCCACGACTGGCGATAGTCAAGAACCAAATATCCAATAAATGTAATATTTATTTATGTTTGCTTTTACTTCTAAATTTTAGGTTTTTCTTTGTGCAAAATTTAAAGAAATGTCTTATATTTATTGTATGAAGAACGTATCCTATTTTTACTGCACTTTATAGCTCTTAAGAGACAAGTGATTCAAAAATGAAACCTGCCTGCTGTGGCTGTGAAATGTTGCAGTAATCTACGTGCTACCATGGATTGTTCAGTCAGTAAATCGCCGAAAAGATGTGTGTCAAATGTGCTGACAGATAAGCCCTCATTCGTAAGTATGATCACAACCGTATGCCTTCCTGTGTACTTCGTCATTACATGTTCTCTCAAACGGTGTATGAGTTCTTGCTTCTCTTCCTGTAAGCTAGGAGATATTACTGTATTGTAACTTACGTTCCCACTTCGACCTGTCTATCGCCAGAATTTCTTCCTCTATAACGTCTGGTTAGTGTAGTGGTAGAGCTCTCGCTTTTCAAGCCAAAGGTACGGGATTTGACTCCCGCTATCGGCACTCTTCAGTGGACCCAGTTGTACTGGGGGTTCATTTGTAAATGGGCACCTGACTTACGGTTATGGAAAGAAAGGCAGCGAGTAAGGGAACTAGTCATCGCACTTCACACAGCCTAGTACAATGTAGTCTCTAACACTTCATCTCTAATGACAGTTTCTGCTATCGAATTTATATATTTATGTATCAATATCTCCATGCTCATTTATGAACAGGGCTTGAAAATGTGTAGGGTGGCTGACCAATCAGTCAAAATTGTCCCCATTCAACATGGTCGGACCACAGTCATGCAACTTATGTTAATAAATTTAAACTAGACACTAATTCACCTTTATTTCTACATAATAATGTGCACCAAACCAAAATATATTGTATTACTTACACAGTATTAACCGTTTTCTTTTTAAGAAAAAATGTACAGCTGTCAGAGGCATGGCGTTTGTGTCCTTGAACATGCTTGGTAGTTTTAGTATTGAAGTACCATTTATCGGTGGCTTTAAGCAGGTTTAAACTGTGGTAGCGGAGGTCCATTTAGATTCACCATCATGAGCTAGCTATGTACAATCTATTCAAACCGTAATATCATTGATAATCGTTCGAGAGTCGTTATATAATAACGATTAAAAACTTAATTTACGATTAAAAACTGTTTTGTTTACTCGTCAATCAAACATTTTTACTCGTCCCAGACGAGCGCTTTTTTGTCATGTCCTGTTTAAGAATATTACTCGTCCAGCACTTATTATGTCACGGGTCTCACACTACAACCAGTCTGAGGGCCTCATAATAGTGAAACAAGTGCTCTTCTTTGTCGTCTTTTCCGTAACCTTGCAGGGCATTTGAACAGCACGCCTCATTGTATTATTAAACATTTCAATTCTAATGCTCGATAAATATAACAGATGGTTTGTCACCGTTTTAGAATTGATTCATCTCCCATATTTTAGTGACAACACAAGTCTCCCGATGCATCTTGCAGTAACAGTGACTAACATTCATCCCTTCTAGCACAGCTAACGGTTGAAGACAAGTTAAGTATTGTACATCAACCTTGGACCCTGAATTATAATACCACGCGTGTTCAAATGAAACCGGTCCAAACTGCAACCATTGAACATACGTACGATGAGCATGATGACGTCATTTCTAGTGTAAACAGCACATACCAACCGTCACGTTTGCAAAATTTCATTTTCCTCCGACTCTTTGTTACAAAGTTTGGTTAGTTTATGCCTTTCTTTCATACTTTGAGATTTACAGTTCATTTTAGCTTTTAGCATTATCACCACATTTTGCATCCATATAAACTAAAATATAACAGATGCACATTAACAATTTCATAGAGGTGTGATTGGTTCAAAAATCATTCTCGGAAAAAGGTCGTAAGAGCTAAGTCGCGTTCATATGTAAGAGTTCTGGTTGTAATTAAAGACATTCGCATGAGCGGGTGCTCGCAAAACGGGTGTTCGCAACGCGGGCGTATGTATTAGGGCACTACTACACTGCGATTGTTAATATAATGGGCTAGGTATGTGTGCAACCTTCTTCGTTTTGCTTTGTTATACAGTCATGTTGCTGGTTTGTTCTATCGCTGGCATATTTTATTATGAAGAATAACTCTGTTTGTAGTGAGCCGAGTAGCGCAGTGGTTAGCGAGCTGACTTCGCATTAAGTATAACCTATCCACAGTTGAGGCGGAAATGTTTTTTCAGACCTCAACTGCTTCCGGGTCGACCCAGCCTTAAATGGGTACCGGTTCAGTCATGGAAGTTAATACGGTCGGCGTGATGATGGCCACATCATCCACTAAGTGTCGTGGGTTACAAAATAATAGGATCCTAATACCATATTTCCTATGCTCTGCATGGCTTGATGGGATTTATTTTATGCCTCTTTGTGTGCTAAACATATTTTAATTTTCTATTTAATTGAACCAATTTCTGTTTTAGGATATATATTGACTTATTTTCTTGTCAAAGCTTAATTATTCCTATTCCTTGTTCTAAAGTATTGATCCGGCCGAGAGCCGTACAAAATAACTTTGCGAGTGTGAGATCCCTGTATAAAATCGTCCCCTTGCTGAAGTCGGATGTGTTGGACCGAAAGGTGCAAGTATCGCAGTCATGCTGTAAACTACGACACATCGCATTCCGTTCTTTCTGTTACTCGCAAAGACGTTTTCAGGGCTCGGTAGTGGGAGATTGAGAACGGACGAAGCCAAGTCTAATTGTCCCCATTGTCATGTGACAGTTCTTTTGGGTATAGTGTTGGACGGAATATGTTTTGCTTTATTTTGATATATGTTTCTAACATTTTAAGGTGTGCGTCTTTTACAATTGTCGGGATATCCTTATATGGTCGGATATTACCTTGCATTGTATATCGTTTGTTTATCTTTAATATATTATCTTTCTGTTGTATAGTGTATTTTGCATCGTGTGGTGTATCTACTTACACATACTAATGTGTACTACGTCATTTGATGTTCTACTCAAACCTTTTAGTGTGTTCCAAGTTGCTGTTGTTGCATGCCCTCAATGAGTAGGATTACTTGCATGTGCGCCCTAAAAAGGACGTTAAGTGACGGGTTGTCGTAGCTTTCCTCACATCCCGAGTGTGTTGATGAAGGTGGACGTGGGTCCTCCATGCGATTGTGCTATGCTTGGCTACATCTGCGTGTCGCTCACTACTACGGAAATCTCGTCGATCCCTCACCTTGTTAGCCAGTCTGCCATGAAAACAGCCCGTTTCCAGGAAGAGCTACGATGAAGCCGAGGTGAGGGTCTTGTCTAGTATGTTCTGCCTGACCAGATGTTAGTCTTCCTTCCCGTGTACTACGTCATTTAATGTTCTACTAAAGCCTCTTGGTGTGTCTGCATCATTTTATGTTCTATTCAAAACTTTTGGTGTGTATTATGTCATTTGATGTCCTACTCAGATCTGTTGGTGTGTCTACATCATTTGATGTTCTATTCAAACCTTTTGGTGTGTATTATGTCATTTAATGCTCTACACAGACCTTTTGGTGTGTCTACATCATTTGATGTTCTATTCAAACCTTTTGGTGTGTATTATGTCATTTGATGTTCTACACAGACCTTTTGGTGTGTCTACATCCTTTGATGTTCTATTTAAACCATTTGGTGTGTATTATGTCATTTGATGTTCTGCTCAAACCTTATGGTGTGTCTGCATCATTTCATGTTCTATTCAAACCTTTTGGTGTGTATTTTGTCATTTGATGTTCTACTCAGACCTTTTGGTGTGTCTACATCATTTCATGTTCTACTCAAACCTCCTGGTGTGTATTATGTCATTTGATGTTCTACCTAAACCTCAGAATGTGTTCTACATCATTTGTTGCTCTTACTAAACCTCTATGTGTTCTACGTTAGTTTTGTTCTTTCTCAGACCATCGAATATTTCCTTAATGTTTTTTTTTATGCTTGTTCCAAAACTTTCTGTTTGTAAACTATTCCCCAAATTTGAGTTCTACAAAATATAGATATATTTTATTTAAGAAAAAGGGGAGGGGGGGGGGGGGGGGGGGGGGCAAACGCACGTCACTTTCAACCAAAGGAAGTACCCATTTGGTTATACTTTGCTCTCCCTCCTTCTTCCGATGTTAATTTCCTGGTTCATCTCGTTTAGGTATGTCTCCAAATTCTTCTGTTCACAGGAAACGTTGCACATATGTTTGAACTTCTGAGCAAATCGTAACATAAGTTCTCACCTGATTTATCCAACCTGTAACAGCTTACTAATAGTTTTCTTTGTATTTCGTCTGGGTAGTACTAGGACTCGAAAGGAGAGCAAAAGACAGTAACATTGTAACCTTTTTTTTTGGGCTGAGCTGGTATCACGAAGTTCCTGCTATGTTCCAGCGTTCGTCTTTCCTTCTGACTACATGGTCAGTTCAGTGGTGCTTGGAGTTGTTGACATGCTCTATGACACTCTTGTGTCCCGATGTCACTGTTGTGTAGGCCTATTTGGCTTTGCTGTTTAAGTGATGGGACCACGTGACTGTACTTAAGCGAAGCATGTATTGTCCTTAGTTGATTCTCCGTGGTATTTGTCAGAGACCAGGTTTTTCATTTCCGTTGCAAAGCGCTAGTAAGACCACTGTGTCGAATAGGTCTGATCATAGTCTGGTATCTTTCACGGCATTTGTTGCCGTCTTTATCAAACTGAAAGCAGCTCAGCCCCCTCGTCGACGCTTAGCAAACTATGGCTTCAGGTTGCTCCCCAGAGACGGGAAAGGTAGATATATTCGTCGACATCTTCTAATGCTGTTTCGTTTAGGAGCACTTAGCTGAGCGCCGCATAATGGTTGCACATAGCTTCCATTTATTCTGTTTATGGTGAGGCCCGCTTTCTTGTCGTCCGCTTCCAGCGATGCTAGTATTTCAGTCGCTTCGTTCGGTCGCTTCGGTGAGTATCTCTCTGATGAGTGTGATATGGCGGCAAATCTTAGGTTGTTGAGTAATCGCCCATTTTTGTCGCTTCGGTGAGTGTCTCTCTGATGAGTGTGATATGGCGGCAAATCTTAGGTGGTTGAGTAATCGCCCATTTACAACGATGCCGTACTCACTCGAGTCGCGATGTCTCATCGTCGATATTTGATTATGAACCGTATATAAACCTCATATAAACCGCATATTAACCGCATATAAATCGCATTTCTCAGAAAACCAAGGTTTAGTTGTGTTTTGGTCGTGATGTGGTCACTATGCGATTATTTATAAAAGCTTTTATCTAATTATCCCCTTCACTACCGCCGTAAGTTCGAATAATTTACCTGTAGTTATAGAAAAACAGCAAATCACCAAAACACATATGTTCATTACTATGTTCCATTACCACATCGGCGTATGGATATCCCCGGTCATGAACCCATAGCCAAACGATTATTATTTTTTAAATGGCTGCAGACTTTACCAAACCTTAGCGATTGTGCAACACGCGTTCTGAATTGAGTTATTACTCGCCATAAAAATGATGCCATGTATCCAACATTCGCAAGACAACACGATATGCTCGTTTAACGTAACAAACTTTTGAGAACTGCTGACCTGAAGCACAGAACAAGTGGTTATTGTACGTACATTATTTCGATTTCGGCTTATCAGGATGGTTTTATGACGTCCTAGTAATACAGGACAGCGAGTATGTGTACTTTGTACAGTCTTGCGACGCTATGGAAGTTATCAATACATTCGTGGGCATGAAGAATTTCCAGGTGACGTTTATATTATGTGGTAGCGCGGTTATTACAACCAGCACATGTGTTAAGGTAATTAATTAACACATCGTGTTCCCGTTTTTCGTGTTCTTGTAGTCGCCCCCTAGTCGTCTTGTCTTTGACTTGCCATTAGGGTCGGGCCGCACGAGACGAGAGAGTGAGGATAAAATGTAACGCAGTTAATCCTTACTAAAAATAACGCTAGCAAAATTAATTATGCCCTAATCGTCTACGATGAATGGCGGGCTTTGCCTTTTTGTTCCCGTGTGAGCATAGGGCTAAAACTGATGCTTGATGACTATTCCTTTTCTGACCGCGTCTTTAGCTCCGCCAATACGACTCCATCCGTGCTACGAGTGCTCTGGCATCCACACGCGTCTCTTTCCGTGTTGGCGCAAACCTAGCCCATTTCTAGTTATATTACGAAGCTTATTCCTGACAGTTCGACTAGGTCTGCACAACTTGAAACCAAAGCACACATATTGATTTATGAGTGGAAAACTTTATGACTGTAGTGAATTGATTTTCTGCGTCGAATTCATATTAAAAGCTATTATAAACTGTATACTTTTTATTTGACATTGCCGTCTGAGAGAAATGTTTGAGACTGTAGTTTGCAAGAGCTCCAATTTTGAGATGTGATTCTTCTTTGTAACCCTGTGTGCAACCCATGGCTGCAACATTCAGGTAACCATTTTACAGCAGCGTAGCCTAGAGTATCCTGCGAAAACACTGTTAATCCAATACGTTATGCTGTGGGAGGCCGAGACGCTGGCGTTCACAACCATTAAACAACATGGTAAGAAAGCCAAGTTCCTAAATTCGAGTTTATAGAACTAGTCGATGTTGATCTGTGGACGATTATTCGACGTTTGAGCATGTTTTGCATTTTCGAGATGACCAGCTTCAGACCTTTCTTGTGATGTCTGTTCATGGCATGGTTGATAATGGAATGGCTCAGATTATCATCATCATCATGTAGTATGTCGTTAGCAGATCGTTGTCATCATATACCCTAGCTGGAAAAATAAAACGGAAAGTTTAAACCTGGACAAAGAAGGGAACAAGCTATGGAAGCTAGTCAGAGCCATGAACGACGAAACCCCGTCAAATAAACAAATTACTATCAAGCAAGGCGAGAACTTGATCACAGGTAAGAAAGCCGCAAACGCCTTTGTCGATCACTATGCCAGAGCAAACCACATCGAGGTCCCTGCAGATAAGCATACAGACATTAGCGAAGAGCTAAAGGGGCACGAAAACATAAATACGGCTCCTGAAGAGCACATGATGGCCAAACTAACAATGCGCGAAATGGAAGAGGCTATGAGAACACTAAAGAGAAGGAAATCTCCCGGAAAAGACGGGATAACAAACGAAATGCTGATGGGGCTGGGCCAAACAGCGAAGGAAAAACTACTGTCAGTCCTGAACCAAAGCTGGAAAAGGGGTATTGTACCCCAGGCATGGAAAGATGCAATACTGGTACCAGTACCAAAAACAGGAAAGGACAAAACAGATCCGAATGGATACAGGCCCATAAGCCTACTGAGCTGTGTCGGCAAGCTGATGGAACGGATGATAAACACCAGACTGATGTGGCATCTGGAAGAAAAACGAATACTAATTCCACAGCAAGCCGGCTTTAGACAGCACAGATCCACTGAGGACCAGGTCATCCTCATAGCCCAGGAGATAGAAGATGCCTACCAGGCACAGAAACACACAGTAGCTGTTTGGGTGGATCTGGAAAAGGCATTTGACAAAGTCTGGAAGGATGGACTTAGAGTCAAGCTAAGAAGAAGTGATGTTTGTGGGAAGATGTACAAGTGGATCAACCACTACCTCAAACAAAGAACGGCCAGAGTCCAAGTACAAGGGCAGATGAGCAAAAAGGTGACACTCGAGCAGGGAGTACCCCAAGGGGGAGTACTGTCACCCACACTCTTCCTGGTATATATAAACGATATTACAGAGAATATACCAAGAAGAGTCCATAGCTCAATGTTTGCAGACGATCTGGCTATGTGGACCTCTGAAAAGAATCTCACCATAGCAAGAAATCGGATGCAAACGGCCCTAACATCGCTGGAAGAGTGGGCGAACTCATGGCTGGTCAAAATAAACGAGGAGAAAACCACGTGCACAATATTCTCGCTCTCATTAAAACCCCAAAGTACCAAACTAAGCCTAAATGGCAAAATCCTGCAGCCAAACGACAACCCAACCTATCTGGGAGTCACATTTGATCGGCGCATGACATGGAAAAGTCAGATTGAGAGAAACCGAATGAAAGCCAGAGAAAGAATGGCGATCATGAGGAAACTTGCTGGCACAAGCTGGGGAGCAGACGAAGGCATACTAAAGAAACTGTACACTGGAAGAGTGAGACCAGTTCTCGAGTATGGCATCGCGGCTTGGACAACAGCAGCGAAGGCGAACTTCGATAAAGTTAACAAACTTCAAAACCAAGCTATGAGAATCATAACTGGTGGCATGAAGTCAACGCCAATTGTAGAACTTGAAAAGATTACAAAACTGCAATCCATGACCGACAGAAGAGACTGCAGAGCCCAGCTGCAGTCAGAGAAACTCCGAAGACTGACGGACCATCCAATGTACCAGAGGCTAAACAATTTGGGAACTGGGAAACTAAAGCGGAGAAACTTTGCAGAAATAGCCAAAGCAAAGATGCACGAAGATCCCATAAACGCACTAACAACACCAAAACCCATCACTACTGTACGAAAACCTACTTGGAGGCAGGATATATTTCCAGAGGTGGTAGAAAATATACCAGGTATTGCAAACAAAAACTGCCAGACCGAAAAAGAAAGGAGAGATACTACCCTAAGCTTCATAACGAAAAGCTACCCAAGCATGGACTGGACCCATGCATACACCGACGGCTCTGTAACAAACACTACACAGAACGGAGGGGCAGGAGCATTCCTGAACCTACCAAATGGCAGAAAAATAACACTGTCATTCGCTACTGGTAAGTACACGAGCAATTTCAGAGCAGAGGCAGAGGCACTGAGGGCGGCAGTGGAAGAAATGGTAACACACAGTGAAAATGAGAGCCATATAGTCCTGCTGACAGATGCTCTCGAAGTAGTCACAGCGCTAAAAAGCCAGAAAAACACTGAGCTTAATGACTTAAGAGCAGCACTCTGCAAACTGTGCCAACAGTCCGCACCAAAAAGGGTAGTGGTACAGTGGGTTCCGTCACACTGCAACATCCAAGGCAACGAGGAGGCAGACAGACTGGCAAAAGAAGGTGCAAGGCTACCACAAATAGATACCAGTATGACGTACGAAGAGTCAAAACGGCTTATCAAAGCCAGGTACATGTCCAAATGGGAAACCGAACATACTGGTTACACCAAAAACGATGCCTATTACCAGTTGAACCGAAGAGAGCAGGTCGTTGTCTTCAGACTTCGCACTGGCCACAACAGACTGAGGTACCACCTCTTCAACAAATTGAAGATAGGGTGTACCGACGAATGCCCGTGCGGTACTGGTAAAATGACCACTGAACATCTGCTGCAGAACTGCCCGACATACGAGGATCAGAGAGAGCAGATGTGGCCATTGCCAGTGGAACTGCAAGACAAGCTCTATGGTAGTGGCGAGAGTCTCAGGATGACCGCCGCTTTTTTCGAGAAAATAATGGTTACTGTCTGACTGTGTACGCAGAAGAAGAAGAAGATATCCCCTAGCTAAGACGTTCGATCTTTGACAAGTTCTCCCGCCTCCATCACTATGGCCTTCATAACATCTTTGATGTCCTTCGGTCTTCCTCGTCCACTGTTCTTTGTCAGCTGTTCTTCGACCTTCACTTGTTATTTCCTTGTGGGTTATATTCAATTGCATATCTAGTTATTTATGCAGGTTTCTTTCCGAGAGGCAGGTTGCCGAGTATTTTGGACGTCGGTCATCTCATCATTGAGACGCGGGTTCAAAACCCTGGTATAGGTTTATATTTTTATTGGGATCTGAACAAACACTTGGCTTCCCACTGCTTGCTGTCTGCAGGAGCGAGCGGCCTTTGTTTTCAGTCGTACAATCTTTCCGGTGAACTATAGCAAAGGGACTAAACACTCAAATGGTAGTTGTGGTTTTTTAAATTTTTTTATTACCGCTAACATTTAGAATCTTTACAAATAATATATAACACCGCGTTGCTATCCACCCACCAGATTTAGTTCTACTGTGGATCGTGACCCAGGGTGGGATTTTTTGAAACGAGAAGGCAGATGAGATCGGAAAAGCCGGAAGTGGCGACATACATACTCGTTATTCACATAGTTATAAAGAAGCAAAGACAGTTATCAAAGGATTTATGAGGACGAAATGGAGAAACTAGCAAACGAATAGGAAATGACAGGGTCGGGGATGGGGTAGGGGGGGTGGGGGGGGGGGGCTAATCAAATTGTGTAGAAGAAACTAATTGCACACAGACTCTGCAAAGATTTCTAAATCAGCATAAAGAAGTTTAAGTTAATAAAATTGTGAATATCTGCTTGAATATTTGACTTCCAACACTTTGAATGTGTGTTTTATTATTTCTTCTTCTACTTCTTCTTCGTTCGTTCTCAATCTCCCACTACCAAACCCTGAAAGGGCTCAAGTAGCAGAATGTAGTCCAGAGAACGGAATGCGTTATGTCGTAGTTTACAGCTTGGCTGCGATATTTGCACCTTCCGGTCAAACACTTATGACTTCAGCAAGCATTTTTTGAGTACCAGGTTAGCATTCCCTCTTCGATCCCCTCTCCTTAGCCAGTCTGCCCTGCTGCAGCCTGTTATCCAGGATCACTGCGTGGAGGTGTAGAAGGGTCTTGGTAGCTATGGATCGCTGGCCCTGACGCTAGCAATCAGCTATGGATCGCTGACCACTGCAGCTCATGTGCTGTTCAGCATTTTGATCCCGTTTCGTTATTTGACTTCCTTCTTCTTCTTCTTCTGCGTACACAGTCAGACAGTAACCATTATTTTCTCGAAAAAAGCGGCGGTCATCCTGAGACTCTCGCCACTACCATAGAGCTTGTCTTGCAGTTCCACTGGCAATGGCCACATCTGCTCTCTCTGATCCTCGTATGTCGGGCAGTTCTGCAGCAGATGTTCAGTGGTCATTTTACCAGTACCGCACGGGCATTCGTCGGTACACCCTATCTTCAATTTGTATTTGACTTCCAACACCTTTAATCTTTGCTTGAATATTTGACTTCCAACTCTTTGAATGTTTACTTGAATATTTGACTTCCAACACTTTGAATGTTCGATTTCCAAGACTTATAATCTTGCTTCCAGATTGTTTTACTTCTAACATTTTTTAATTTTTAACTTCCAACGCTTAGAATGTTTGATGAATTCCAACACTTAGAATGTTTGATGAATTCCAACACTTAGAATGTTTGATGACTTCCAACACTTAGAATATTTGATGAATTCCAACACTTAGAATGTTTGATGAATTCCAACACTTAGAATGTTTTATGAATTCCAACACTTAGAATGTTTGATGACTTCCAACACTTAGAATGTTTGATGAATTCCAACACTTAGAATGTTTGATGAATTCCAACACTTAGAATGTTTGATGAATTCCAACACTTAGAATGTTTGATGAATTCCAACACTTAGAATGTTTGATGAATTCCAACACTTAGAATGTTTGATGAATTCCAACACTTAGAATGTTTGATGACTTCCAACACTTAGAATGTTTGATGAATTCCAACACTTAGAATGTTTGATGAATTCCAACAATTTAAATGTTCAACTTCAAACACTTAAAATAATTCTTCCACAATGTTTGACTCGTAACATTTTGAATGTTTGCTTATAGAGACCAAAAACCCTGGAAGACTATCCGATGGAACACACCTGTTCAGACACTGTCACATTGTATGAGAAGCGTCGTGTCCAACATCAGCAAGAGATGCAGAAGATAAAAAGTGATGAGGATACATTTTCAAAGCTGCTTTCACGCAGTAGAGAGCTGTTCAATTCCGCTCTTGAAGAGAAGGAAAAGGAACACATGCCATCTCGCCATAAAGCATCAACTCGGTTTCTAGACTCCCCTTCACTGGAACTAGAACACATCCACAGCAATGCAGCATCTCCAACTGCTCAGCAAGAAAAGGAACATCTACATCTAGGATCCTTTTCCCGTGTTCGTCCAGTAAGAAAATTAAATCACTTGAGCGGAATATGCAATGATCATTCTCGAACCTGCAGACACATAAAGAAGATGAGCTCCCAGTATCAGGTCGTCTGCACAGCCGAACCTGACGTATGCAAGTCTCTCTGGACTTCAAGACATTATGCGACTTCAAAGGAGCTTATCTTTGGGCCCTTAGTGAAGGACCAACCCCGGGATGTTGCTTGGAACTCAATGGAAAACCAGTTGAACACTGTGATAAATGTCGGTTCAGATCACCTCTTTGATGGCAAGATGAGCATGTCGGAGAACAATGAGGAGAGGTAAGATTTCTTATCCGTCAGAGCAGCTGCTAATCATGACAAAGGTACTGACCTCAATCCCCTGCTACAACCCTCTGCAGTATTTCTATAGTTCGTTCAAAAATTGCTGAACAACTTTAGCAATTTATATTAAATAAACCCTTGACAGAATGTAATGAAATTTTGTGTGGGTATTAATAATAGTTTCGATCTTAAGAAAGTATTTTTTGCCCATCTAAAACTGTTCTCCTGTAAATTATTACTTATTTGGGATTAGTAAATAAACACTAATATGGATGTGGTATGACTATACAGGTTTTACTGGAATGTGTAACTGTATTTCGTTCAATGTGTACTGTCGTCTCCAAAAGATAAGTTATTTCCAATGAAGAATCGGAAATATCGTGAAAAACAAATCAAGCGAGTCGTTCACACTTCTTTTGCCTCCATGTTTATGGCGTATCTACTCGTCATTTGTTTTTCCTTAAGAGAGGTTGAACGAGCTACTTTCTTATCAATTTAGTAATGCGTTTGAAGTGTAAATTCATGACTGTGCAGAAGGTGAGTGCACTATTGTATAGTTATTTCTCCAGAGAAGCCAGGAAAGGACGTTTATATCACGACATACAAGATCATATGAAGAAAACACAACATACGGCATGTATAAATAGAATATATTTTTCCATTTGGATAAAACATGACTTAAAATCTGTACATAATACAGTTAAAGAAGACAGGAAAAGGAAAGCTGATGATTTCGACAAAGATGTTATTGGAAGTGAGATTGTGAAAATGTTTAGGGAAAATGAAGTTGTTTCACTTAGTAAACAAGAGGGTTCGGCTGCAAGATCATTGTGATATTGACATTTCAAAAAGCCGTTTTATGGACAGCCTAACAGCTGTGCAGCAGTTTCGTTTTTATAAAATCTGTTAGTGGCGGAAACAAAGTTTGTGAAAAACGACACCTCATTGCCGCACGATGCAAATAGCTTAGGCAGATTCGTGAGTAGAGGATGGAACGCAACGACATATTATATTTGGACGAATTGTGAGTAATGGTCATCATACAGATGCGAAAGAATGGCAGTCACTGGAACACGAGAAGGGAAATTCCAAGTAGCAAGGGTCAACGCATTGTAATAGCTCGTGCAGGTAACAAGGGTCAACGCATTCTAATAGCTCATGCAGGTAACAAGGGTCAACGCATTCTAATAGCTCGTGCAGGTAACAAGGGTCAACGCATTCTAATAGCTCATGCAGGTAACAAGGGTCAACCCATTGTAATAGCTCGTGCAGGTAACAAGGGTCAACGCATTCTAATAGCTCATGCAGGTAACAAGGGTCAACGCATTCTAATAGCTCATGCAGGTAACAAGGGTCAAGGCATTCTAATAGCTCATGCAGGTAACAAGGGTCAACCCATTCTAATAGCTCATGCAGGTAACAAGGATCAATGCATTCTAATAGCTTATGCAGGTAGCAAGGGTCAACACATTCTAATAGCTCAGGCAGGTAACAAAGATCAACGCATTCTAATAGCTCATGCAGGTAACAAGGGTCAACGCATTATAATAGCTCATGCAGGTAACAAGGGTCAACGCATTCTAATAGCTCATGCAGGTAATAAGGGTCAACACATTCTAATAGCTCATGCAGGTAGCAAGGGTCAACACATTCTAATAGCTCATGCAGTTAATAAGTGTCAACACATTCTAATAGTTCATGCAGGTAGCAAGGGTCAACACATTCTAATAGCTCATGCAGGTAACAGGGGTCAACACATTATAATAGCTCATGCAGGTGCCAAGGGTCAACGCATTGTAATAGCTCATGCAGGTAACAAGGGTCAACGCATTCTAATAGCTCATGAAGGTAGCAAGGGTCAACGCATTCTAATAGCTAATGCAGGTAACAAGGGTCAACACATTCTAATAGCTCATGCAGGTAACAAGGGTCAACACATTCTAATAGCTCATGCAGGTAACAAGGGTCAACACATTATAATAGCTCATGCAGGTAGCAAAGAAAATTGTCTTATAAGTGGCGTAAAACATCTTTTCCAAACACAGTCCACAGATGGTAGCGACTACCACACTGACATTAGTAAACTGATTTGGTTGGGGAACACACTTTTTACCAATCTCGATAGGCCGTCATGTCTGGTAATAGGCAATACATCATATCATAATGTTGTAGCGCAGGAGGACAACATTTCAACTTCATCAAGCACAAAATAAGTAATCATGAATTAATTTGCAAAAGAAAATACACCATTTTTGGATACAACAATTGAGAACCAGAATGATTGCAGCTTGTGAGACGGACTAGAAAGACAAAGATGTTTTTAAATTGACAAGATAATTACAGAGCATGGCCACACTTCTCTTTGACTACCACAATACCATTCACAACCATACAATGTGTGTGGCTACAGTCTAAGGTCAAGTTTCCACTTATAACAAAAACAAGAACGAGAACAAGTTTAAAAACTATGTGATGATAACAATTGAAACTTGATGCTCTCTCAAAAATAGATATTGAGCACTGGAATAAATGTGAAGAGCATCTACTCCGAGAGGAAGAAGCATTCTGGTAACCAGATGGGAAGCATTTTATCCATCCCTTAGCAGTATTTACTCTCTTCGAGTGATTCAGAATCAGAACAGAGCAGTTCGCGTGCCAATCTCAGTTGCTGACACTTCAACCAATTGTCTCACAATATATTAATACCTACATCTTTATGAAGACAAATTTTCTTTCTGCGTCCCAAGAAAGTACACCAACTGATGAAGATTGTAATAACGGCAATTCAATCCAAGGTTCTGCAATATCCAAGTGGATCGTCTCAGTCAAATTCCCACCAATAAACACTACCATGTTTTTCAGCGGAATAAAAAGAGTGGTCAACATTTTTAAACAACAGCAACAAATGGTACTTTATTTTTATGCTTTGAACAGCGAATCTTTCCTGATTATCTTGAGTTATGTGAAGATCTCAAGATTACAGTCTCGTTCAGGACATATGCCGCAACAAGTAGCATAACACAAATTGGTACCAAAAGAAGATTTAACTTTATATATACTCATTGAGTAAAGCTCCCTTCGTCACATTGAATATTACCATATGTAGTATGGATACGCCTTTGTAAAACGTCGCCACCATTTAGTGTATTACTGTAAAATCTAAGGTTTTATTAACTTTGTTTTGAAAGTAAAGTAAAGTGGTGTTAGACCCATATTATTTTGTGACCCACGGCACATAGTGGATGATGCGGTCAGCATCACACCGGCCGCCTTTACTTCCCAGAGTTTTCTGGTACCAAATTTTTGAGACTGGG